>CM050165.1:269477539-269795039 GCA_027410445.1 Discoglossus pictus | reverse complement strand
ATAAATAAAATAATTGGTCAGAGTACATATGTGAATTGTGATTATTAATACACAAGGTCAGATAAAAAGAAAAAAAAAGAATGTGTTACGTGAATATCAGTTAAAGCCATTCTACTTACACCTATGATTTAGTTAGGAGGGTATGTATGGCTTTAAATGAATTACAACGTAATGAACACAGAAACATTTTTTTCTCGTCTCTGACCTTGTGCATAGATTCATCCAACTCACATATTTGCTCGGACCAATTATTTTATTTATGATGTCTTCTGTCCCACATGAATATGGTAATTCTTAGCATTCCTTTCATATAAAATTTTAATGCAAATGTAACATCTAAACCAGTATTTCTTGGGACTTGACGGCAACACTCTGATTATTGATATAAAATATATTAACATATTAAATTTATATATTTACATTTTTAATTAATAGTTTAAATCTGACCCACCAAACAATTTGGGAAATAGGTACAAAAAATATTTGCTACATTTATTGTAATATTACTGAATAGGTCAAAATGTAGAGAGTATTCTGAGATGAAACCATTTTTTTACACTGCGGAGGTGTCCATCATGTGTAATTAAATAGATGTCTGAAATGTAAAATAACCTATTTACCAGAACCCACTGCAACAAGAACACGGACATTATCTTGTAAATTCTCTAAAACATATTACAGTCAATGAAGAAGCAGATGTCATTGTTGAAAATACATGGCCTAGTTTTAATTCATAAAAATCTGTATTCTCTAAACTATGAGTGAGGCTTACCTCTTCTGAGTCTGACAAGAGCTTCTTCTTCATGCTGTTGTACAGTGGAATAATGTCATAACAGGACTGGTCCCTGCAAGCAAACAAAACATTCACACTCTAAGGCAAATTATAACATTATAAATACATATATGCTCTTACATGAACATTTTTGAGCACATTAGATATATAAAGTACATACATTGTTGTGTGGAAGGCCATGTTTTAGAGATTTGGTGTAAGCACTTTTCAAGTTATATTTTTAATGGTGAACTAAAAAATAGATTTATCTGCAAACTGCAGTGAAGTCAGGCTTAAGCTCCTCTCACAAACAGCTGCTACTGCACTTCTCTTCCATCTCCATCCTTGTCCTGAATATTATTGTCCAGATGACAAAATATAATCAATATAGACTGCATTAATTATCAATTACCAACCATTTTGGAAAAAGGCAGGGGTATATTACTTTCCTGTTTCAACATTTATTTTATTGTGAATAGTGAATTAAAAAATAAATGTAACGAACAGAGCTGGAAAACTGAGAAAAAACAGTAATACAGCACTATTAATTATAACCATCAATTATTTTATTTTTCCATTTTCTTTCCATACTAAAAAATGTATGCAAAAGCATATTTTAAGTAGATTTTTCTATTTATAATGTTAACTGGAACATTAACTGAATGCACAGCTTATGGTTTCAGTTTTACTTGCCTCAAAAGGAAAAACAAAAAAAGTATTGGAGGAACAATTGAGCGTAGCTTTTGATACCTCTCATGATCAATCAGTATATACAAAGTTCAAGTGCTTTTATAACATTCTCTGAAGATCCCAATTGCTGACACTCCAATGGCTCCAGTAAGTTTAAGGAACATAAGATAATATTTGTCATCTTCTAAAGAAAAAAGGCACAGAGAGAATACAGAATTCAAACATAAGGGGTCCAAGAGACCTAATCACCCCTACACAACGTGATACAGCACTCCATGGAGATGCAGCTATGTGTTGTTAAAGGTACCTTGATTGTATTTTTTAGACGCAATAAGTCATATTTTACTATATTATACAAACATGTAAAAGACCAAAGAGAAAAAAGCAGACAAACAATACATCATATCGCAATAAGCATTGCATGTTTAACATACTTTATAAAATGAAGTAAGACATCTGTGACAAATTTGGCAGATTTCACAATAGGACTTCCAGGCTCATTAAACGTGCGGGTGTTGTGCTCTATGTACCTCACTTCCCACATTAATGAAGATAAACGCCTGCAAAGTAATAAACATTTTTATTTATTTTACAGGTGTACAACAAAGCAAGTTAAATTTTATGCTATATTTCATTAAAATCAGCAGGCATAGTATTCACTTAAAATCCATTACCTGTAGAATCTGTTTTCAAGCCTCTCTTTGATTGTACTGAGATCAGTTGGATAAGCCACAACAGTACTGTACAGTGGGTAGGCTTGGAGGTCCACTGGTGACACAAATGCAGACGCAATATCTACAGTAAATTATAGAAGTAAATGTATAAATATTGAGAAAAAGGGCATTAAGGAAGTTTTCTTTTGAGCAGAGATAACAACTTCAAAATCAAATTCTTTTTTACCTAGAGTTACAAGTTGGTTGATTCCAGCAATAATTCTCTCACATTCTTCATCCCTTTTTCTGCATCCCCATTCTCCATCTAGTGTTCTGTAGAGTGATGATCGAACTTCAGTTTCAGATAATGGGACACTGGTGCCCAGCTCGTCTGGAAAAGTTGCTACAAAGCAGAATGTATCCAAAACAGGAATATGAACAATGTGTTAAAATACTTTTCTTTACTGATAAGTAATCAGAGTCTAGTGTAATGCAAGTCAAAAGGAACATCTTAAAGTTTACTTGCACTTATGAAAAATTAGTAGGTTGTAAGTTCTTTAAAACGCTTTGATAGAATACCAACCAGTGTCGGGTATAGGTTCCATGTCCCAAGGACTCATCTTTTCTGTATCTCCATTGTCCCAGCTGGAAAAAATAACCAAATAGTTTTAAATAATGGACTATACTATCACATAAAAGAGAGTACACTGTTAGTACAGTTTTTAATTATTTTCCTCCCAAAATGTTGAAGGCAACAGCTTTATATGTCTGCACTACCTTAGCCTAAAAACTGTGCAAGGATGCAGAAAAATATTTTGTCAAAGCTGAGTATTTAAGACTACAGTAAATTATACACATATCAATCAACACAATATTGAATAATGTTTACAGTTTTGCAGAACATACTTATCAATGAACAACCGTTAAATTGCAATAATTAAACATTACAACACTATTGTCACTATTTGTCTCTGAACAGTGTAATTTCCATATACTACTTCCTTTACAAATGTAACCTACAAAATTAAATCTAGATTTTATTATTGTCAAGTGCATTCCGAGAGCAAAATAATTCCCATCATACTGACACACTATTAAATGTAATGTGTACAGTACTATTCTAATAACATGTACATAGATTCTGCGTGTACATACAAATGACTGAAATATCAGTTACTTAAAACTCATAAAAACAATGGGGTAAATACTTGCCAGACATTATAGCACTGAAATAAACTGTCAGGATAATCTTGCTGAAGAGGTTCTTGACTTTCAATAGTGCCAAACCACCAGGCATCATCAATAACTGACCGAAACCGATCGCCTGCAGACAAAGCATCAACAGAAAAATAGACCATTCTAGATTTTTACATAAAGAACAAAAGTAAATAATTAAAAATCATTGTACAATGCGGACAAAAAAGGTTAAAATGAAACTGAAAACGTCTTCAGTGAAAAGTTTAAAAATGTTCAGATAATTGTTAAGTTAAAGGGGAGAATACATTTGTGTTTTTACATAGGTACAATTTATTCATATGAAAAAAGGTGGGCCGGTTACTTCAGTTTAATGAAAGGATCAGCAGTTGTGGTTATGTTAAAAAGCACAGATTATGTATTGTTTCAGTGGCAGATAGTTACATAGTTACATAGTATTTAAGGTTGAAAAAAGACTTTCAGTCCATCAAGTTCAACCTTTTAAGATCTCCTCTGATCTGCAATATGCGGATTAACTATTAATTAATTAGTTGTATATATAAAAAAAAAATCAATTCCCTCCCGATCCCAGACACCGGACCTCTCCCTGGATCAATACTGCCCCTCCAATTATCCATGATATATTGTATACGATTGTAGATTTGTACCCATAAACGATTCCTTTGCATACCTATGCTCCACTGCCGTCGCCTTGCTTCATCAAACTGTTGACGTAGTACTAAGAAGTCTATCACATCTGGCATGTCATGGTACCTGAGTATAAAGCACATTCAGGAAGACATTAGGATACAATAGAACAAACAATGACCCAACATGCTTCTTTTTTTTTTTTTTACCAGTAACTAGTTATAAATTATTAGGTAAAATCAAATAAGCTAAGAGTATATAACTAGAAGCTTGTTTAGATCACTGACAATTCTGCAAGTTCCAGCTTAGCGCTACAATGGTCTTCATGTTTCAAAGAGTGTGGTATAATTATCATTGTTGTTATCAGTTTAAAAAGAAGCAAAAGTGATTATTCATTCTCCATTATTATTGCAATATAAAGTAGCTAATCACTGCCATTCGTCAGAGGCTGTATCATTATCTTTAAATGTTATCTCACACAGGTACATACGCTCATTCACATGCAACGTATTTAAAGGGAATCTTCCATCAAACTTACCTTAGCCAGAGAATCATTAAACATCACTATCTGATTACCTGCAATCATTGTAGTCTTTTAGATTTCTGTAAAAACACCAAAAGCACTGTGGTAGTAGACATCTCAGAAAAACATCTACTAATCTCTTGCAGAGATATATCTATATATCCATATACAAAACTGAGAACTTCTTGCTATTCTCCAATACTGTGCAATGTGCTGTACTGTTGTTATTTACAGATTTGAACTTCATGTTGTTTACAATTAGGTGAAATTAAACTGAGACAGCACGATTTTGGCCTCAGAAACCATTATGGGGTCTTTAAATTATGTGTTTTTACAGGAAATTAAAAGGATAGAAGACACTCTGAAAATCAGTAATAACTCACTGGCTATGGCAAGAAATGCTAGTGAATGTAGATTGTTGATGAAAGATTCTTCAAAATCCATAATCCATTGTTACTGGTGTATAACTTTATAAAATGTATACTATGATATCCTAATAATCAAATTAGTATGTTCTTGCTCTGGTAACAGATTTACAATAATGTTTCTGTTCAGTATAAAAATGTACTTACTTCATTGTGAATGCCCCTCCTGTCAGTTTGCCTGTGTCTGGGTCGAGAAAAGCAAGTTTAAGGCAGCACAGAGTCGGCAGACCCACTTCGTACTTGATACCAACAATTTTCATGAGCTCTTGTTCCTATGTAAAAAATATCAATAGACAGTATTCTCTAGATTAGCTACATAAATATATGTTTGCACTGAGATTATATCATTCAATGTTACTTTAAGTATATGCTTCTGTAAAAATGCAAAAGTTGCAATTAACTTAAGCTGTAAGTGATAGCAAGTAAATTGGGATTGAGCGGGGAAGGGGGTGATCGGGAGCTAGAACTGAACAAAATAATGTTGATCAATCTCTGCATTTTGAGTAATTCTATGCCTTGAGCTTTACTGATAAGGCAGGGGTTTACAAGTTGTGGATGGGATCAGTAATGCAATGGCAGTGGGGCACTGAATACCTGTTTAACATTACTGGAAAGAAAAAGCTCCTGCAACCAAAATTACGAATAAACTCAAATTGAATGGAGCCCCAAGTTTCTGATAGATAAAAATATATTATTGGAACACATGTCAATAGAGAACAGGCATTTGTTTTTATACATACTGTGGTTTAAAAGGAAGATTAAAACTTGTCATTTATAGTTATCACCTGCTTTGTATTTACAGGGAAAAAAATCTGAGCTGAATAACAAAAAAGTCCACTTAGAAAACTTCAAAATAACATGGATGCTCTCCGTTGCATTATCAAATAATAGATTTTTTTTTAAAGTCAGTTATTACACAGTTCCCTTTCAGAAGTCCCGGGTGTCCTTTGCAAAGGAGATAACGACATTGGGAGATTGTGGAGATTTTTAATCAAACAAATGTATTAACCTATGATTATTATATAGATGTGAAACCATATAATTAAACTGCCTTACGGATTATCGTTTCACTAAAGAAACTTACCCGCAACTCCATCTTGTGCCATGGCTGTTTCTTGGCATTTATTCTATAAATTTTATTCTTCTTTGCCATTTCTACATAAGCTTCATGTCCTTGTCTGAAGTAATACACCTGGAAATTAAAGATACCATCAAAAAAAAAAAAAAAAACATAAAAACTTAAGACATTGGATTAAGAGTTGATGCACACAGCTTGCAAGAGTCATTAGGCTACATTACTAACATTTGAAAGCTAAATGTATAAATCACTTATTGCACAAAGAGATTTGTTACATCCAACATTCTTTATACTGAAGATGGAAACAAGAGTATCTTGATCTGTGTTTGTAGAAAGTAAAGTAAAGCAGACTTTAATACAAGGGAGCAATACAGAATACATTAAATGATAGCACAATTACAGATTTTTGCAGGAATCTGTGCTTACTAAAATCATTCTTTTTTATCCAATTATAAATGTGCATGTTAAAAAAAAGTTTACTCATTTTATGAAATGCTGTGAAATGTATGTTTTTTTTTATTATGCACAATATATTATATATCAAAGGGATATATAAATTTCCTGAATTATGAATGCATCTGATAGAGGAGAATTAATAGTATATGAAAAAAAATGTCCCAATGAAAAAAAAAAAACAAACAAACATTTAAACACTTACCTTGAAGTTTGCAAAATCTATTGTAATTTCTGACAGTTTAAAATTAAGGTTAACACCCCTCCCTAATAGGTTTTGGCTAATCCGGTTAGATGAAAGATTTGAGACATAGCACTGTTCGTTGCTATGACAACCCCACACAGCATACACAGGAAGCAGGCATGAGTCATATTCCAGCAGTGACTGGGAGGCTGACAACCCTGCTCTACTTTTGGCTGAGCAAGCAAGAGCAGGTAAATAGTGGGTTAATATTGCTCCCTGTATGCTGCATGCCGATTGGGTGGGGAACTTTGGATAATAATACAAATAAAATGTTTTAAGAGATGTGCTGCATACAAATAGGCTGCAAAAATGTATTAATCCAGCTCACTTAGATATACCTTTAATGTTATGAATGATATAATCATTACAAGATGCATTTCAGGCTGATGTCAATATAAGGGAAACTGTATACTATCATGATTCTCATGGTAACAAGAATACAAAAAAAAATGCCAAAGCATACAGAAAATGAACAAAACAAAGATCTGAAGTGACAACAAACCTCATCACCCATTTGCGGGACAAAAGGGCATCGTCTAGGGACTGTGTCTGTGATCCATGCAGAAGGCAACCATTCTTCCAGTGTTAATCCTTGCTCTGTCATCTCTCCAACCGGTAACCGCTGGTGAAAAACACACATACCTCAGTGCAAAATAATCTGCTTTCACAATATACTACAAAAAGTGCTGGTAATTCTACATTAGGAGATTAGTTTATCATTGTAAACAATACAACTGAAAAGGCTTTTGATACAGTATTTAATAAGCAATAATAAAATAAACATAGCTATTTGTGTCACTTATTAATAATTTGATATAAAAAACACCAACATATTCTGTAAAACTTCATGCAAGGGTGCAGTAAATTATAATATGTAAAGTAAATACATCAACACAAAACTAAATAGTCTACAGAAAAGATATTACACAAACTGATGCAATGAATCCAAGATATTTACTCTGGAAAGCAAAGAGTGAAAAATGTTGGAAAAACTTACACGGTTCCTAAAGTGCCAGGTTCTTAACTTAGGATGATTATATTAACTGACAAGAAACCATCATAAACAACACCTGATGTTGCTACTTAAAGTGGAAATCAAGAACAAGAGGATGATTTGAAGATGGAAGATTTAGGGGTAATGTTAGAATTAATGATGAACTCAAATGCACCTAGTTGAAAGAAAATATCCCTTGAAACACTGCCCTTAACAGACACAAATAATTCACTGTATACATAAGCAAGGAATATTTATTTTTGAATGTTGTCCAATTATTGACCGAGCATCTCACCTCAGAAATGTATCTAGTGAGATTGTGCTTTAGTGAGCACCATAAGCAACGTCAAAAAGCTTATGTGGGAAAGATATTAAAATGAGCACTTCAGGATATCTATATTATGAGCAAAAGTTTGGGAATTTTTTTTACATACTCAAATACTTTTTACTTAACTTAAATATCTTGTGAAATAAATGAAAATAGCAAGTCTAAAAGAGCAGTCACGTAAAAGAGTTACATTGGCTCAAAATGAGCTATTAGCTAGAAAAAGTATTCCCTACTTCAAACAAATGTCCATATCTGAAGACACATGTAATGCAAACCTGTGAATCAGATCTATTTTATCCCCCATAGAAATGTGGGTATGAGTTGTGGAAAAGTGAGACAATGCAATAGGTGTAAAGCTATTTGTCCATGTATGAAAATGACTAGAGGCCTATGGTGTACTCACTTCAATGTGTACCAATTGTAAAATATGGCTTATAGAGTGGTAATCTTCAAACACTATGCCTTTAATAGATTATTTTATAAAAATAAATCTAATTGCATAAATATCTATTAGTAATGGTTACTACATTACAATGGTGTAACAGCTGTAAACATTATGACCTTAATAAGTTTACTTCCTAAATATACATGTTCTTATATACATTTCCAGTCCTATAAAATGGTTACTATATATGTACTAGCGACTGGCCGGTCAAAAATGACGGCATAAACATTTGAAGCCTTGCAATGCTGTTTGCCACACAATGTGAGCCCCCCAACTTGTGGGCTTCGTGATGAGCTCCTTCAGCTCATTGCAGGCCGCGGCATGCGCTGCGTGCATTCGCAAGCCGTCACTTTGCGAGCGTTGCAGACAAACTCTCTCACCCCAGTGTCTTTCCCCCCTCTCCCTCCCCAGTGTCTCTTTGGCTCCCTCTCATTTTCCATTTACGGGTTTGAAAACATTTGCGGTCTTGGCGGCGGTTAAACCCGTAACTTTATTTTCCAAGCCAGCAAAGCTTGAATCCTAAATCACTACTGCTCAAAGCCTTGCAGGCTTAAAAAAAAAAAAAAAAAAAACGTACGGGTTGGTGATACAAAGGATGTTAGTTAAATTTTAGGTAACAAAGGTCTTTGTTTAAGAAGAAGGAAGTTAGAATCAGCAGATCATGTGCTGATTAGATCAACTCAGAAGGAAGTTAGAAAAGTTGAACAGTGGCAGATGAGCAAATAAGGTACTGATTAGGTTTAGAAGGAAATTGTAAAAGTTGAGCAAACAAAATTCTGTTGTCTATAAATAATTCTTGGTTTAAGAAAATAGAAATGGATGATAAAGCGAATTCTATTAATTTGGGCTGTGAGATAATCAGCAAACTTGTCAGAGATCTGATTAATGTAGAGGGTGTGAACAGCCTCAATTTTACCATAAAAAAGCTAGATGAATTCTATAGATAGAGGGTGTCCTAGGAAGGTCCTTCAATAAGAACTTCCTGAAGGAGAGAGAGGGCTGAAGTGGGGAGAGGAAACTTGCAGAGCGAGGTCAGTCCAAGACTAGGCGCGTCAAAGAAAGATGTCCAAGGAGAGGTGCTGAGGAATGCCAGAAGAGAATTCAAGTCCTGTCCAGTGAGCAGAGGCCAAATGAAAATGACCTTGAAGCAGATGTCGACTCTTTTTGGTGTAGTATATAACATAATATCAAAATGTATCTTTATATAGCAATGTAGATATAAGTTTCCTTTTTGTAAATATCGTTGTGTATAACTATTGTCTGTTATCTATCTGTTTTAATTATAGCATATTTATCTGCCTGATTATTCACCTACTCAAAAGAATATGATATTTATAGAAAGTACAATGAATGGTAAGAAATGAACATTAAGTTGGATTGTAAGTGCAAATAATATAAAATATTAGATTGTATAAGTGTATTTTTAATAACTGTTCAAGTCAAACCTCATACAGCTCCAGACATGGGAATTTGATATCTGTGGTATGGGACGCAAGCTCTACAAACAATTAAAGGACAATTAAATACTCACAGAAATTGTATTCAGACCATGTAATCATCGCAGCCAATCTTACCTTTTGCTTCCGCTCTTTGGGCTTCCTTTTCTTAGGTGATGTTGATGTCCCATCTTTCTCCTCTAGGCCCTTCTTCCTTTCTTTTCTGCTTTGCTTTTGTTTAAGCTTCTCAGCCCCCTCTTCATCCTCAGAGCTGCTTTCAGTTTTCTTGTTTTTATGTTTAGGTGTCTTTTTTGGTGGTTGCAGATTGATGCCAGCATCTGCCGTCCAGTCTGAGTAATCACTTGAATAATCACTAGAAAAAATTGTTGCCATTATGACCATACTGTTTGTGGATGTTTAAATAAATATGACATGTTTCAGATTGCATTCACTATCATTAAAAAGCACAAACAGCAAAGTTTAGCCAGAAATCGTAATAAAAAAAAAAAAACAGTTTATTTTATGAACGGCCAGTGTATAAAAATGAAAACTCTGGTCCCTACAGCCCTTAAAGAAAATAAAAAAATTGAGAAACATATTCAGAAAACCCCATAATATCAAACCATGCGAATCTGAGATCATATATGATTAAGACAGACATTGTTTTCCCCTTATTATGATTAAATGTTGGAATAAAGTATGAATAATTGAAGTATTTCCAAGATATCAGACCACATATAAGCTTCTAATACTAGTTATGTTCAACTTTTAAATAGATCAGTAATAAACGAATAAATAATAAAAGATAAAGAAATGGAACCATCAATATCCATGAGCCCGAATCAATTGCAAGCCCGCATGTCGCGGGATCCTGGCCGTATGTCTGCGGGTGTGCTAAATGCTCCCGTTCATCTCCATTCTGGTGCTATTCAATTAATGAAGCCTGCATGTTACGGGGCATGCGCCAAAGCAGTAAACCATGCACTCATACGTAGCAGGGCGTGAACATGATCAATTGAGCAAGGCCATAACTACCCATTTCGAAACAATAGAAAATGAGACTGCCATCATGATGGCAGTAAAACATGGAGGTTACATGTCAATCATTTAGAGTTTGGGGGTCAGATATGAGATCACACACGCAAACCCTTAAAATAGAAGATAATAAAAATGAATGCCAATACTGTTCTAGCCAATTTGCGAGCTTGCAGTGCAATAAATTCTAATGTCTTTCATCGCTTTCCTCGTTATTTACAGTGCAGTATTGATTTTTTATTTG
This sequence comes from Discoglossus pictus, assembly GCA_027410445.1. Taxonomy (NCBI): domain Eukaryota; kingdom Metazoa; phylum Chordata; class Amphibia; order Anura; family Alytidae; genus Discoglossus; species Discoglossus pictus. Next base: position 269,783,877 of record CM050165.1, on the reverse strand, counting down.
CATTTACAGTGATGCGGACAGGGGTTAAACTCCCTTATGGGTCCTCTATAGCACTCATAGGATTTTCTCCTACATTTGCCGTTTATGGGTATGAAGACATTTGGGGAATTGTAGCAATTTAATAGCGATTTTAGCCATCGTAACTCTTGCGGAAGGGAAAGATCAAAGGCTTCAGGAGGCTCTAAGTTCCGCGTTTAACCACAGAAAGTTTTCAAGGCTGTAACCTGTAAACCGTATGGAGCCCGCAAAAAGACGCCAATTGAATAGCAAATTAACTTATGGCCTCACTCCAGTAACTTACGATTGCTCAATTAAAATCGGGCTCTATGTCTCCAAATTTAAGCAGCCTAATTATTATCAGAAAGAAGGGACTACATTTTGCTGGTAAGGCCCATTTTTGCTTTAGTCTCAAAAAGAAACACTAGTATTAACAAGTGAGTTGGACTTCCAGAATAGATGCGCTGATCCAGTAGCCCCTACTGACGGAGTACAAAAGAAAAAAACATTTGCTTTATAGTTCTAAAACTAGAGTACAAGGATGTTTGCGCTATTCATATAGCGGACATTGAGTAAATCAGAGAGCTGTACAAAGCAAATATACATATTTTAAATATAACAATAGTTATTGTTTAATTACCTATTATAATTAGATATATCATGGTCTCTTAAATGGGATTGACCACATTCCAGAACACCGTGGTATGAGTTAACACATTTCAAAGACATCCCACTGATAGCCCTAACACTTACCTGGAACTGCTGCCATTGCTGTTCCAATCTTGCTTCTCCTCATCTTCTGAGGTTGCACCACTGGCAGCCACTGCTTCACTTTCTCCATCTGCTTCCTGTCAGTCAAAAAATAAACAGATCTTTGTGTGTTCTCTAATTGCTTTAAAGTTTTGGAAATGCTGGCACTATATTATCTTTACCCCTTATCAAGTAATTACACAGAACACAAGCCCTATCTAGTAATATATAGAAGAGGAATAAGAAAGTCTTACATCTGAGGAGCTGTTCCCATTTTCCAGTTCTTCTGTTGGGCCTGCTGGCTCCTCTAGTGCTGCTCGAGTTTGATAGTTGTGAGCATTGGATTGTAGCTTTCTGGAGTCTCCAGTGTCAACTGACAGCTCAGAGGAATGGTTCTTTAACAAATAAATAAATAAATTTAAAAAAAAGAGATGGACACAGGAAGACAATGTTACCAGAATACAATTTTTCATTTCACTAGAATATAAGTAGTGGAGAGCAGTGCCCAGTTTCCAGAATCTACTAAACAATGATTACTAGGAGTTATCACTACTCTCTAACGTCTAATGGTGGGGGGTGCTGAGGCCATATTAGAATGTGCTAAACAGCAAAGAGACAAAGCAAAACCTAGCTTCACCATCATCTCAAACATGAGGAATCACCTAAAATATCAGTGATTCATATAATAAGGAAATAGCTGGGCTCTTATTTTTTTAGTCATGGATTATAAAAATGTGAATTTTAACGCAATTTATTCGCAATATTGTTCTAAACAGTTATCCAACATATTTATATCTTATACTAGAATTTAGTCTATCTAGTTTCCAGTATGCTCAAAAAAAAAAAAAAATCTATCATTCACAAATATCAATTTATATTATTAGTATTGAAGATACACCTTCATGACTAATGATCTGAACTTGCAATTGCTTGTCTAAATCCTCTTCCATGAAAAGAGCACACAAGGAAAATACATTAAGAATTGTAAATTCTGATCTAAGTTTAATAATATTACTTAATTACAATGTAAAGTTAATACATATAGAATCACTAGTTGCTCTTTAAAAATACTAAATTCCTAAGTTGTTTGTATTATACAGATATTTATAAATACATACGAATAGGTTTAAAAAAAACTACACTCCATAAACTTTGCAATTCTAAAAATATATAACATTTCTTGATGCTTTGACATGCCAAACTTGATAGCTTACCTTTGAAAAGGTGGCCAATTTATTTTCTCTCACAGTATGATTTGTAAGAGTTTTCTTCTTTTCTTCTGCTTTGTACAACCGGATTTCTTCTTCTCCTTTCGCAGTTCTCCACTCCTCCTGTTTACTAGAAAAAACGAATCAAAATACATTGAACGTGCCAACTAATTTTCTATTTTTCATAATACTAAATCAGTTGAAGGGGATATGAGATTCATCAGTGTTGCACTATATCAAACAGAGCCCTGAAACCTAGTGAGCTTTAGATTTTATAAAACTGAGGGAATATTTCACTTTTTTAAAAGACAATTGTTCCTTCTGAAAAGGTCTCTGCTGTTGCTTGGAGCTTGGCTGTCTCTGCAGGTTCTCCTACCAAAAAACACAAATACTCTGCAAATCGATTGATTTAATAAAAACAGCTTCCCTCCAGACACACTAAATACAAAGTAAAAATAGGAGAAATGTACTATGCAGAGGAGAGAATAAATGCATTTAGAGAGAGATTGTAATGTATGGTCTTGTCAGGACCAGTGAGGTTCCAGCTTTTTGTTACCATATTTTGCCAAGTGCAGCTAAACTGGAGCTGCCAAAGTAATTAGATTCTAGGGATTTTAGTTTAAGGTTAAAATGTGGTGAATCCCTCCCATAAAATAATTCCTAGGATGCAGCATCATTACATATACAGTATGCAGCATCTAACATGTTAAGAGGGTTCGGGAATTCATCGCCATCTACTCAAAAATCATAGTGAATAGAGAATCAGGAAGCCATCTGGCAGTTCAATTGCTGAAATCCTGGTGAAGCCAAATATATATATTTTTTTAGATCATTTATATTTAGTTCAAAGGATAAATCAAGAACAATTATTGACCTGCACAAGACAACCATGGGTTCTGCGGTGTAGACAACTAGCTATTTCACTACTTAACACTTTAAGAGTATTACACGTTCCATCATGTCTCCACTGCAGAGCGGACATCAGATAAAACTCAAAGGATGGAGCTTCCTATGAACAGATGATGAACACTAATAAACACAGACACTGCATATTGCCTCTCCAAGGCACTGTCTCAACACCACGTCATTCACTTGACTGACAGGCACATCAAGTAGTTCATTGGCTGTGTGTCCAAGCCTCCATCATCTGTAGCGGAAGGGCCTAAATGGGTATACCAGCAATAACTAAAATTGCCAAGAATTCTGTCAACCTTCCGATCAATTTTTAAACGTTTTTCAACTTGGTTTTCCATTCTCTATCGAACGGATCACAGCAGTTTTGGCGTTTTCCACGTGCGATAATAACCTCAATTTTGTTTAACCATATGACAGAAATAGCAGGCGAGTTAATACTAGTTCTACTGATAAAGGAATTAAGAGACTGTAAAATTGTTGTAAGTGGAAAAATATGTAATTTTTATCATAGAAGAACAATAGCAAATCACTAAGATAAACTTATGTTGACTGCATTTAATGGGTTATATCATCTGGTTAATAGACAGGCAATACCTGGCCACCCCGGCTGACAGTTCTGGGACCACAACTCTGCGACTCCAAGCCACAAGATCTCGCTCTGTAGCCATTTCACTTCTTGGGGCATTGCTGTGCATCTGCCGAACACCTTCAATTTGCCCACTACGTCTTAGCCCAATATTTGGAGGTGAGTGAACTTCTGAAGTGGAGCTAACGGAAGCTAGAAAGGATAAAAGAAAAAACAATATGTTAGTATTTGGTGAGATCTTTAACAGATGTGCATAACCATGCTACAAAAAATATAATACTCAAAGAGTTTATCTTGAAACCTTTAGAAGGACCTGATGAGGTTCCGGTTTTCAAAATGAAATTGTTTTCATTTGCACAAGTATACATAATGGTATTAACAAGATCATAGAAGTTTGGATTTTACTCACTTAAACCTTCCAAACAGTCCCTACAAAAGGTCTGCCCCCATGCTCCTAGCCAGTCACATAATGTGTCAGCAGCATTTCAGCAATAGCTGTTGAGACACACTCTCTGATTGGCGAGTACATGCCAATTATAGAATTCACTGTATTCATGTATTGGAAGGGCTGTTTGGAAGGTTTCTGTGAGTAAAATCAGAGCATGAGAGAACTTGCTAATAAAATGTTTAAATATGTAAATACTTGGGCATGTTTTTATATTAAAAACAAGTAACCCTCCATGTAAATTACAATAAGCTAAAATCAAAATATTTGTTTTAACAGAAGACCTGAGCAACATTATTTAGCAAGGAATTTTTATTACAATACATAGATTTAAGCAAGCACACTAATAGTTGTTCTTAATGTGGTTTGTTTCATATTAAGATAAATGAAATATTGCATTTAAAAAACTAAAAATAACACTGATCTGTAAAATTATGATTTTCAAGTGATTTCTTCCACTCTTTTCATTGTATAATAGTATGGATACAAAACATACATGTTGAAAACTTTGTATCTATTTAAGATAACAATTAAGCAAGAATAAAGTAAAAAAATGTTGATGCCTCTGGAGGAAGGACCCATGATAGTTCATGGAGTGTGTGTGTCTGCTCCTTTGCCAATGAAGGGGGGGGGCTGTGGTGTCAATTTTAATTATATCCCATTATCTTAAACAAACTCTGTAACTTCTCCCTGGTCAATCCTCCATCACTCTCTTATCTCCACTGATAACTACAGAAACACACCATCATGAGACAGCTCTCAGGAAGTGGTGGAACAAGAACAGAGTCTTCCAGAATCTAGAATTTTGTGCGACAGACAATGTAAGATATTAGGCAATGCTTCTATAAAGCTATAGAGTAGTGGTCGGCAACAGGCAGCCCTCCGATTTCTATAGAGTGAGAGAGCCTGTCAAGATGGCAGACTGCAGGAGAGAATGGATGGAGAAATGTGGTATCTGTGGTATCTGCTTCCCATATAAAGTTTAGAATTGTATTGCTCACTTGATTACATGATTGTGTTTCATGTCTAAATTTTGTTTGTGGCTTTAGAAGTAAAGTGGTTATCCTTGCCTCTGCCCATGCGGCTGGTACTACTGCTTCCAGTGTCAACGTTCATCCTCTGGTCTTGCTCTTGCTGTAGTCTTTGAATCAGGCTGTCCAAAGGGCTCACTTCACTGTTGGCTTGTTGGCTGAGGACCTGATTTAATCCTGTGTGAAATAGAAATGATATATAAACGCAAAGAACTACAATGTTTTCCTAAATTTTAAACCAGAGAAATATATATATTTTTTAATAGGTTAAAAAAGAAAAAGAAAGAAAGAAAAAAAAGCATGGAAACACTATAATATGGATGGTTAAAGATACATTACATTATGTAGAGGGAAACAAATCATTTTAAATTGAAACCAACAAGATTTTCACTTTAAATTACTATTTGTTTATTTAAACATATTATACAGTGTATGGATGCTTGCTTGATAGTAGAGATTTTTTTGTTTTTAAAAACATGGATTTGACAAGGGATTGCCATTGTACTGCAATGTAATGTACTAAAACATTTTACTTTAAATAGAACTGCAATTTTTTTCAAAGGATTCTGAAGCCCTTCCAGGATACATACTAATGGATAAAGGTGGTTTATGAAAATGGATTTAATATCAGCTTAAAATTAGACTTTTTTTATAGATACAATCAGTTATATCTGAGATAACCCACTTCCTCGTCTAGCTTTGCTAGAAATTGTGTATACTTGATAGTTTTATGAAAATAGTTGTTAATGCCCACAAGGACTAGCTTTTAGTATGAGCTAGAAAGTTTAGATCTCATAAGGCACAAAAGATAAAAAGGACCACTAACATGTGCTCTGACCATCAGAGGGTGAAAAATGTGTTTACTATTAGAAGTTGATAAAGAATTGTCCTCTAAGTTAAGCCTGTGAAGCCGTCACACAAGGATCTGTATAGATAACGCTGTCTGTAACTTTTACACATTCTGTTTTAGATATTTGAACTTTTTTTTTTTAAAGCTGGGCTTTTTGTAGTAAGTGTAAAGTTTTAAAGACTTTATTTTTTCCCCCCATCGGCAAGTCACAGGTTCAATTCCCCAATGTACTTATTTATATACACACACACACACTCATGTGTGTTAATACATTGGTAAATGAACAAGAAATAAAGTCTAAAAAAAAAGTGGAGGGCACTGGATAGAAACCAATAACTTACCAATAAAATATACTATACTATTCACATGTTTGTGTATCTAGGTATTTGTATATCTTACACCAAGCATTAGTTACTGACTATATAAAGTAGAACACAAAATTAAGCTGCAGTCTATGGAGCCAAAGGTCCTTGGTTCAAATCTCCATAGGACCTAATTTTTGTATAAAACATATATATATATTTGTTTATATAATTTCTATTATTGGAAATACACACACAATGTCTAAAATAGACAAAACATTCGTTCTCGCTCTCTGAAAGCAATTCAGATTTGTTATATGACATACATGAACCACTCTATATGAATATAGTGATATATCAACATTGAAACCACACTGATGATAATTCAAAAAACCTAATATGAGTTGATGTAGTTACTAATTATTACTCTGTATGGCCCACATAATAAAATTAAAATTTCCATCAATTGTAGCCCTGCAAATGTATGTAACTATACTACTATATTAAAAAGGATAAAAATAATGGTCAAAAAAATGCAGATAAAGGAAAATACTAAATATTTTGTTTCAAAATTATAAATGGGAAAACTACATTTTGTAATGTCCTGAAGAAATAATAAATATTCCTAACTGAAATAAATTTAAATTATAAATATTGTCTCTGCAAAAGTGAGCACATAAATGTCATGTTCCACTGTTTTCAGTTTGATTTCTGTTTTGCCGTTTTTATGTTACATTTATTTTTTACATAAATAACCCCATTAAGAACCATCTGCAATTAAAAATGATATGGACATGTCTGGGGATCAGTCCATCCAGTTTTAAGAAATTTACACAAATATAAATACTCAAGTGTTTTGCACTGCACTGGAGATCACATTTATATTGCTAAAACATTCATTGCTATGATTTTAAGTTTCATAAACCTTCCATCTACAACTTTGTCATTGAAAAAGTGTAAAGAAATCAGATTATTCACAGTACAATTATACCTGAGGAGGTCACCCCCATCTGAGGAATCAGCTGTTCGTCCCTGCAGTTCTCTCTTCCTGGCACAAGACGTTGATATCGTGTTGGATGTGGGTTCCCATCAACATCTACCAAAAAAGGAGGCGGCATAAGGTGTGGTGCCTGCTGCGTTTGTTCATCCAGAACATAGCTGTTGGCGTCACGGATAAGAGGCCGATAATCACTGTGGAAGAACATCTGATCTGCTATCTGTAACAAACAAGTACAAAAAAAAAAACTAATGAAAAAGACTAAACGAATTGTGGCAAAAGCCATCAATGGCAATATCTACATTTCCACACTTTATTTTGGGTGTTCAATTTCATTTTTAGCAGTTTAGGCAGAAACAATACACTTAAGAAAAAAACTGTTTATTACATTGACAACTTACTCTCTAGCTTCCATAAGATTTGTCACACTATATCTGATACAACTGAAGATGGGAAGTGTGAATCAGGTTTAAATAGTTACAAGACACAACATTTTGTAATGGATTGATGTTCACTTGCTACAGTAATTCTATCATAGCCTGTAGGATACATAAAAAGCCATAAATCCCAGATGTATAAAAGCGTATACTAAATATATGTTAAATGAAAGGTATGCTGTACAACTCACATAAGCCGTGTAAATATGGAAAATAATATGAATGGGCAGAGTAAACAACAACAACAACAACAGAAAATATTACAGAAAATCTTAAAAACTAATATAACAAATATAGAAATTATAATATGCTTGTTTAATATCAATTAATACCATAAACTCTCAAATGCATGCTTCAGTTTATGAATTGGGACATAAAATAGCAAAGTAGTTTCTAACTGGGCTAATCTAGATATTGGTAAACAATTTCTGCCCCTTATCTAGCTTAAACGAAGCCAAAACTGGACACTGTAGAGTATGTGCGTGGAACTGAGATAACTGCAAACCAATTACAGTAGCATCATGTAACCTCAAGCCACCAAGACAAATATTTACCCACCCTCTTCTTTATCCCACACCAACAGTCTTTTTAAACATTATGCATTCACTTGATTTCTTCTCACTGAAAGGTGACAAACCTGCTGCATCAAGTTAGAACTTATACTGACATCTCAATAAAGCTGTTTTGAATAGTGTTGTGAAATGAGTTTACTTTTGTTTATAGAAAATAAAACTATGGTTTACTCTTAATGTTGTTTCTGATCTGGATCCCCAGTCCCACATATGAGATGGTTGGACACAACAAACTTCAAAACACCTACAATCTAATTCAGTAATCTCTCAGTCAAAGAGTGAAGCATTTGTTACTTTGTTTGCTCATCAAGTATTCGCTATTTGTGCCAAAATTACTGCAATGGCAGCACAAAAATGTAAGACTCTTAAGAAACTGAGCAGGTCTATCTCCTCCTGGACAATGTTGGTGAGGAGTGCATTGTACAAATCAGAAAAGGACTGTCTCCCACAACTTGAAGGATCCACACACTTTCTAATAGAGTGTATGAACTTTATTTGCACAGTGTTCATTGCAGAAAGATTTTTTTCAACATCTCTTAAGGAAGCAGTTCTCAGACTTCTCGCAAAAAAAAAAAGCATTTTTAAGACCCAGATTGCAGAACGGAGGCCTACCGCAAACATTTCACTTTGAATGAAAGTCATTGAGAAAGTTATTGAAACCCAACTGGAGACCTCACTGTTGTCCAACAACGTATACAACTCATACTAGTCCAGATTAAGAGCAAGGCTTAGTACTGAAACATTGCTCATGCTTGTCCTAAATGATCTGCTGATGACAAGAGGCAGATATGACTGTTCTATATTTATCCTCACTCTCTCTGCAAGATTTGACACTATGGATCATGTTTTAATTGACTGTCTCAAGGAAAACTGTACATTATTGTACTATATACAGTCTAACATTTTAGTGGTGGACTATTTGCTTGCAAAATGTGATAAATAACCTAAAATGTTACAATATGAGAAAGCAAATTTGACTAAAGTAAAGGTAGAATTTAGCCTTTAACAACTGTATATCTGAGCCCAAGAAGATGTTAATGTATTTAAAAGCATGAACTTGGAATGTTTTACATGTTATGCAGACGTTTTACTCATAAAAATAATGACTACAAATCAGGGTTGTCAATGAAAAATGTAGATTGACCAATAACTTACCAATAAAAAATATTTTATGAAACCTCACACTTACAAATACCTAAACACACAAACATGTGAATAGTGTAGTGGTATGTCTATCACCAAGCATTAGTGCTGACTATAGAAGTAGAACAACCAAGTATGGAGCTAAAGGTCCTTGCGATGAATACAAGGGAATTTCAAACATTGTTCAGAAAATACATAGATAGTGCAGTTGTTTAAAGATAAGTCTGCACCTTGCTCATCTTACCTTGTCATATTTGCTACTGGAACCAAATCCAAATATCAAAAGATGGCCATGGGAGTCTGTGCAGGCGAAATGCTGACCATCGGGAGAGCACTTACAGTCAAAGACTGCTCCATGACCTTGCCCTTCAATCTGGAAAACAAATTATTCTGAATACACAAGCGTGCCTGAAACACGGTGTACTGTACAAAAGTGATCATGAATACGCTTTTTCTTACTCATTTGAAATGAAGCTGAACAAAGTACTGTAATTTTGCCAAACTGTCAACATTGTAATCCCTCAATCCAGTATTTAATCTTTGTAATGTATGCTCAATCAATGCGGTGTGTATTTTTCGAATGCTGGACACCATCTGATCCAAGCAATGTTTTCTAGGCTCAAGAGCACAAAATGTAACCTGTTTGCAATAAGCTGGATGGTAGTGTAAAGTTGAACAAACTTCAAGTAAAGAGGATACCAAAATGCTTAAAATTAATATTAAATAAAGGAATGAGAATACAGTTTGTGAAATGCTCAAAAAAGACTGTCCTTGTATCTGCAATACCAGAATATGATTTCAGAGGTGCTCAACCTGAGAACAAACACGACATGGGACATGGAAGGTTTCTGGATTTCACTAGGAATAATAAGTCTATGAAACTCTTTACTTTTATGTACTTTATTTTATTAAGAAGTACTTAAAAGCCGTTTTGTCTGACTAAAATCATACAATTTTTACCTGTCCTCTGTAGCTCATGAATACATAGACTGAAGTGCAGTGCTTCAAATTAATCAGTGACCCCTCTGTTGCAGAATGTTGCCACTAATCAGTTATGAGACAGGTCAACCCCTATATACTGTCTTCATGAGCTGTATAGGGGAAACCGGTTAGGAACTATTTGTAAGATTTTAGGCAGAATTTTTTTTTTAGCTTTTTCTGAATATCAGAATTTATATTTACATAATCTGACAGGCAAAGGCAAGGCAAGACTGAAAGCTATAACATTTTTGAGGGGTTTGCAACATGTAATAGCTTTTTAGCATTTATTTATGTCTGCCTCATTGGTCACAACTTTTTATTTTCGTTGTGCTAAAGTAGTTTCCTACCTAAAGTTTATTAGGCCAGGTATGTTTATGTCTTGTGAATTAACTCAAGACTTTGGTGCATGTTGCACTATACGCCACAAAATCAAACAGCAATGAGCTATATGATGAAAAGGCAATGAGCAGGAATACTGAACATGGGTACAAAGTAAGTTATTCAATACACTTTTATATTATTAATTTAAACAAATTGTACACTAAGAAAGCTCTAATGCAAAAATATCCAATATCTAAATTTACCATGTTGAAGTACGACCGGATCTTGACACCTCTTGCCAAATCCCAGACTATGACATTCCCATCATGTCCTGCAGAAAATAAAACTCTTGGATCAAATGGATGAGATTCAAGCACAAAAACTTCATCTTCGTGACCCTAGAGAAAAAAAAAATATATATAAGATATGTATATATATATTTTTCTCTGCATCAAATTAAAAGTAAAATTTAACAAACTAAGAGATTTATTGTAATATGTGCATTACCATCAGGATATGAAGGAGTTGGCCAGTGTACGAGTTCCAGACTTTTAAAGTCATGTTATTGACAGCAGTGATGACAGAGTTATCGTGACGGTCCCAGGCCACCATGGTTACTTTCAGTTTTGTTGTCTTGTCTTCAACGCCCTGCACACTGAGTACCCAAAAAGACAACACAAAAACATACATTAAAAAAAGAAATGGTATCGGCACTAGGGTACCATTTCTTTTCGGACACATAACACAACTGCACCCAGGTCTTGGAAGTCCAATAAAAATTAAAAAAAATCGCAGACAATCACCTACGGTTGAGCATGCACAAAATTATCACACCCACAGCTTTATTACGCTCATCATCTTTTAAAAACTGTAGCAGCCACCACATTTGGTTTTGGATATATTCTGCAACTCTGTCAATAGGGAATGTGGCAGCCACCTATTATATCAGCAAAGCTGCAGAGAACATCCAAACCTGAATACTTGTCTATCAAAATTTAAAGATAGGATTCAAGTATAACGTTATAACACTCATAGGAAGGTAAGCAATGCCACTTTTATCAAATAAAATAACAGGTAGTACTAGATCCAGAGTAAAAAGCTGACCAAATGGAGACGTATAAAAAAAAAAAAAAAATCACTGAAAATGTATACATCTTACCTTGTTGGACGAGTAGCCATGTCTAGCAAAATACTCCTCCACTCCCTCTTCTTAAATTGCCAGATTCGAGCTGTACCATCCCTGCTTCCACTAACAAACCTTAGAATTAAGCAAGAAAAAAAAATAGAAAAATAACATTTGTTTATTTAGATACACTGTAACACAAAGAAGAAATAGTTATAACACAACAAGGTAGTAATTAATAAATGGGACAAGACACTATGTACAACATCATTATAGCAACAGTTTGGTGGTGTTTAATGCAGCCGACTGAGCCACATTAAATTTGGGCAACATATTAAAACGTAGACGGTAACATAAATCTTAGAGATTTTTGCTATTAAATTAGCCCCATAATGCAGGCCACAGACGAATTGCGGGCTAAGACGCAGCAAGGCCGAAAAAAAGCCTACGTGTTGGGCAACATTGAACTTTGCGGCCGTAAATCCGTTGACCCGTCAAGCCCATAACCACCACGTTTTCAATTTAACTATTAAATTGCAACGAAGTCACTCGCGAGCGAGCCCTTAACACGCAAATGGAGCCCAAAGCCCAACGTGTGCTCGAGAGGAAACGCAAAGGGGGGGGGGGGGGGGTTTCGGGCAAAGTCCATTATGTAGCACTTGTAATGCAAATAAAAACACACTACTGTACTAATATTAAAAGGTAAATTGATGTTAGGTCTTAGAATTAATAGCACAACATTCTCAAGCCCGCAAATCGGCTCAGAAAAATACTTGATTTCATGTCTATTTTTTGTGCTATATCGATCCCTGCGCAATCAATGTGTAATTACATATACTGTAACTCGCATGTGATAGAATATCATATTTGCGGCTTTATTAATATTGCATTTTGACTGGAATGTGGGTTAGATCGTAGCTCGTAATTGAACCCCGTAAGACTTTGAAATCCATCCTCCATTTTCTTGTGACGCAATGCGGACCATCTCTGTTTCCATTGGCTCCATCTATACCCGCAACAACGGGCTTGCTTAATTTATTAAGTTCTAGCCAGCAAATCAGATGGCCGACAAATGGTTTACAATTTGGCGTCTCCAGCTCGTAGCATTTCTAAATTAATAGGACCGTAAGTCAGACAACTTTCAAGCCCGCAGCCGGTACAAGATTCACGTTTGAGTTACTGGCTTGGAATTGAATATGGTTCTTTGTTGGCACTTTGAATTCAAATATTTTTTCTTCTTACCTATTACTGGTATTTGAGAATTGGATGCTGTCCACTTTGTCCTAAAATGAAATGAAACAAGATTCCAATGACAAGCTGGTACAGCAAACTCACACCTGCCAAAGTTATGGGAAGAACTGCCAAATATTTTATACTTTCCTTGCAAGTTTACTTTCTATATCATAAAATGAAAGATATCTATTCGTGCGATAGCACACATGTAATATCTTGCAGAATCGGTTTAGACTTATGTATTACAGGTTACATATCTATTTGTATTAAGTTAGGTTACTATTTACATCTGCTCTATACGCTTTTTAAACATTCTTTTGGATAAATAGGTTTACCTCAGCCAGAATGTGCCATTTTAGAAACATTTTGTTTTTAAATAAATACAGTGATGAGCAATTTGGTCCTATGAGGGCCGTCAACAGGCCAGTTTTTCAATACCTCTAATTGAGATCATGCAAATCAAATCAGAAAGAATGAAACAGAGTCACTCGTATACAGAGAGAATATGTATACATAAGAAGCAAGATCCAGAAATCCTTACCTGTTGGTGGCCCTACTAGGACTGAGTTGCCAAATGCAGAGTTATTTTTTGTGTGTGATTATTTTTTCTCAGCCTTCTAAACAAAGTTGTGCCTCTGAGCCAACTACCAAAACACAAGCTCTGAAATTATTTGTCACAGACTTTTATGTCCACTGATATTTTATTCCCCGTTGTATTACTTCTTACGTTTGGGTTAAGCATACTCACAGTATGAAACTCAAGCTCAGAAATCTTCTCTGGCTGGCCAGATCCAAAGTAGTAAACCCTGATGATATGGTCAGTACTACCTGTCGCCAGAAACATCCCACCTACAAAAAAAAAAAAAAAAGGCAAAACAAAAAGAGAATGGAGTAGTAGGCAATAAACTGAATTTCTAAACGTGTATAATGTTCAAAGCTGAGGAGCGCTTTACTTGTTTTTTCTTCTTTAACAGAGTTTAAATGAAGTAATTTCTAAAACAATTAAACAAGATATCCCGTGCATTGCTTGTATTTACCAGAGCTGAAAGAGGAACAAATCATCTGCACTCCAGGCCGAGGACGTTCAGTGTACTTTGTGGGTCGTGGGCTACAGAGAAAAACAAACAGAAATGGTATATATTAAAATACCTATTCAGGAAACATTTACAAAATATCTATGCATTAAATTACTTAATATTAATATTATTCAGCACAGTAGACAATTGTGTCATTTTGTTTCTGGACATTAATCTCTTTAGTAAAGTGTCTTCCTAAGCAACAGTTTTCATATTCTACACAAAGAAGGTAAATGGTGAAGTGCTCCATTTATGGTGGGAAGCAAAGGTTTGAGCGAGTCCGGTAAGAAATGATAGACCTTTTATACATGAGCACAACCACTTTAGGTTTACTAGAGGGGAATGAAAACTAAATATATTCTAGCAGATGGCTGCTTGCCATTTACAGTGTAACATTATTAGAGCTCTTTATCAGATCTGCTCAAACTGCACAAATGCTGCGTGCAGAATACATATGTTCACTTTCTTGAAGGATGGTGTTTTTGTACAAATTGCAAATAAAGTTGAAGATGCTGCAACAGTTTCACCAACGGCAGGTGTTTATCTTGCTACTGTGTTATTCTATTGCTTCTTGAAAACGATATTACTTGACATAAGGAGTCTGCCCTATATCCTACAAACCATATAGTTCATACCTAAAACATGGCATCATATAGGGGGTACAGACCATTACAGACAATTGTAAAACTGCAAATGACTGCAATATAACAGTAAACACACAAACATAAATTATCTTATCAGTTACAATTATGTTTAGAACAGTTATCACTTTAGTACAAATGGGGATAAAAGCAATGTAAAAGCACTTTCAAGCTTCTTGTAATGTATGTCTATTGGAGAACATTGTGGCATAGAGACAGCAAAGGTGCAGTGCAGGACCAATTACAAGCGGCTGAGAATACTACTATACTCATCAATGGTGCAAAAATGTTGAGGTTATATTACTATATGGCCGTTTTATAAAAAGGCAGAACTGGATAAACATTGAAAAAGGAACTGAATGTAGTAATCAAACAAAGAGATTGGGATACATGTTATACAAACTGGCCACATTACACTAGCATTTAACCTGACAGTCTTGATATAATGTACCTAGTTCTGCACAGACTACACATTATATACCCCAACTGCTCAGGACAATACTTCCAGAGCTGCAGATTAGTGGGCACACATTATGGACACATAGTGGATGTGTCCAGTGACCTAGAATCTGGAAAACCTTAGAAAAACTTATCTGAAATGTTTGACAGACAGGTACCCTTGAATTAGGTTTTCTGGAAAAATGCAGAATAAACACAAGACTGCTGGGAAAAAGCTTCTATCTAATTTATTCGGCATCAGCAAATTCATATAGCTTCCAAAAGGAAATCACCAGGCCTATCATGAGACCAAATACTAAATATAATTGATGAAACAGCCTTGCTGGAAAAGCGGACATACACTAGAGCATAAAATAGTTTTATTTGCAATTGATGTCGTCATATCCTTGACCGATCCGGTACAATCTTTGCAATATCTACAGGATTTAAATGTTAAATTTGGATTAATTTCATATTATAAAATGAATTTAAACAAGCTGCATTGGTCTTTGACGAAGGGGGAGATTTGGAGTGATGGAAACTGAATTGCAAGTACTCTGTGACTGCTATATGTTATTTCCACTCCAATGTGTATGGGCCTAACTCCCTGTATGTCTTTTATTGCATCTTGTTTGCATTGTAGAGCAGCCATTTAACTCTTCGGATTTGATTGAAACTTGTTGCCCACTTTATTGTTTTTAATAGTAAATTGTTGTGCTTTTAAACATTAACAACTCTGATTATCAGTATATCCTGTAATATGTGTGTCTTTTGTTTATTGGTGGTACATTGTAAATCACCCAGATTGTTTTCCCTTATTATACAGATACCAATATATTGGTGCAAAAGGAAAGGAACTGGTGATTGTATCTGGTTAAAATACATAACTCATCAACAATTTTAGACCCTGACAATTAAAGCAAATATTTGAAAGCACCTTTTTAAGTCACTAATAGGCATAGTTTCCGGATCAAAAAGTATCCAATTAAAGTAATTTAAGTTATTAATTTAAACAAGACAAGAAAAATGAGTGTGCCCTTAGAAATGATCAGATTTAAAAAAGGTAAAATACCCATTCAACTGGGAAAATAATAAATTCACTCATCTAGGTATTAGATTTGATAAGGTTTTAAAAACATTATTCCAGAGAATTGCAATATTTTATATAAAAAATATATGAACACCATAAAAGATTGGAGATTAAAATCTGTATCACTTTCTGGTAGAATTGCGGCAGCAAAAATGGTTTTGCTGCATACATTTAATTATCTCAGACGTATTACACTTCCTTTCCCACTTTGTAGGATTAAGAAATTTCAATCATTATTAGATGGTTATATTTTTAAGTGGGAAAAAACGAGAGATAAAAGATCAATTTTAGTGGAAAAGTTTTAAAATGGTTGCCTGGAATATCCAGACCTCAAATTATATCATGACGCCACAATATTATCCCATGTTATAAAATGGACAGTTTTGTGCTTAAAATTACCCCTGGTCTCAGAAAGAGAATTCTACCTTGAAAGTAGGGAATCTTAACCAATTCATTTTTTTAGAGCCTATGGCTAAAAATATGTTGATCATTAGAAAATGTTTAGCCTTTTGGTTTAAACTAAATAAAAAGCTGGAATGAATGCCCTATCCATGTCCAGGTATACTCATTAAAGACGTACCAACAAGTTTAAATTTACCATCTCTGAGTGATTGGATTCGATAAAGTATTGACTGAGTACATAAGTTGTAAAGGAATGTAAAATGGGTATCTCTAGACTACTTACAAAATAGGTACAACATAAGCCATCAAGACTGGCTGTTGTACTCTAGAGTCAAAAGCTCCTTAGACAAAGTGGGATTTGGAAAGATAAAAGGGAAACTATTTGAATGATTTTGAAAAATGATTGAAGCTGGATAATAGAAAACATCTAATATCAAAATCCTTTGATATCTTAATGAAGCAAACAATAGATTAGACATCCTCCAGTGTAATCGCGTGGGAAAGAGATTTAAATACTTCTCACTCAATTGAAGTTTGGAAAAAAGCCTTTTCATTAACTAATAAATATGGGAAAAATGCTTCCTACAGAGAGATATAGTTAAAACATTAACTAGGTGGTATTTTGTCCATGAGAAAAATTTTCAGCTGTCGGCTAAGGTGGAAGATAAAATTGTGTTGGAGGAAATGTGAAAGACTTGGTTCACAACTACATATATGGTGGGAGTGTCCATTTATCCAAACTTTTTGGAGTGATTGCTTTTCAAAGATGTCTGATATTATTGAAAAGGTTATTATCGCTTCTCCTCAAATTACTATTTTTCATATTTTAGCTTCAGAGTGTAACAGTGCTAACCTGGCCTTTATAAACACAGATAGTTATGTTAATCAAATGGCACGCAGCCTGTAAGTGGAAACAGAGCTTTGAACCCACTTGGAGTGATATTGAAAATAATCTGAACCGAATTGGAACTCTTAAGAGATTTATGCGATTCAGAGACAATTAAATCTAATATGGTTAAATGGAAGGTAAGAGATAATTACATTCAGAGACTGTATCAATCTAGGGCTGTGGAAACGCATAAGTCTTCACTTGCCCTCTCCATTTTTTTTATGGGGGGGGGGGGACGACGACTAAATCTTGAATTATTGTATAAAAGGTATCATATTTGGATAAATTTGATTTGGTTTTGATTTTCTCTGTCTTTTTTTGGTATTTGAATGTAATTGATGTTTTATATGTTTGCTTGTTTTGGTATATGGAAATTTAATTCTATAATTGTATGACAATGCATATCTGTGAGCCCGATTCACACTTCCATAATAAAAGCCTTTCGAAGAATCTCTCAGAAATAAGTACTAATAAGGATTTTTGCAGGGCTCCCTTACTGCTCTGGCTTAACGGGATACTTACAGAAATGCTCAATTAGAAAACATAATTTCTTGAACTGAAGAAGTCTACCACAACTTCCAATTCTAAAGTTGAGCCTTTACAAGGAAACCTTTTCTGGACAGAGGTATATTTCTATAGCTCATTATATCCGGTGCGGAAGTGGTGTGTGTATAACATTACATTTATGGTTTTCCTCCTTTAAGCCTAGAAATGTTTTCTCTTTAATAAGCGTATTAATGCTCCCTGATATACACATATACCGTATTGGTCCGAATATAAGCCGCACCTTTTTTCCGATTTTTGAGCTTGCGAGTTACGGGTGCGGCTTATATTCGCGACCGTAAAAAAAAAATCATTGCCGATTTGCGAACTTTGCTTGTTAGGTGTGCGGCTTCTATTCGCGAACGCAAAATGACTGGCGATTTGAGCAATTGCGAGTTAAGGGTGCCGATTTTCGTGCTTGAGACTGCAGTATTGAATAGCGATTTACGGTTTTAGGGATTCTAACTTCCTGTAAGGCCTGTAACCTGCAAAAAAAAGCTACAGTGCTAATTAGAAAGCCTGTTTCTTGCAATGGCTGATCACTTTGAGAGTCTTTTTCTCTCCAATTTTACAGGTGTGGCTTATATTTGAGTACTATCTTTTTTCTATTTTTTCTCCTTGAACTTTACGGGTGCGGCTTCTATGCGGGTGCGGCTTATATTCGGACCAATACGGTACATGTGCCCACGTACTAGCGATCTCCACGAAAGACGGTTACAAAGATCTCATACTAGAGTCTGATAACTGATACAAAGAATGCTAATCATACTAGGTATATGTTAAATGCAATAATGAAATCAACGCACTCAAATAATGAAAAAGTTTATTTGCCATTCATAGTCCAAAAAGCAAAAACAAGCTTGTGTGGCCACTAGAGGTCAAATGCTTTCTAACATGGTCTCAAAATAATGTATTGTTAGACATGTACGGTTACAGAATGTGGAAAAAGTTTCAAGTACCACAAAAGTCACCATCGCCTTTGCACCATTAGATACAGGATGGAAAAACATGTGTAAAAACAATTCAGGCTGAATTCAATAGACGTTAGACTGTTTCAGTGTTTTGCCTCTGCCTGGAAAAGACTTGTGCTCTATACTGCGTGGGATGTAATGAATATTGAATAGATTCAGGTGTAGAAGCTTTGAATCAGGCAGTAGTAAGGGATTTGCAACTACCGTATATAGTCGAATATAAGCCGACACAAGTATAAACCGAGGGTGCAAAAGAGGGTCCTCCCCCCTTATCATCCTCCTCCTCCTCCTCCCCCCCTTCCCCTTTAACTGAAGAAAATGAAGGGCCTTGTTTTGAGCTGGAAATCTTAACAGAAAGTGTTTTTTTCCAAAGCACCCTACAAGATTAGAACTTGCTAATTACAATCTAAAGGGAGCGAAAGAGGCAGAAACCAGGGAAGAAAGAATAAGGAATAGCAAGTTCAGGAAGGGATGAAAGCTTGCTTAGGTAAGGAGGTGTGCAGAGTTAGAAAAGGGAAGGGGACTGATGAGGTCAATGGAGGAGAATTGTTCTAGTATTTAATATTATCTGCCCCCAGAGGTCAGATAATAGAACCTGCAATTGGGAAAGTCAGGTCACTGCTATTTAGCTGCAACAGTTAGAGGTGGTTGCAGAGATAGAGTGAATCAGATAGGAGCCAGGTGATGTGTGTAAGTGTCTATCCTTAACGGTGTATGATCTGCAGAGGAAGTGTGAGGACTGTGATAATTGGAAAAGGATAAGGGATTAGCAGCCTTATTAAATTGCGATTCGGCCAATTGAATAGGGCTCTATATAAGCACATAGTGGAGATCTTGCTTTTGGATAGAAGTACACCAACTACAAACTTCTGTAAACAAAATATGCCATGTGCTTATATAGAGCTCTTTTCAATTGGCCGAATCTCAATTTAATAAGGTTGTAGATGCATAGGAAATAAGAGAGGGAACAATCTAAGACCCTGATTATGGTTAAATTAAATAAATTAAAAAGAGTAAGTATGGCAAAATATGCAAGTTGATAGAAGCACTATATGGCAACTTTTGCAGCCCTTTAAGTTTATGTTTCTAACAAATGAAACATTATTGCATAAATATTTCCATAGTGATTCCTTCTGTTCGCCATTTTATTAAAAACTGTACCCCCAAATATGTATGTGATGGAAAATGGGGAATAAAAAAAACACAACCAAATACATGTATGATAGCATAGTATAATTTTGTAATATGGCATTATTATTGTAGTATTGACAGAGAAAGCTTACAACAAATGTTTACAGCTAACCTTATATGTAATTATTCAGTTAGTTATATCTGTCTTGTGCTATGGTAGATTCTCAGAGGAAAACAATGTAACCTGTCTAGTAAATTTTTTGAGAGGTTGCTTTAATGAGGATGAAGAAGGAATGAACATCATTTTTTAGAACAGTGGTTAAAAAAACTACTTTAATTGTAGACCACGTCAAACCAACCAAGCATCTTCATGGACCACTCAATTTTTCTGCTTCTGTTAATACATTTTACAGTATTGTGCTATTTTGATGTATAGTATGCACACTTCTAAATAAAAAATAATATTTAGGTACTACATGTTTAGGAAATGTTTACATTTTATTCATTTTTTTTTTTTTGTAACACTAGTAGTTCAGTTGAAAATCTGAAGGCATCTGGCCAACCATAGGTGGCTCTCTGACTTCAGTTTGGAAACCTGTATTTTAGTACAAAGCAAATAAAGAAGGAACCAGTACAATACAAAAAAGGAATTTGATATAAAGAAGTGCACAAGATATGCTTGCAGTACAAATTTGTCTGAACCACACACAGATAAAATATTATGACTGAATATTTAAAATTATTATGTTACATCTTTAAAATTAAAAGAAATACATTTTCAGAGATAATTAAGAACTTATTAAAGATGCATTGTAATCACCTCAGGGGAAAAAATAACGGTTTATAATTAGGGGTAGAGAAATATCTTCTTGGGGTATACATTCTGTTAAAAAGTATCCTACATTAGGAAAGCATCTAACATGATGTTCAAAAAAGATCCAATCCCCATTGCTCAACTCTTATATACTTCCATTATTATTATAGTTTATTTATAACGCGCCAACATATTCCGTATCGCTGTACATAAATTGAGATAAAGTAATTCATACCTCTATATTTTGATGATCAAAAAACAAGGCACATATTATTTAACATGAAGATGCAAGATAAAAATAAAGTTAATAATGCAGTTTGAATTTAAATTAGGAATATGTTTCAATAACCAGATCTCAACTACAACAAATGTTATCTTGCAGTTTATGCACCTTCACTACATTTATTGGAATTTCCCAAATGCAATATTTATAACTCAAGGCATATCCACAAAATACATCTGCAGTTTTACTTAAGCAAATTATTAGAATAAGTGTAAAGAACAAAACACATCTAAGTAAATCATGTATACAATTAAGATCTAGATCATTTGCTGCTAACAAATTTCAAGAGGTTAATGGAAAGTTGTGATTTGAAAAAGTGTTAACTAGTTCAGAGTACCCCAACGTATTCATGAAATATTTGATTTTAGCAGGTACTTGGGGCAAGAAAATATGTCATTCATTTTACATTGCCATTCACAAACAAATGCAAATCATAAAATACTTCAAAGCCTGTGTCATTCTCTCTCTTTAAACTGTTTCATAATCATACTAACACCAGACAGGGACATGCTGCATATCTACTACATCTACAGTTAAAAAGAGAAAAAAACACTTGCAAAAAGAATTCAGACTTGCGAATATCCTCATTTCTTAAGAAACATTTTTAATTGTACCCTGTGATCATCAATGTGCTCACGAAGTGCCACGCGATAGAAATTGTAAACTTTGATAACAGATTTAAAAGTTTAATAAAAACAAAGTATGTGCTATGTACAAACTTGGATGACAAAATATATAAATAAGATATAAACCCACTCACATGGTTTATGATTTGTGCAAAATCCAATCCTTTGCTTTAAAGCTGTGTAGTACATCGGGCATATGCATTTGAAGGAGCTATGTATAAAGTAGCATTTTGGATTTAAGAGCAAGAATACATTGTCTGCTCATTTGCATGTCCCCACCCAGTGACTCAGAATGCAGTTCAAAAAAATATATATATATTGTTAAAACCAATTCTATTTTTAAACTTGCAGATGTGCTTACAAATTTATATATATATATATATATATATATATATATATATATATATATATATATATATATATAGATAGAGAGAGAGAGAGAGAGAGAGAGAGAGAGATATATATAAATAAATAAATAAAACACACCCACTAACTACAAAAATAAAAAAAATATAAAATAAAAAAACTTAGATCACAATAGCCCCCGCCACGGATAATCACATGGCCCATTGCATATCCAAGCATCATAGGTACAGCCACCTTCACCATTATTATACATTTTGCAACAAATACCATACTAATAAAGAATGTAGTTAATATACAACTATTCATGCTATTGAACATGACCACGGTATTTTTTGTTGTTGCATTATTTTTTCATTGTCTGTTTTACAGTGTCATATGAATCACAGAATACAACCGAACTGCTCAATATGAATAGTACACATATAAGAGGGTGAATAACTTACTTTATTTTAAGAGTGCCAGCATCCCAAAGCCAAAAGCAAATTGTGCCATCTGCTCCAGTAGAAGAAAGGTATCTCTTAGATCCGCTACACAGAGGAGAGAACTGCAAAAAAAAAAAAAAAAAAAATTCCCCCAATGAGAACAGCAGAATGGAAATGACAGACCAACACCAAAACAAATGCTCTGTGGAGTATCAAATACACACACTTAATTGTATTCATAAATCTATACTACTTTAATATGGCTAACTATATTCACGTGTATAACACTGAGTTGGAATATAATATATGTTATTCAGTTGCACATGTTTATGCTACTATAATATAGTTGTAAATATAAGTTAGATGATAACACACGCAATTGGCTATCTATATATATACTATTATGATAAACTATTGAACACACGGAATAGCTTTCTTAATTTTATTTGCATTACAAAAATAAACTTCTTCCTGATAGATTAGCCTAGTCTCATTTATATCAGACTCCTCTGTAAATCTTGTAACAACCACAACTATTTTACCTGAAATTACTGCAACATTTTAGCTTATTTATTTGTATATTCTATGTAAGCATCATTATTTAACGCACAAAGAAGAAACGCACACTGCCGGGCATCGAATTTGAGAGTCAAGTATGGACCGGACCCTCTGACTTTGAGGAGTTAAACTATGGACATACTTAATAGATGTTGAATAGATGGAGAATTTATGTTGGAAACAAGAGTATGTGTCAGTGTACAGTAAGTACTGAATAACAAGAAAATTACTCCAAAAAGTAAAATTAATAGTATATATATATATATATATATATATATATATATATATATATATATATATATATATATACACATACACACACACACACATATACACATTATCCTAAATCAGGAAATGATCCCAACTAACCCACTCCTCTGAGAGACAAATAATTTAATAGTACTGTAAATACATTAAGCTTAATTATAATTATGTGTTGTATAGGTGGGTGGTGTCTAGTTCAATAAAATCAAGTTATCAAAGATTTTGTACCTCTGCCTGTTTCCTCCTCTCCCACCACTATTAATTACAAATACAACACATCTTCATCATTTAGATCTTTAGTATGTGATGTAACATACTTTTATACAAAACTGAAAGTCTTGAAATATATCAGATTTTCCTAAGAAATATCCATAGCTACTATTTTAATTTGGTAATAAACAAACAGACAAAACTGCCTTTTTTCTTAAACCGTAATGGTATTTTAATTGTTAAAAATCTGTATGTCACTAGTAATTGAAGAATACCAATAAGAATAATTGAAAACAAATATTGTAACATGCTCTGCTACTCTTCTAGTACTAGAGGAAAGCCATACCTGCAGTGACGTAATGGAAGCACTGTGACCCTGCAGTATAGCCAGCGGAGCACAGGTCCTCAGACACCAAATTCTTATCATTTTGTCACAGCTTCCAGCAGCAATCATGGTATTTTCATAATTCACAGCCATATCAGAAATTTCAGCAGCATGTCCCCTTAGTGTTGCAAGGAGTCGACCATCATCCGTGGACCATATTTTTACAAGGCAATCATCAGATCCCTATAGATGCACAAGATTTACAGGTTAAAAGGTGACTAGAATATAAAAATGAAAATATTATAACTGTTCTTTTAAAGAATACATTTTCTTCTAAAATATAAGCTATACAACAAAATCATTATGGATTTAACCATTAACTCCATCTAGGTTTCACAAATTCTGAAAAATAACAACCAATGTTAAGCAAAAATAAATATTTAGCCCTCTATGAGCAAACACATTTTGCATGTGATATACTAGCCAAGCTACACTAAAACAAACTGTCCATCTGGAGAAAGCTGTGGAGCTGCAGTCAACAAAAGTGTAAAGTGTGTTCTGCAACATGCTACATTCTCAGCAGTTGGCTAGAAAAAAACAGGACAAAGTTTTGAAGGGGACAAGGGTAGAGGATGGGTAATGCATACAGAATTGTGTATGGGTAGTAAATCCAAAATGATGTGCCTTTTGTGATGGATTAAGTTCACTGATTTATGAAAGGCTTGGAAATAAAATGACACCTACAGCTGAAAGAAAGGAATAGGAAAAAGCTCTGCAGATGTATCCATGCTCACGACAACAAGTTTGCGCAAGCTCACTTGAGCATATTGTATGTTGCATATGCGGGCTCTGGCTGTTATGGTGATTCCCATATACGTTCTATTCCTGGTGTTGTGCATATATGTGTCATAGCAATCTGCCACAATGTGGCCTGGGAGAAGTGTACACGTGCTTTTCCAGGGAAAGGATAAGTTCCAGTGATGGTGGACAGTATTTTCTGTGCATACATTGTTACAAAGGACAGTTGCCATATCTAAGTTTACCTGTTTTTACCTTTTACTAATCTAACACAAACTGTTTATACACATTACATGGAGTAATTCTATACACACTCAGATTTATTTTGTCTAAAAATAAAGTTTTGTTTTTCACACCTAGCTGCTTACTTAGGCAGAGTGAACCACCCAATAGAAACACTGCATTTGTGTATTGATTTTAACTTTTTACTTCCCTTTAAGGCAGCAGCAGCTCAATGCAGAGACCTACAGATCAGTGTCTGACTCCTCCTTACTTCCTGTTCCCGGGTGCATGACTTCACAACCCAAATTGGCTTTACAGATTGATACAAATGTATTAACTGCCTGTGACTGGTCAAATCAAATTATTAATTTTATGTTACTTTTAGCAGGGATATCTACTGCTTGCAAACTCAAGAGATTTAGCAAACATTAGGGTGAGTTTGTTAAGTGTTTATTTTGGTATTTTTTCAGGAAAAAAATGTTTACCTAAACTACCGATTCTCTACTATAAGATGCCTTCATAATCAAGGAAGCTTGTAGATTTACCTTTAACTGGGTCCAAGGACCACAACCGTTTGGTAAAAAGATATCATGTCAGTGTATTCTGCATACACAGTACTCCGAAACCTTACATTTATTTATATATTTTTAAAATGTACATTCATTTCTAAATATTACAATAGGTTGTTTTTAATTTAATGAATTCATTAAATAAAAATACAGCTTATTTGTTTCACTGGTTGTATATAGAGATAGAGCAATACAAAATACACATTACTTTTTTGTTTGGTCAGTATTGTCACACAGTGGACATTTAACAAGTGGACTGAGCAACAAAAAAAAAGTGTTTCTAACCAAAGTCCTCAATTTGCAATAGTAAGTTTTTTTAAATTTCTTAATTTGCTTGTAAACCTTTTACCCAATCTACAAAGAAACCCCACAACCTAGCTATAAAAAGGTCTAAATGCCAACAAGCATTCTGAGTTGCTAATTCATCTCATTAGAGAAAAAAGTATGTCAAGAAACTAAACGTGGACTTTTCTATATCCAAAATGCAATTCACCAGGTTTAAAGTTAACCACAGTTCCAACTTTAAGTATTGTGTGCGTTTATATTCATTTTTCTGCTCATAATACTTTCCTGGGTGTAGCCTTAAAGCACAATTCCCACTACTCAGCAAAGGCAACCACTTCTGGTCTTTCCTTCTAAAATGGTGTCAAACAAAGGCTGTCATCAAAGCCCAAAATAAGATAAGCCCATAATATATCCAAAATAGTTTGATGAATAAACTCATGAAGTGAAGAGTAGAATATTATTAGTTTCACAATTTTCAGGAAATCAACTAATGCAATTTATAAATATATGTGCAGCATGAAGTGTTATGGCCAAATGATCAGTGAAGAGTTATGTGATATTTTTGATTTGCAGAAGGAGGCACATGTTGCGTCAAACTGATCGAAAGACACATGACTGCAGCTACTAAAAGAAGATCAGTTGAAACTGGGCCTTATGAGCTGAACGATTGGAATATGCATACAGCTATTATAAGGATTGAAGTCAGAGTTTTATAGTTAGAACGGAAATGCATAGGGCCTATTAGATCCTATACAAAATGTATGTTTCTGTAAGGAAGTTAGACAAATAAATAAATACAGTCTATAGCTAGGAAGGCTCAGAAGAAAGAGACAATACCATGCACACTATAAGCTTAACTGGTCTGTGGTGGTGTTACTAAGAGGAGCTATAAGGGCTAAACCAGCTGAGAGAGACTGCTCTCCGACACCTATGACTATTCAGCGGGATACATTTTTCACTATTTATATTTGCAGGTTATGATAACTTACTGGTCCCATCTTGTACCATGGTGTTTTCAATAGTGGATTACTCATTATGGAAGAAAAGTGGTACATTCATCACACAATGCACTTTAACAGGGTTCCTTGTAACACAGCTATTTGACTTATCCTATGGTGGCCCCAAATTGTTGAATACAACCAGGGAATTGAAGTCCCACACGGCACTACAGAGAAATAAGATATTTATTTCCAACCAGCATCAATTAATCATGTTGACAAGAGTCTGTATAAGAAGAATAGAAAATATCACTTGGGTCCATGACATATTTAATTTGGATCAGCTGCTCTATGTTTATCCTTAGAGCAGTTTGTTTTAATGTCTGTAACATCATTCACAGGAACCCCAGATAGAATAAAAGAATAACAAGGCAGTGAAATGTGAAGGGCCTAAGTGTACTCCAGAAGACTGGTAACAAAAATCATCCGCATGACGCAAAGCGTGCAAGACCTGAATTCCCAGTAGTGATATACAGTAGGAGTTTTTTTTTTTGTTTTTTTTTAATACAGAAAAATTGCTACCAGCAGCACAAAGCTAGACATGAGCATGATGACATGAGCATGATGACATGAGCATGATGACAGTTTGGCATCAAGGGAACACAGGAGGTGTACATGCTACCTCAAAACTCAATATAATCATTAACCTGGATGTCACAACACAGTATTTGATATTGATTTATTAATAATCTTTTAGATGATGTGCTTAAAGGGACAGTCACTAACGCAATATGTTGGTTACTTTGCAAAAATAATAAAATATTGTTAAACCGTTATAGCTTTATTTTTACTCCACAATTATTTCCTGAGACATTCTGCATTATTTCTGCAGTTACACTATCCTAATTTGTGGCTCCATATACTAAATTTGTGGGGTAGATTGATTTTGCTGCCATAAAAATAAAATAGACACAGTGGGGCAAATTAGAAAGAGTAAAAAAAAAAAAAAAAAAAAAAAAAAAAAAAAAGTTTTATTTCTGGTCCAAACATAAACAGTACGATAAAGTTTGGAGCAGACGAGGGAAAGTCCACATAACATCTATTGTGAGCTATACTGGGGAACCCTGGCCTTAGATTGAACCTATATGCAGGAGCCTGTAGGTGCTTAACTCACATTGAAGGAGACAGATGGGCGTATTCTTTGTTTTTCACTGATGAGGTCACTTTCCCTTCTCATTAAATTATTATTTACAGATCTCAGTAGATCTCAAGCAAAAAAAAAAAAAGTGTATAAACGTTTAATATGCATTAAAAATGTGTTTAAATCTTTTTAAATCATTTGTTTTTTTAAACAGGATTTCCTTTAAAGTGAATGTTACTCCTTTATAACACAGATACATGCACTAATTACCTTTGCAGAGCCACTATATAAATGGTTAATGTCTTAAAAGATACATTTTTAGATGTGATTACCTCTTACTTCCATTAGTTTGTTCCTGTATGTATGGCTTAATGTTCAAAACAACAGGACTATTTCAGTAACCCTCTATTCTCTTTTCAATTACAGGAGGTCCCCATGTTACGGATGACCCGTACTTAAGAGGCCGGTGAGCCTCGCATAGCGAGGCAAGCCGTTAAACTCTGAGCACTTACTACACCTAAAAAAAAAAAAGACAGCATGGGGCAACAGCCAGGACGTCTGTGAGTGAGGTGGAAAGCGAATTAAGCTTGATTTGACAATTTTCGCAACTCGAAAATCGTCTAAGCGAGAAAAAAAATGTCCGCCCAAAAAAATCCAAAGGCGCTCATCACAAGGCCAGTAAAGTAGAGGGGCAAGTCGCTAATAATAATAATAATAATGTTTGCTCATGGAACCAAGCTTTTACTCTTAAAACACAAACCTTTATAGGACAAAAAAATACCTGTGATGCTGTGTGATGTGCTCTCAAAAAATTTAACATTAGATAATTCAAGCCCAATATCTGGACTGGTTTTTGGTGCATTATTTTTTTCTTTCAGTTAATAACATTCCAAGGGAGCAGTCATTTTATTAGAGAGCTCATGGAAAATATATCCTATTGTCTGCTACACAGTAGTGCACTTTATACATTCAAAGTAAAAGTATTATCAATCAACACATTGGACAGTGTGACATATCCTGTACTAGAAGCTTCTCCTTATAACCATGAGGACTACTAGACAGCACCTGGTCATACTATACATCCATTATGAAATGGATTATGGCACAATAGTAACAAGAGAACATGATGCACCAGAATCGGGTGCAGATGTCTTTTTTATTTTTATAGCTCGATCCTTATTGATTTGTCCTTTGTGAATCAGCAAAACCAATTTAGTTGGCTGATAATTCCATGTAAATGAAACAAAAGCTCTTCAGTTTACGAGTCACTGGTTGCTTCATACATGTCTCCATAAAACATGGTGAATGACAAAGCAAAGAGTATTTACAAAAAAAGCATTTTACAGAGGAAAAAGAGAGATTGCAATCATCGCTGGTAATCACACACTTATGTATTAATGATTACCTTAGTCGGTAAGTCATTAATCATAACACTGTAGTAAAGTAAAATGCACTGTGCTGGTTTTAGAGAGATGTAAAACTTTTACATGAAAAAATAAAAGTGATCTGAAATCTAGAAACCCTACATTTTATTCTGCAGCATAAACCAGAACTTGAACTTTTCATCATATTTATTTATGGGACTGCTCTTTTGGAGCGGTAGTTATTTTGGACAGAATTTCAAAGATGTGAACAAATCATTGCACTATGACTATGCAAAAAAATATGCATAGTGAATTACCAACATGGCTATTAATATGCTTAATATCTAATAAAAAGTTAAATATTGCTTCAATATATCCATCTGTGCATCTGAAAGAAGTAAAACGCCACGCAGCATGCACATTAAGTTGATAGGAAGCACACAAGAGAGGTCGCTGTCAATGCATGGACAGAAGAGAGGCGATGAATCCCAAATGTCACATTTGTGTTACTTCATAGTTGTATAAACTGTTTCTTGTAACAATGCAGAGTAGAATCAGAACTCTATTTTAATTACGCCCAAACTATAGTATATTACAGTTTACAACACAGCTTAGGGCACTGTAGTCCAGAAATGTCTTAAAGATCAAAAAACATATTTAACAAAAACAGGGGTTTTATAGTCCAGATAAATTACATTAAATTGAGTCATAATGTAACTGTTTTCTCCTCGTGTTTCCTGATAATTTACCGTCTCCTGCACTAGAAGATTACCCACACAGTTCGTGTGGACTACTAGAGAGGCCATCCTATACAGGTATTAGAAGATTGATTATGGAAGATACAAAGCTTACTGCTCAGTGATGTGCTCTGAGGGACGGGAACCGAGCACAAGGAAATGTAAAAGATTATAACTCAGAACTTTGCTTAACTGAGCTAAAATTACTTCTATTATCACTTCCATATCACTTAACACTTGAGTATCCCTTTAAAATGTATGAACTATTATGCACACTTATTGGAGGGATGCATAAACCTGTACAGTTCAGCCAACTATAATGTATGTCAAATCAGACCTAAAACAATCAAAAACTGAAATTTCTCTTAACTGTTTTTTTCATAGTGCCAAATTAAAGTAGAGATTCACATAAGTTGGTTTTCCATTCTATTCATAACTAACATTGGATGTACATATGAGCAGTGCAAGTAGTGCAAAATGTAGTACACAAAAATTTAAGTGTAATATTCCAAATTTATAAACAATTTCCGAGACCTACAACATACTGCAGTGAATCGTTAAGCTCAAACGAAAAGTCACTTACTGTAAATATTCTTCTTCCAGTCCGATCAAATGTAACACAGTATACCGATGAGAGGTGTCCTAATATTCGCTTGTGCATTTTCATGTGCTGATACACAGCTGTTGGGACAAGATTCTCACACTTGTATTTTCCATTCAACCTTCTTGCAAAGATTGTGTTTGCTGTAAGACGACACATTATTACAGAATCTTATAAAAAGAAAACACTTTTTTTAATTAAGGTAATAAGTACAAATATGGTTTTACAAGAAACTGGATTGTTCTAAGTGGTAAAATCAGTGGTAAAACACTGATTAACGCACAGTAAGGAATGAAAGTTAGGTTGGGCGTTATGCTTAGAAAACAAAGGCTGCAAAATATTGTTCATGGCATACAGAGGTATAGGGGACTCCAGACATGGACCCCTTGCTCACTGTGCCTTAGCGAGTTCAGCTGTACCTCACTGACGAGGCCCATAGAGGCCGAAACGTACATCTGGGGTTTGCCTGGTATTAATGCGCCTGATCACTCTAGTGGGTGAGACCAGACGGATATACTACAGGATATTTTTCTCTGTGATTGGCACAAGTGAGCTAAAAGAGGTTGCTCTTAGAGTGGGTTATGTGCATAGAACTAACCTATTATGTTATGGTGAGTTCGTTCTCGGATTGAGCACCTCTCACTTTGTTGTTTTATTCATGACATACAATACTAGGATGTCAAATATTACAAATATGTCATCATCATCTTTCAATTATTCTAATGTTCACAATGCAGCATTCACCAAAAATCGCGTTGTATTTTCTTACATATAAGAGGTAAGATCATTTGGATTTTAGGTTTGTAAAAAGTGAGGATTAATTCATGCTTTTAAAAAACCAATAGACAGCTACCATAAATAATGTGGAATTAAAAGGTTGGATGAACACTGAGCAGAGTAATGGTAACCTATAGAGAAAGAAAGCAATGAATGCCTGTGGATCCAAGGTAAAAGCTAAAGGATCAGAGAGGCATTTTCTCATATGAAGCTGTACATTTTTTAGACTTCATTTTATTACAGTTTACGATTCTTGATAAAAAGGGACATAGGAAAAAAAAATAATCAGAAAAATCTCAGAAAAAGGGTATTTGATTGTGTGCCATGGTGTGTTTTATTTTTTAAAATAAAGGTCCCAAAGCACAAAAATATATTCAGAAGTTTATTTGCTCTTGGAGACTTTCTGCCTGCCAATAAGATCTATATAGGCTAAACTGGGCTATCAGTATTTGTTAGTTTCAGTGTCGTTTAAACAGATTTTACTTCATATATTTTGATGCAAAAACAATTGTTGCTCTTATAAATGTTTAAACCTGCCAGTTGTTTTCATGTCCCTTTAAATAAAATTCCAAATAGGTTTAAAACAAACACTTTCCTGGTATGGTTAACCAAAAGGATGCAAATGTGCACAAAACATGTTAAATCACTTCTACTTAAGAAAAACAAAATTGTTTAATGCAAATTATCTCTATAAAGTTCCTTCTGACATATATCTTTCTGTTAATTTAACCTTGCAAGCTTTTGTGTTTCAAAACAAAACTGAATGTGGGAGGAAAATCTTTGTTACACAAAAATCAAAGTACAGAATATTCTGAATTCTAAACCTTAAATTGTATAAAACAAAAACACATTAATGTTCTCTTTTTAGTCTTTTTACATTGAACTTAATTTACAAGAACACTGCTGCCATAATAATGTAGAGGAAGTGAATGTGATAAACAGTTCTTGCTATAAATTAAGAAGTTAAAAATATTTTTTTTTCTTTCCTTTTCCTGTCTGTTTAATTAAATTAGTGGCTATTTACGGTAATTAAATCAGTATTATTATTATCACCAACACTCAGCAGAGGAGAGTCTGAATTAACATATACACATAAAAAGCATGCTACTAGCTTAGAATAAACGTGCCCATGCTACAAAGGTGTTGATACTGTATTGTTATGTTGGGCAATATACAAAAACACAAATAATCACTGACTCACCTATGCTTGGAGGACTTCCATAATTTATCGGTGCCTCTGGGGGTCTTCCACAATGTAAAGCTGCAAGAGCTGAACCTTTCCATACAACATGTTTGCAGCCTAAAACAGAAAATTAAGTAAAACAATTTCTTACAAAGTAACCAGGACAGATTAATTAGAAAAAAATAACAATCATGTTGTATAAGTAAAGATAGAATTTATCTGGCATAATCAACAATTTCATCGATCAAGCCATATGATCACCAGCATTTTTACCTTATGTTGCCTCATCTGAATGATCATACTCGTCTATGAGGAGTGTAAAACTAAGAAACCGCTTCTGATTGGACAAACACTTTATGAACAAGCAGGATTGTGGCAAATAATATCAAGTTACTTAAATGGCTGGGAACCTGTTTTTAAAAATAAATAAATTCAGAAACATAGAATATCCAGCTACCTTTCACTATATTTCTTAGAAATTGTAAATTAAATTAAAAGAACAGGATTATAAAAAGGATCCTACTTTTATGTGTGCGGAGCAGAGACTGGCGGCCGGCTCCCAAAAGGGTCTCTACTCCAACAACGCTTTGTGGAATTTCTTTTTCCAGGAGTGGTCCGAGCCTTCGACATATTTGTAGTAAATGGTCTGGTTCCAAGTGACGGTAATACTTCACCTAATTTTAGAAACACAACAAAAGATTATTATTACACTGCTGCTAATGGCAATTACCTATTCCACAAACTGCTTAGGAAGATGGGAGAATTGTATGTTATACTCCAAGAGAGATGTGTGTGCAATATGTACCAGTGCCAGCCAAGCACTGGGTACAGCAGCATGACAATATACCAATATGTATTCACAAGCTCTAACCATACCAATTGTTGTTATCAAGCTATAAATATCAGACAGAACTCTAATTACATTTAGATCTACATTATTTTCGTACAGGATGCTCAAAAACAAACTTAAAATTCAACAAGCACCTATGAATTTGAATTTCTTCACAGTAGAGGGCACTGGGAAAATCTGTAATGATCTTGTGTATGTCCAAGAAACAGCATTTAGTAGTGCACAGACTAAGCCTGAAGCAAATCTAAGCTTTATTCTCAAGCTTTCAATTTTCTCAAAATTAAATGATACAACACAACCTTTACCTCTAGCTCTGATAAAACGGAGCAGGCTGCGAGCCGATTTTATACACTTACTGTTTTCAGTTACAACCTAGGCAACATAAAAAAAATAAGACATAAATGGTGTCGCTTGCAAATAGAGGCATTTAATTATTTCTGGAAGTTTACTTGGGATAAACATATCACATATATAGTTGTGGTAATTACGAATGTTGGTCACGCAATGTTTAAAGTTACGGGCTTGCGCATGCGCAATGAGTATCGTAGACGCTCATTGGGAGGCCCGCACGACTTAGACTGCAATGAGCGGCCAAGGCGTGAATGCAGGGCTCGTGTTGAGCACCTGTGGCGCTCATTGCGAGACCTGCAATGAGTTTCTTTGGCCTGCAGGACTTTGCTGTAATGAGCGCCGCAAGACTTTGAAATTTTAAAGTGACGGGGGCTGCAATAAGTGCTCATTGCAGTGATCAAGAGGAACGCAAGACTTTGAAACAAAAACGACATACGCACAAGTTACGGGGGGTGGGGGCCTTGTATTTTGTGGCAAACAGAATTTTATTGCCGGGCAAGTCGCTAGGTGTACAATATTTGGCGTCCAAAAAAAAACAAACAAGCAAACAAAATACCATCCTGCAGCAAGCAAGAACCCACAGAACACATATACAACATTAAATAAGGCAAGGGGATGTAAACAAGTATGTTTTATAGTAAAACAGTTAGGCCTTCATTCAATTGCAATTTGGCCAATTGAATAGGGGTCTAAATAAGCACATAACATATTTTTTTTAAAGAAGTTTTCAGTTAGGGAAAACCTTGCTTTTGGATAGATTTTTACTAACTAAAAACTTATTAAAAAAAAATATGTTATGTGCTTATTTAGACCCCTATTCAATTGGCCAAATTGCAATTGAATGAGGGCCTTAGAAAGGAGCTTTGTTGCTAAGCAAATGAAGATCAAACAAGGGCAGTCAGAGCATGAAGCAGCACACAATTTACACCACAAAAGCAAACTAAAAAAGATGTATGATCACTCATATCCTCTACCAACTAAATGGATGAAGTATCTTATTTTATAAGGCATCTTCATAAAATGACCCCATTTAGTCAACTAGCAGATTACTCAAGAAAGATACAGGAGGCAACGTCAGAAGTTATTAGTATAGTCTTAAATATATCCAAAGGCGGCAAGTAAATATAAAAAAGGTAGATAAATTCTAGGGCGTGGAGTGTGATCAGGGGGAATTCCTTACAAGTTCATAGTCGTAGCAAACTGGTAAAGAATTATATTTATTTCCATAGCTCTATTGACCAGGATGTGACTTTAACGGTGGTCTGTCAGTATATATATTAACACGGTACTAAAAAGTACACACACTGACCCAAACGCCCAGCTGGCACGGTTGTAGTTGGACATCTATAGGAGAATGGATTTCACACTATAGTGCATTCTGCTGACTGTTGTAAGGTTGGGCCTGAAAAAAATCCATCCATATTTAAGTTGTTTTTTTAAAACTACTAAGTTAATCATTTATTGAAGCAAACTTCAGGGTCTGCTGTTATACTACTTCACATTTCACACAAGTTGGCCTTTAACTCCAGGATATCATGGCATCATTTATAGCCAAGTGAGGTAAGAACTACATCCTGAGTGAGCAAAAAAACTCCTATAAAAAAAAAAAAGAGCTGCTGTAGCAATGCTCATTCCTAGATGAGAACGTGACATTCATTGTAATTATCCGTGAACACTTAGTATTAAAACCACTCATCATTAGCAATGCTGTTATGCTTGTATTGTTATTCATTTTCTCTATATCCAATGCCATAGCAGTCAATGCTTTCAATACCTTAGCCACAATATCACATCTAAAAGGTGACGATTCACATCTCAGTCTGCACACTGCTAAGGATTTAGAGGGGAAAATAAACACCTCAAATCTGTCTCCCACAGAGATGAAATCACAGCTCACAATGCAGCAAGCCCCGGCGGTTATTATACAAACTGAACATAAAACACTTATTACTAGAAGGTTTGCAGAGCTGCACGGACACATTGGATTTTAATGTTTTATTTAGTATTGTAGGAAAACAACAATAAAAACATATCAGAATCTCTAGCAAGCAACTATTTAAGCCTCGCCCAAAGGAAACCGGTTAGTAAACTAAGGCCAAATAAAGTATTGTGCGCACATTTCTAATTACATGACATACAATAATAATGGATGCATTTTGATTTTTCACTTTAGTGTTTTTTTTTGTTTTGTTTTTTTAAATACATTGACTAATATTTGCAATTCTCATCTAGTCAAACTGAAATACTATAAAAATCTTTATCCTTCAAAATTATTACTTCACCCATTACGAGATAATAATTTAATAAGTGTGGAGGTGCATGATTTATATGTTCTTTAAAGGGCTGCTTTTATGGTGTTGAAAGAAAGTATTATATTACTTTAAAGGGCCTCTTCATAAGCCACAATTTGGACCACATTAGTAAATATGTCCTAAAAGCATGCTGAAATACTTTTTGAAATATGTGCATTTTTCACTAAGAAATTAAATAAAAATTTGTGTTGACACGAGTCACTGACATGCCCCCAGCCAGGCATACAGCAGCTACAGTTCCGTGTAAGGGGAGAAAAAATAAATAGGTTAACCCAATACAAATTTATCTGTGCAGTGCTGGAATCAACTAAACAGGTTAGTTATGGGTTAACTGGTCAATGCATTTCTGAGTGCAAGGAAAACCTGGTATCAAATCACTGGGTTTTCACCCTGCGGCTCCGCTGTCTGATATTAATCATCGCAGTAAGTAGGCAGGAAAACTTTACATTATTTACAGCTAAAAAGACTAATCATTTTTTTTTTTTTTAAAACACGTCCTTTTAACATACAATCTTGTACCGTTTCACACTACGACGAGCACTTACAGTGAGGTAAATGGCCCTTTAAGCGGAGAGAATACATTACCTCTAGTTAAGTAGAACCTCAGCCCCACACCAAATGAAAACAACGTTGTTCTTTATGGTTGGTCTTCCCTTTAGAGTTAAACATTGGTGCAGTATTGCAAAAGCAATGAAAGGAGACAGGAAGACATGCTTCTCTTTACTTATACATTCTAGTCACAAAGGACATTTATTTTAATCATTAGACAGTTCTATAAATTACATTTACAATTATACCCTAGAACACTATTATTGTGTACTCCGTTTAGCAGACTGTATATTACATAGCCAAACAACTTGTTTCTTGGGTGGCAAACAAATATATAAAAACTAGCTACTTGCCTGTCAAAAATGAAAGGAATAAAAAAATATAAGGCTGGGAATGCTGTACCTTTGGCGCTCATCGCAAACCCTGCGTTAAACGACATCGGGGCTTATTGTGAGCCTCTCCCTCAGTCTACTGTACGGGCCTTCGCCCCACTCATTGCAGGCCTTGTCAATCCACAACTTTCGTGCTTCGCAATGATTACCTTCGTTGCAAGCCTCTACTCCCGTCTTTTATATTGGCCTTGCGATGAGCGCTTTCGCTGCTCATTGCAGGTTTTGTCAACCAACAACTTTTCAGCTTCGCAATGGAATTGGCAGTCAAAAACGACGGCATTAAAATTTCAAGCCTAGCAATACTGTTTGCCACACAATGCAAGGTTCTGCCACCTCGGACGCTCATTGCGAGCCTCTCCTCTAGTCTATACTTTCGGCGCTCATAGAGAGACCATCAAATGAGCGGTTTTGCCCGTGTGCCTGGAGTTGTTCAGCCTTGTTTTGATTCTGTTTAAGTTTTTTCAGCCGCCACTTTTTTCCCTTGCTTAGCTGATCAATGAAAAAACGACAAAGATGGCTCAAATTACCTCACTCACAGGATTGCTGCACCCACCCACAACCAAGCCCACTGGTGCGGTGTGTGATTGTTTTATTTTTATTGAATTATTTGGCTTTTTTTTGGGGGGGGGGGGGGGGGGGGGGTTTCGAGTCCCATGGGCCTTGCAATGAATGAGTTAGGCGATTATTATTTTTAAACGGCCAAAATAGTTTCAAACTGCATGCCTCGCGACCAGTGGCAAAGTGCTTATCTCGAGGCCTGAAATGAGCGACTTCGATGCTCATTGCAGCCTAACTCCCGCAGGTGCTCCTCGGCGCAGCCTGCACCTGTGGCATTCATCGCGAGGCCTGCAATGAGCGCCTTTCGATGCAGTGTGTGACCAACATCGCAAACGTGACCAACATTCGTAAGATCCATAACTATATATGTGATAATATATACCTGTGTTGTGAAATTATGTATACTAAACAGCACCACAAAATTAGTTTGGAGAAGACAGTTT
Organism: Discoglossus pictus; assembly: GCA_027410445.1. Lineage (NCBI taxonomy): Eukaryota > Metazoa > Chordata > Amphibia > Anura > Alytidae > Discoglossus > Discoglossus pictus. The sequence goes on along the minus strand of CM050165.1, from coordinate 269,745,867 downwards.
TAAGTGACCATATTCTCCTCAACAGATAACATAAGTACCTGCTTACTACATTTTTAAACATACCACAATTTGTGGGTACTGTGCCTAAACTGCCATAAAAACAAATTACATTAAGAGGAGGAGATGGGGACTGGTCCTGCCAGGAAAGTTTTAGGCATTTTAAGCTTTAATATTCTGTGCTCAACTGTAAAGGACAGTTTTGAATGAAGTTCCCATGATAGAATAAGCGGATTGGAACATGTAACCGGGAAGAAATTATTTTCTCTACACAAGAGTATACCATATTATTCCGGTGTCGTTGGCACATTAGTTTCAAACCGTGTTTCTCAACTCCAGTCCTCAGGGCCCACCAACAGGTCACAGTTTATGTTATGTATGTCCCTGCTGGAGCTAGACAGAATTACTGAGCCCCTCATTAGCTCAGATGTGTTGGTAGGCCCTGAGGACTGGAGTTGAAGACCACAAAAATCCCCTACGCATCATTAGATAGAAGATGAAAAAGCATGTGCAAAAAGTGTTAATTTTTAAAATTGGTGCTGAATTCATTGAGTTATGATCAATTTAAGTCTCGTTATTCCCTGTGTTGCTTTTGTCTGAATGAGGCAACACCTGATTCTAATTAATATTCATTATGTTTCAGTGTACTGAGAATTAAAATCAGGTGTACATTGAATGATCCAGTCATTGTGACTACTTCATTATATTCTAGCAGATAGTATAGAAACTGAGGAAGTGGCACACAGCTAGTGTTGCTGTCTTCTGTGGTGGAGAACAAATGGCATATAGGAGACAGAGTAAGAGAAAAAAAATATCCATTATATATATATATAAAAAATAAAAATAAAAAAAAAACACAAGTGAAAGGCAGGGGAATATCGAACCTATGACTTACCAATGAAAAATAATCTTTAAAAACAGATTGCTTACCACTGCACCATATACATAAGCTGAAAAAGGAAGCCATGTTTGATCACGGCTATGGATATATATATATATATATATATATATATATATATATATATATATATATATATATATAATCACATATTATAATTGTCTAACTACGAGACGTCGTCACGCTATTTGCGTGGTGCGTACGACTTCGCGATGAGCGCCGCAGGCGATCATTGCCAGCAAGCCTCACATAGCAAGGCGAGGCGTTAAACTCTGAGCACTTACGAGACGCGGGACTTGGGATAAAAAAAAAAGACACGAGACGCACAAAATTACGAGAATAGCTGCCGAACCAAAAACCTCAAAAACACACTAACTACACAAACGAATTATGTCTCAAACAACATTCATTATTCCCATGGCTTCAAATTTTATTGACTGTCATTTTTTGACGGGCAAGTCGCTAGTTTATATATATATATATATATATATATATATATATATATATATATATATATATATACATATATACATACATACATACATATACATATATACACACACAGGGAGTGCAGAATTATTAGGCAAATGAGTATTTTGAATGAGTATTTTGACCACATCATCCTCTTTATGCATGTTGTCTTACTCCAAGCTGTATAGGCTCGAAAGCCTACTACCAATTAAGCATATTAGGTGATTTGCATCTCTGTAATGAGAAGGGGTGTGGTCTAATGACATCAACACCCTATATCAGGTGTGCATAATTATTAGGCAACTTCCTTTCCTTTGGCAAAATGGGTCAAAAGAAGGACTTGACAGGCTCAGAAAAGTCAAAAATAGTGAGATATCTTGCAGAGGGATGCAGCACTCTTAAAATTGCAAAGCTTCTGAAGCGTGATCATCGAACAATCAAGCGTTTTATTCAAAATAGTCAACAGGGTCGCAAGAAGCGTGTGGAAAAACCAACGCGCAAAATAACTGCCCATGAACTGAGAAAAGTCAAGTGTGCAGCTGCCATGATGCCACCAGTTTGGCCATATTTCAGAGCTGCAACATCACTGGAGTGCCCAAAAGCACAAGTTGTGCAATACTCAGAGACATGGCCAAGGTAAGAAAGGCTGAAAGACGACCACCACTGAACAAGACACACAAGCTGAAACGTCAAGACTGGGCCAAGAAATCTCTCATGACTGATTTTTCTAAGGTTTTATGGACTGATGAAATGAGAGTGAGTCTTGATGGGCCAGATGGATGGGCCCGTGGCTGGATTGGTAAAGGGCAGAGAGCTCCAGTCCGACTCAGACGCCAGCAAGGTGGAGGTGGAGTACTGGTTTGGGCTGGTATCATCAAAGATGAGCTTGTGGGGCCTTTTTGGGTTGAGGATGGAGTCAAGCTCAACTCCCAGTCCTACTGCCAGTTCATGGAAGAAGTCTGCATCCTTCAAGAAAAACATGATTTTCATGCAGGACAATGCTCCATCACACGGGTCCAAGTACTCCACAGTGTGGCTGGCAAGAAAGGGTATAAAAGAAGAAAATCTAATGACATGGACTCCTTGTTCACCTGATCTAAACCCCATTGAGAACCTGTGGTCCATCATCAAATGTGAGATTTACAAGGAGGGAAAACAGTACACCTCTCTGAACAGTGTCTGGGAGGCTGTGGTTGCTGCTGCATGCAATGTTGATGGTGAACAGATCAAAACACTGACAGAATCCATGGATGGCAGGCTTTTGAGTGTCCTTGCAAAGAAAGGTGGCTATATTGGTCACTGATTTGTTTTTGTTTTGTTTTTGAATGTCAGAAATGTATATTTGTGAATGTTGAGATGTTATATTGGTTTCACTGGTAAAAATAAATAATTGAAATGGGTATATATTTGTTTTTTGTTAAGTTGCCTAATAATTATGCACAGTAATAGTCACCTGCACACACAGATATCCCCCTAAAATAGCTAAAACTAAAAACAAACTAAAAACTACTTCCAAAAATATTCAGCTTTGATATTAATGAGTTTTTTGGGTTCATTGAGAACATGGTTGTTGTTCAATAATAAAATTAATCCTCAAAAATACAACTTGCCTAATAATTCTGCACTCCCTGTAGATTATATATATATATATATATATATATATATATATATACTAGCGTATTGCCCGTCAAAAAATGACGGCAATGAGATGTGTATGTTTGGAAAGTTGTATAGTTATTAATATACATATGGAGCACTTTGCTCCATAAAAAAAGGTGTCCGTATTAACGGCTCGCCTCGCTACGCGAGGCTCGCCTGCAATGAGCGCCTGCGGCGCTCATTGCCAAAGTGCTCCGTATTAACGGGGCAAAAAATGTTTGGAAAGTTGTATAGTTATTAATATACATATGGAATTGTAAGGTAGCTAATGGTGTTTTGTGTGTACTACTGAAATATATAAGTTAAAATAATAAATAATTAATGAATGACTATACTTTACCAATTTGTATGCATTGTGTTTAAGAGCTGGCAATCTGTAGTGATGTTGCAGCAGCATTGGTGGTGTGGAGGTGCTGTGTAAGCGTTTAGAACGTGTGCAGTGTAATAGTGTGCGTGCGCAAGCTGAAACCGTTAGCGTAGTACTTTAGTTCCGCATTATCGTAAAATGGCGGGTAATGTGTGTTATGCGTCTTAGCGGATAATCCGTACGTGATTTAATGGGCAGTAATGTGTAGTATGCGTCTTATCGGATTATCCGTACGTGTTTTCCGTGGTTATAGTGCTGTAGCCTCGTTTTCGTTTTTTTCGGCCGCCATTTTTTCTCTCGCTTCGAGACTTTTTTAGTGTCTAAACTGTTTTATTTTTAATAAAATGAAGGTGTAACTTGTTTTTTTGAGGTCGTGGATGCTCCCTCTTGCTGTCGGTAAGCTTTTTATGTATGTGCTGTGTGTATTTATTGTGATTGTATTTTTTTTTCCTGTTCGCGAGTTGCGGCCGTATTTTTGTTCTGCGTATTAACGCTGATTGGCAAAGTGCTCCGTATTAACGGCTCGCCTCGCTACGCGAGGCTCGCCTGCAATGAGCGCCTGCGGCGCTCATTGCCAAAGTGCTCCATATTAACAGCTCGCCTCGCTACGCGAGGCTCGCCTGCAATGAGCGCCTGTGGCGCTCATTGCCAAAGTGCTATGGTTTAACAGTGTAACGGCTCGCCTCGCTGCGCGAGGCTCGCCCGGCGATGAGCGCCTGCGGCGCTCATCGCTAAGCCCGCAAAGTCGTACGGACCACGCGAACAGCGTGACGACGACTCGTAGTAAGACAATTATAATATGTGATATATATATATATATATATATATATATATATATATATATATATATATATATATATATATATATATATATATATATATATATATATATATTTTATTTTCACCCACAGTTTTCCACCCTCTAGCTGGTGGTGCTTTTGTGGTCCGTTAAACATGTTCTACAAGTTTTGCAGGTCACAACCAGTAATCAGGAGTCTGGCGTCACCACCCTGATGAACTCTCTAGCGACAAGATTTTAATCACCAACATGAATACAAGCAGCATATTTTTAGAAACAATGAACTGCTGTAATATGCTGCATGTAATGTTTTCATATGATAATACCAGTTACTGGATAGGCACCTTCAAAACAAATATGTGCAGACCTTTTTTTTTTTAGAAACTGTAAAAAAAATAAAAAAAAAAGAGAAATATCAATGTCAAACATAAGACTATCTGCCATTGTGAAGGGACTAAACAAGTCAGGTGTTTTCATGAATTCTTTTGAGATATTTAGTTTGATAATCTTCCTTCTATTCTATTTTTCCTATCATTTTGCCACAGATGGTACCAGGTGAGACCAATTAAGATGTTGTTTTTATGATCAAATTACATTTCCTTGAGATGAATAATTAACTGTAATCCTCTTCCCACAAACAAGACCGACATTCATCCAGGTGTGTAATTCTACAGAGAGCTTTGCTGCACAATTTCCACTAAAAATAAATATTCCAAAGGGGAAAAAAAAAAAGAGAAGTAATATTCCGGAATAAAGCGAAAACTCATAAATGACTAATACTCCTATAGCATTAAAACACTTTCAGATTAGCATATCTGCCATTATTCCAAACAGGCATATTCTTAGCTTATTAACATCCTAAATTACCCTAGTAGATCACATTCAAACAGATAATGCCTCTTCAAACTATTCCCCAACGTATGGGGACCTTTTACATATTGTAGCTCATCTTTGCTCATGTCATATGCATGCTTCACATAATGCGAGGCACCACCATGTAAGCAAGGGGATTAAACTGTGGTTAGACATAAAGCATAATCCAAGTAATTAGTAAAGATGAAATACTGCACCAGAAACAATGCCACCAAATATATACCATATATACTCTAGTATAAGCCGAGGCACCTATTTTACCACAAAATACTGGGAAAACGTAGTGACTCGAGTATAAGCCAAGGGTGGGAAATGTGATGCCCCCTCAATTTACAACACAGCCTCACGTTAAAAAGATTTCTGGGAAAAAAATATCAGGGTGCATCCATTTTAAGTCTTGCCATAAAAGCGAATGATTAGAAATGCTGTAAACTCACAATCTACACATACACTTATATAGAGAAGAGTTTACCATTTAGCAGGTCTTAAAAGAAAATAAAAAAGTGGGACTGAGCCTAGGCAAAAAAAAAAAAATTCAGGCAGCTTTATTTTATTACAACTGGTTAAACACAGTTAATGCATTTACACACAGCTCACAAGGCTAATGAAGGAAAACAGGTAGTTTACTAAACTTCACGATTAATTCAAAAGTAGGAAAAGCATCTAACAAATCTAATATCACACAAGATTAAATAATAATCTGAAGAGTGTGCAAAATCTATTAAACATATGGCACAACACTGCTTGATAATATGATTGTAGATGTAGATTTAGTTCCATTAGTTCATACAGCACCCAAACACTACTGGTCAGTCAGCTTTAGAAAATGAATGGTTATGGTACTTTTTTAGGATGAGTATAGAATAGAAACACCACCTTGAAAGGGGGGGGGGGGTCGACAGAAGATGATAAAATAAACACAGAAAGCAGAGAACGCCTTCTGTAGACGGGAACACAGAGGCCCAGATTTAACGCAAGGCAAATCACTCTGTTGTATTGATTCACCTCAATATGCCACTAGCATTCAGCATTGATATCAGCAAATTTGTTACATTTCATATGTAAAATTTGCTCCATTTGTATTTATGTGGTTGCTGGTTGTAATGAATGTTATACGAGTTTACACACAGAAGATTGGTGGCATGTGAGACTCTAGTTCTGGAGGCAAAAGAAACCAAGGTGAATGGAAAAAGGAAATATATCAGTGGCTGAGTGATTCTGGCCAAGCCTCCGCAGAGGTGACTGTTCAAGCTAGATGGTAAAATATAGCGATGGAGACTATCCTATGTGCAGCAAACATTTAATTTATGCCAGAATGATAGGCTGTAAAAATTAACAGGCTGCAGATATTTACAAGCTGCGAGGCGAGAGGCTGTAAACAATCTCCACATGGAAAGCAGCAATTGTTGTATATTCCATTTATATCTATAGTCATGCAATTTGGATAGGACAAATATTTAAATGTATAGATTAATATATTTTATTGATTTCAATTATCAATTTTATGTAAGTATACGCTTTATGCAGAACAGCATTTAAACAATAGGATGTATCTAAACTTGTAAGCTTTGCCAGGTTTATTAAAAATCCTTTTAAATGATTTGATTACAATTTTTAAAAAACATTCTATATTCTGTTCAATACAGACATAATCAGAAGTGTATAAAATCTTATCAAGCTTGGATAAACAATCAGATGGTTCTTCCATAGAATATAATTGGTATTAATAAAGCATGTTACTCTATGAAAGATAGGAATATCAGCAGTAAATAAAACTACTTAGGTTATATGGTAGTTTATGGCGAACTTTTGTATTGTATTATTTAATAAGGGGTTTTATAACAGAATTTGATACACAAAAAAAAAACATTATATATATATATATATATATACAAAATGTTTTTCATAAACTACTTATTCCCCTCTATCCGATGCATTCATAATCCAGAGCACTTGGATGTACCTTTAAAGTCAACTTGCCATTTGTTCATATTTGGCACATCAAATGCATTTCACTTCACTGCAACACCAGTGTTTTTGTATTCCACTACATGCATCAAAAGGAAGGTATAGCTATGTCAGAAACTGGGCTCACATATGTACATGATTAGCAGATGGATAGCAGCGCTTGCTTCATGTCAGAATAGATTGGCCTCTCAACGTTTCCTCTAAAGAGGAAATGCAGTCGGCCTTGCAAACAAGTGTGGATTCCCTGCTGATCAGTCGGCTGCTGGGCATATTTTTTGCAGCTGGGACATACTGGGTAGAAAACACTTGATGCCATAGGTTCTTAATCCCTTCAGGTTTTGAAATATTTTCTAAAAAGCTTACATGTAAACAAAAGATGCTTACGTTTGCTTAGCTACCAGCTTGAACAGAAAAAGGTGCTGGAGAGAGTTTCACATATAAATTATTTGGAGGTGAAGAGCTATATTATTACAGGTGTAACACCATAGCGATTACAGGCAGTAGTCACTGAATACGATGATGCTTTATTTCCCCAAATTGCTGGGTATTAGTAATAGCAGGGATAACATCTTGTAAATATATACAGCCCCCTTAAATTACATAGTTGCAGTTGGATAACAGGCAAATGGAGATGAAGTTATCTGCTTGAGATCTTATTCACATAAGAACCAATTGAGCTAACATTGGCGGTGCAGCAGTAAAATGATGCACAGTATGATACACAGCATCTCCAATCATTTGTAGGACATTGCATGTATTATTTTCTTAAACAACAACAAAATTAGAGGTGCTCAATCTGAGGACAGACAATACCCAAAGTAGGTTTGTCCTATAGGTCTGGTTACCTACTCAGAGAGCAGCCTCTTTTAGCTCACTTGGGCCCTTCACAGAGAGAAATATCCTGAAGTATATCAGCCTGATCCCACTCAGAAGAGTGACCCAGCCCCAAAATACCAGGCAATTCTACCCTGAACAGGAGAAACAGCAAACCCCAGAAGCGATTTGGTCTCTGTGGGCCTCGTCAGGAGGCGCAGCTTTACTCCCTAAGGCACAGTGAGCAGGGAGTTCACGTCTGGTTCCCCATATCATAGGGTGAGAGAACCCCCTAAGGGTAATTTGCAGAAACAACAAAATTAGAGGTGCTCAATCAGAAAAAAGTGTCCGTGGAAGCAATCGCGAAACATGCGCGTCAGACCTACTATCCTGGTGGTCGGCAGTGATGACGTCATAGGTCCTCGTCTGAGAGCTTAAAGGAGCTGAACGCAGCATTTCTTTTGTGCTGCAAAAATCCAGTATGCACAGGCCAACAAAAGGGACAGCTCAGGAGATGAGTGTAGTATTAAAGCATAATAGATGCCTAATTGTGGTGTGCATTACTTGGAGCACACCAAATAGGGGGAAAGTAGTGGGTCCCGTCTACCTCAACTACAACGGAGTATTTGTAGTGTAACAGATAGCCCTAATAATTCAATTTTGGATCCCTGAAGGGGCCTAGATGTGTATGGATTTATATCTCCTTTGCTATTTATTAGTATTTGACCTTATATCACCAAAGATACATTAAAGTGATGTCCTTTATACTGTTATCACTTAAAGATAAATAGTTATCTGGGACTTGTTGCTGTATTTTTATACGACGTGTATTAAGTGGTATATTTTATTGGATTCATTAAAAAGGTTACATTTTATTTTTATACTCAGTCTCCTCCTTATTACATCTCAAGCCATTTCTTATATTTAATCTGTTCCAAGGGTATGGTGTCTAGCTTTCAGAATGTTTTTTTTTTTTACTCCTGTGACACAGCTTTCACCCCACAAATGTTTCAGTGCTACCAAATTAATATTTTAATATCGCTTTTCGAGCCTGTTAAAGTTATATTATTGTCTACTCATTACTGAAAAAGGTAGCCTGGTAAGCCCCTTCCTTCATAAGTGATGTGAATCAACCCTATAACTTCTTAACAAGGATGGGCCTAGCTGGAAATCCCCTCTGCACATAAGAAAGTCATGCACTGTGCACAAGTGCCATTTCTTTCTGTTGCAATGCTTGGCTCCGAAACAAAGAACAGACTGGCCCTGGTATGAAATTGTAGCACTCATCTATGCAAATTCATATCAAACCAACACTTTCATTGAATCCAACGACTGCTTGTATTCAACTTCCACAGAACGTTACCATTACATTGTTATTTAAAGGAACATGACCCTTCCAGTTCAATTTCTGAATCAACTGACACATGGGTTAAGAAACATATTACATTTAGGAGCAAACTTTCTTAGTATTAAACACCATGTTTATGTATATCAAGATATATGTAAAGGCACAAGAAAATGCTAGAAGCCAGAAGTTACATCTTAGGAGGCATTGGCTCTTTTGATTATCAAACCAAACTCTATTATACAAGAAATTTTCATCCTCATTTACTGTGGTCTGATGGGTTTCATTATGCATATTGAAATCTCGACTGACCAAAACATATAAAGTGCCTTGCAAAAGTATTTTAACCCCCCCTTGGCATTGTTCGTGTTTTGTTGCCTCACAACCTGGAATTAACATGGATTGTTTGAGAATTTGCATCATTTAATTTACAAAACATGCCCACAACTTTGAAGATGTTTTTATTTTTATTTATTGTGAAGCAAAACAAACAAATAGGACAAAACAGAAAAAGTAAATGTGCATAACTATTCACCCCCCTAAAGTCAATACTTTGTAGAGCCACCTTTTGCGGCAATCACAGCTCCAAGTCGCTTTGGATAAGTCTCTATGAGCTTGCCACATCTTACCACTGGGATTTTTCCCATTCCTACTTGCAAAACTGCTCCAGCTCCTTCAAGTTGGATGGTTTGCGCTTGTGAACAGCAATCTTTAAGTCTGACCACAGATTTTCTATTGGATTCAGGTCTGGGCTTTGACTAGGCCATTCCAACACATTTACATGTTTCCCCTTAAACCACTCAAGTGTTGCTTTAGCAGTGTGTTTGGGGTCATTGTCCTACTGGAAGGTGAACCTCCGTCCTAGCCTCAAATCACGAACAGAGTGGCACAAGTTTTGCTCAAGAATATCCCTGTATTTAGCACCATCCATCTTTTCCTCCACTCCGACCAGTTTCCCAGTCCCGGCTGCTGAAAAACATCCCCACAGCATGATGCTGCCACCACGTTTCACTGTGCTGATGATGTTCTTTGGGTGATGTGTTGGATTTGCACCAGACATAGCGTTTTCTTTAAAATTGAACTTTTCGATCACCAGTCTCATCAAACCAGAGCACCTTCCTCATTTTGGAAGTCTCCCACATGCCTTTTTGCAAACTCAAAACGTGCCATTTTGTTTTTTGCTGAAAGTAATGGCTTTCTTCTGGCCACTTTGCCATAAAGCCCAACTCTATGGAGAGTACAGCTTATTGCCGTCCTATGTAAAGATACTGCAGTCTCTGCTGTGGAACTCTGCAGCTCCTCCATGGTTACCTTAGAGAGGCAGCACAGATACCTGATTAATGCCCTCCTTGCTCGGTCCATGAGTTTTGGTGGGCAGACGTCTCTTGGCAGGTTTGCGGTTGTGCCATGTTCTTTCCATTTGGATAGGATAGATTTGATGGTGCTTCTGGGGATCATCAAAGATTTGGATATTTTTTCTAACCTAACCCTGACTTGTACTTCTCAACAACATTGTCCCTTACTTGTTTGGAGAGTTCCTTGGTCTTCATGCCAGTGTTTGGTTAGTGGTGCCTCTTGCTTTGGTGTTGCAGCCTTTAGGGCCTTTCAAAAAAGGTGTGTATATCTAATGACAGATCATGTGACACTTAGATTGCATACAGATGGACATCATTTCACTGATTATATGACTGAAGGTAATTGGTTGCACCAGAGCTTTTTATGGGCTTCATAACAAAGGGGTTGAATACATACGCACATGCCAATTTTCTGTTTTCTATTTCTAAAAAAATGTTTTATGTGTATATTTTTCTCATTTCACTTCACCAAATTTGAATTTTATGTGATGGATCAGAACTTTAGGCTGTAATGTAACAAAATAGGTAAAAAGTCAAGGGGGGTAAATCCAAGGCACTGTATCAAGCAGTGTGCAATAAAAGCAAATAAAACGTTTTAAATATTCCTTCATCCAGTCTCTTAATATTTTCTGTGCAAATAACAGGGTCTATATTTCTAGCCTTTGTATACCCAGCAGTAAATCCAAATTAAGTTCAGCAATTTCACTTCTAAATACGGAAACAACGTCCTCACCACTTTTAAATGATTTTGTTTCTGTGACTGTGCAGTGGAGGTTTTCTAAGTTAGCAATTAGGATTAGCTCATGAAGACAAATTAGGTCTCATTAGAAGAACTAAAAATATAAACTTTTAGGAAAAACAACACCAACATATATACATAGGAATATAGTAAATGAGCTTGGAAAAAAAAGCTTTTTAGCCCATCAAGTTCAACATTTTTAGATTTCCTCTGATCTTTGTAATATGAGATTTTTTGATTTTTTAACAGATACAGTAAAATGAAAAATAAATAAAAAGAATATAAATTGTATATCTCCATCCAATTCGTTTTTAAAAAGTGATCTATCAAATCTGCTGTCACCACCTTCTTTGGTAGAGAATTTCACAGTTTAGCCTCCTTTACTGTGAAGAACTCTTTTCTTTCTTTACTTCTAACCTCAAGGGATGTCATTGAAAACCTCTTAGAATTTGCTTCCCTTGCTTCTATACCCTTCTTAATATATGCTAATATTTGACTTGCCTTTGCAGATGCTGCTCTGCATTGAGCACTATTACAAACCCCTTTCTAGCTATGATACCCCTAGATTTGTTCTATTTAGCTTATACATTGCATGGTTATGTTCCATTCCCAAAATGCATGACATTACATTTGTGTTAAACCTTATCTGCTATTCTAATTAAATCCATTTTCTGATTTAACTACCTTCATCAGAAAAGATGGAGGCATTATTTTCCAGTCCTACTTCTAAATCATTAATAAATAAGTAAAAAAAAAAAAAAAAAAAAAAAAAAAAAAAAAGGAGAGGACCTAATAAGGAACCCCACTTACCACAATAGTTCCATCTACAACAAATGTTGTTTCATATCTTTTAGCCAGCTCTTAACCCATTACTTTGCACACTAGTCTTCCACATGGCACTGAAACCACCTTTTTTTTCAAAATATAAAAAGACTGCATCTACCGAGTTGCCCTGATCTACATTCCTACTTACCTCCTCATAGAAGAGATTTGCTTGACATGACATACCTCTCATAAATCTGTTAACTCCAACATATTATCTTAGGCACATGGATATAAAAATCGGTATATTATCTCTTAGCATCCCTTCTAAGATCTTCCCCAAGTGAATGGCTTTGTTTGGGTTCCCTTCTTAATTGTAGGTATCACCTCTGCTTTTCTCCAGTCATCTGGAGAGTGAGTCTTGAAAAATAGATATAATTGTTTGGTTATTAAATAACCCAGTTCCCTCAGCACCCCTGGATGTATTCCAACAGGACATGGGGCTTTATTAACATTTATTTTTTTCAAGTCTCTATTTGATTTCTTCCTGCATTAAGCAATTATTTGGTAAAGATAAGGAAGCCTCATTTTGTTGCGAGTCCCAACCATTGGTTTCTCACTTCTGTAAAAAGAAGAAAATCATTTATTTTGCTCATCTGCCTTTTCCTGGTCACCATTTATCAATTGGCCTTTTTAACATTTTATTTTTCTAATATTTTCTTTCTAGCCTTCCTTCCTTCCTTTAGTATATTACAAAAAAACAACAACAAAAAAAAAAAACTTTTGAAGTTACGTTACTCTCTGCAATTAAAGGGTCATCTCCGTCGCTATAAGTTATCTTCATGAAATGAAACAGCACAAGATTATCAGCCGTATTAAATTGTGATTCAGTAAATTTAAAAGGGCTCTATTTAAGCACATAGCATATTTTTTTTACAGAAGTTTTTAGTTAGTGGAGATCTTGCTTTTATATAGAAGTTCACTAACTAAACACTTCTGTAAAAAAAATATACTGTGTGCTTAAATAGAGCCCTTTTAAATTTAGTGAATCACAATTTAATAAGGCTGTATATGTTGTTTATTTTTTTTATTTACACTAATAACAGCTAAAAATCTAGTCATAGGTCTGTTTACAAACACACTCCAGACTGTTCCATGATTAACATCTACCGACACCGAATGGTGAAGGCTCCTTGAACATAAAAATTTTGAGTTTCTCCCTGAACTTCAGCAGGAATATGTTAACCCGCCACTGTAATTTTTAGTTGATTTCAGCAGTCCTTTTTCTGCACAGATGAATTTGCGGAGAGTTAACTTTATTTCTTCTTATTGTCTTTGCATGGAACAGCTGTTGTGGGTCTGTCTGGGGGGGGGGTCTTAGAGTCTCATGTAAACATACTTTTAATTTATAAATTTCTCTGAAAAAAGAACATTTTTTAGCATTCATAGCACAACATTCCCCTACACTCAAATCCGCAAATAATTTTTATTTTAATTCATGTCAAATATCCGTGGACAAAGGCCCGAGGGCTTGGAGCACGTCAGACCCGCCCAGGCTGCGGTACGGAAAATAAACCATTAATGAAATATCGGATTTGGGCTGATGTGCAAGCTTGAGAGGGGGTTGCTATTAATCCTCATGTCCCCCATTATGATCCCTAGCATTTACAGAGCTTTACAGTGCCATCTTGAATTTATATTTGTATTTAAAGTTTTCAGACCTTGCGGCCGGTTGCATGATATGCGGCCGGCCGTAAGGGGGGTATCCTTGCGGCGTCGTCTATTTAAATTGCAAGGTAAAGGTAGCTCTACACGGGGCCGTAAGACGGCCGCAAGGAATTGCAGCTTTGCGGCCGTTTTACGGACGATAATAGAATGAGGCCCATAGTATTTTAATATGGTTTTATGAGAATTTTACAGTGGTGTGCTCAAAGTTGTAGTGAATTAACTGGTCCTTTAACTGCATTTTCTATTTTAGGAAATTCAAGTAGCTTTTTTTGGAAGCCTTGTTAAATTCCTTGGACACATGTAAACCTGCCTCTGTTCCCTCTTTCTTGTATAATTTAAATGCCTGCTTTTACTCCTCATCTTGATCTTTAAAACATTAAGCCACTAAGATGTGGTTTACTTCTTTAATTGTCATATCCACGTGGTATGTGCCGATACGTATGTATATTTTACAAAGTTTTAAAGGTTGTCCATTTATTTCCTGTATTTTTAACTCCGTTTTTTATCCCAGTCTACATGTTGTATTGCTGCCCTTAGATCACTAAACTTTACTTTTTAAATTGAAGAGTTTTTGTTGGCTCCAGGTTTTTGCAAGTTCAAATGAGACGGTTATAATCACTGTTCCCCAACAGTTCCCTTACCTCAACATTTCATATTATATCTATATTATTCCCCATGATTAGATTCAAGATGGCCTCACTGTTTAGATTGGGCCAGACAATGATCTCTGAGCATAAGGAAAAACCTGCTCCCCTTAGCCAAACTGCTGGGGTCTTATTCATCCAGTTTATTTAAGGGTAGTTAAAATCTCCCATTATTAGAATTTTACCATTCTTAGCTACATTTCTAATCTCTATCAGTAACTGCATTTTCTTACCCTCACTTTTAATTTGGGGGTTTATAGCATATTCCTACCATATTTATCCTCTCAATATAGATTAAATCTGTTTTAAAGCCTATAGACATACGCCTCGTCTACCACTGGCCCATATTTCCTAAATAGGTTATAACTCTACAAATGAATTGTCCATTCATAAAAATCACCCCAAAAATGTGTCATCAATACCTATGAAATCATATTTTCCCATTTACTGGAAATAATTCCAATTCTCTTATTTCCCTGGCAAGCGTCTTGCATTAGCAAGCACATACTTTAGGACTTACTTACCATGACCTCCCTATTAACTATACTAACTCCCTCCCTTCTCCTCCCCCATGAGCAGTTAACTCATTCCTTACCCTCTCTACATGTTCTACCCTAGTCTCCCCCCATTCTTCATGAAGGTGCAATCCATCTGTCAGCAGTTTGAGCATTCCCAGCATAGAGCAGGAGTGTGTTATCTGGATTGCTTAATGCAGAAGTTTTTGAGTAAGAGGGGTAGACATTTAGGTACTTTTAAAATGATTTAAAATGGAGTTGGAAGAGTAGGGGAATAAAAATAAGGGGAGAACAGAGGGAATAAGATAAGGAATAAAGAGATATAATCATCAACAAAAATAGCAACTGCCTGTAAGCTGGAATGATTTAGAGTAGTGACATGCAACTTATTTCACTTGAGGAGCCTCAAATATGGCCTCATAGTCCTTCAAAAGGGCCACACAATAGGTTTTAGCTTTTTGTTAAATGCAAAATAACTGTGGGAGAGAAGTAACAGTGGTTTAATTGATAATGGAGGTATACAGAGTGATTTGCTAGTCATGGAGAGATCAATTTGCCTCTGTATTACTGAAGTACACTGCACTCCCACCCCAGAAAACAGGCTGAGAGACAAACAAACCCCCATACCTCCATTTGCCCACCACTAATTTAGAGGGTTAGGGAGAAAGGCAAACATTTTTTAGAAGCCATGTTATGAATTATATATAGAAATATATATGTAATACCACATAATTTGGGAAACATCAGTAAAATATTAGAAGCTGTGGCTCCCTGACTCCCGGTACTTGTCAAGCTCTGTTCTGAGAATACTAGCACTTGAAGTTCACCATAAGAAAGAAAATTTGACATTTTACCCCTTTGAATTTCTGATCATATTTTGCACTCTGTACACTAATGTAAATTAGAATTATAAATCCTAAAGCAATAAATAGCATTCAGAATAACTAGCCAATGCCTTGCTTACAAAATAGCACTGCAGATGTGTATGTTCCTGCCTCTAGTTCTCCAATCCTGCTTAAGGCTCCAAAATGACTGTATCAAAACTGCAGATGTTCATATTTTTTTAATCTAATGAACCTTATGAGATATGTGCTTTGGCAAGGAGTGTTAATTCTTTTCCACAATAGATTAAATATAAAATGTGTGTTATTGCTGCATAAACACATCTATAATTTCAACACCAATTCATTCAGCATTCCAAAAGGGACTACTTTAATAATAGAACAGAAGTGACAAAATCTATGTTCTTATTTGGGTAAAAAGAAAAATTATCACTAATCTTAAAACCATGACCATAAACAAATAATTATGTTCAATAATCATGTCCACGGTAAAGCAAACTATATGTAATGGATAGCAATATCGAGCTGAAAGTTTTCTGGGAGCCTGGCTGGCCAGGCTCATCATTATGTTTAAAGGCACAATATACTAAAAAGAAGTGATGTTTGGGAAGTGGAATACATCTGGAGAGGATAGACAGATAGCAGTAGTTACAGCAAGAGGCAGGGGTACTTTCATTGAAGCTCTAACAACAGATTGGGGTGTTTAAGTACAATTATTACTCCTCTGTGTGTCAATCCTAATCATGCTTCCATCCACAGTAGAACGTGAAAGTCCTGATTTCATTTATTTCGCCTAGAGAGCTCTTTGGGCGGACTGGAGTTAGAGTAATGTACAAAGGTAATAGAGTTATGTGCAGGAAAATAATGCAGCGTATACAGTAAAAATCTGATCCCACAGTTACTTCAGATTGGTTCATAAATCCTTGCCATTTGTATTCATACAGTATCACGTTTCCAGTTAATGAGCATGGCCACTTCAACTAGCTATTGTTTATCGTGCATTTTTTTTCCATTCTTTAATACAGTGGAACATTTATCTCTTTCTCCAGAGCTAAACCTCCCAAAATAATGTTTGCTCCAACCATTTCTAATCTTCTGCAGATATGGTAACCAGAATAAAAAAGTTTTTCAAGAAACTTATCAAAAAGTAGCCAATTACTACAAGTAGGGGTGGACAAACATATTGCACACTTAGGAGTCACAAGGATGTTATAGGAGCTACAAAGGCTGTTTCCATGAGCCTTGAAGGAAGCCCTTCATAGAGATACAATGTGCTTTAGATATTCATTAAGGAGCCCCAGGAAATTCCCACCACTATTCATAGGTTACCTAGCACCTCTCGATACATGCTCTGCTCATTAGCTACATTAATCACCCAGTAAGACTTCAATGCATATTTAAATCTCCTTCTTCCATGAACACACACAAGAATTCTGTAATATATCAATAAATTTAATTGCCAAAAACCTTCTAAAATATAACAAAATTACCTTTCAATCTATGTAGCTATATATAGCATAACCTGGTTAATTTAGTTGAGCTGACTTTTTAAAACATCATGCTGTGATGATTTTCTCTAATAAAAATCTAAAACGTTCAAGATGGCAAGAAAAAAAGAAAAAAAAAAAAACTTTAAACAAAATGAGGATTAAAGAAAGGTCTGAAGATTTGATGCTGTGAAACAAGAACCGTACAGGTATGAACGATAAAAGGTTCTGCACTTAATTGGCCAAGAGACATTTAATTAGTATTAAACTGTCCTCCAATCCTCTTAAAACATCCACACTGTACTAAAACATGGATATGATAATAGCAAATATAGTGTGTAATTAATATACAGATGTAAATAATTTACAAGGCATTTCATGTGTCACGATTTATCCCAGCCGTCACGTGGCTAATTTGCCCACAAGAAGCTATTTCCTAGTATATGGGCAGTGGTACTTGGCATATCTTCAACAAAATACAATGTTGTCAGAACCTTAGCTACCAATTGAGGCAACGGAGATTAAAAAAATAATCCTCACAAAATAACATCTAGATTAACTTATTTGTAAACATGTCTTCGAATTGATTGGCTTACAAAAAAAAAAAAAAAAATAACAATTTAAAGCTAGTCAGGCTATTAATAAAGAATATTTTTGTTAAAGGGGCACACATGTTGTGGAAACTGACCTTCAGCATCATTGAAATTGCATTAAAAGATTTGAAAAAAGTTTTTTAAATTGAAACTTTAGCAGTTATTTTATTATGAATATTTCACGTTCACATTGTTTTCAGACATCCCCCCCATCTCAAATGCTAATGCTGTGGTGGTATGGCTCTTTAGCCAATAAGAATGAAGATACATTCTTCGCCCATCTGTGGTCACTTAAGGTGGATTAGCACAGGGACTTCTCAGACCACAGAAAAATACACATGGAAATTACCATTACTGTAAATAAACTTGCCAGGATTGCAGGATATACACACACACACATACAGTGGATATAAAAAGTCTACACACCCCTGTTAAAATGTCAGGTTTCTGTGCTGTAAATAAATGAGACAAAGATAAATCATTTCAGAACTTTTTCCACCTTTAATGTGACCTATAAACTGTACAACTCAATTGAAAAAACAAACTGAAATCTTTTAGGTGGAGGGAAGAAAAAATATAAAAATAAAATAATATGGTTGCAATAGTATGCACACCCTTAAACTAATAGTTTGTTGAAGCACCTTTTGATTTTATTACAGCACTCAGTCTTTTTGGGTATGAGTCTATAAGCATGGCACATTTTGACTTGGCAAGATTTGCCCACTCTTCTTTGCAAAAACACTCCAAATCTGTCAGATTGCGAGGGCATCTCCTGTACACAGCCCTCTTCAGATCACCCCACAGATTTTCAATCGGATTCAGGTCTGGGCTCTGGCTGGGCCATTCCAAAACTTTAATCTTCTTCTGGTGAAGCCATTCCTTTGTTGATTTGGATGTATGCTTTGGGTCATTTTCATGCTGAAAGATGAAGTTCCTCTTCATGTCCAGCTTTCTGGCAGAAGCCTGAAGGTTTTGTGCCAATATTGACTGGTATTTGGAACTGTTCATAATTCCCTTAACTAGGGCCCCAGTTCCAGCTGAAGAAAAACAGCCCCAAAGCATGATGCTGCCACCACCATGCTTCACTGTGGGTATGGTGTTCTTTTGGTGATGTGCAGTGTTGTTTTTGTGCCAAACATATCTTTTGGAATTATGGCCAAAAAGTTCAACCTTGGTTTCATCAGACCATAACACCTTTTCCCGCATGCTTTTGGGAGACTTCAGATGTGTTTTTGCAAACTGTAGCCTGGCTTGGATGTTTTTCTTCGTAAGAAAAAGCTTTCGTCTTGCCACTCTACCCCATAGCCCAGACATATGAAGAATATGGGAGATTGTTGTCACATGTACCACACAGCCAGTACTTGCCAGATATTCCTGCAGCTCCTTTAATGTTGCTGTAGGCCTATTGGGAGCCTCCCAGACCAGTTTTCTTCTCGCCTTTTCATCAATTTTGGAGGGAGCTCCAGATCTTGGTAATGTCACTGTTGTGCCATATTTTCTCCACTTGATGATGACTGTCTTCACTGTGTTCCATGGTATATCTAATCCTTTGAAATTATTTTGTACCCTTCTCCTGACTGATACCTTTTAACAATGAGATCCCTCTGATGCTTTGGAAGCTCTCTGTGGACCATGGCTTTTGCTGTGGGATGTGACTAAGAAAATTTCTGGAAAGACCAACTACAGCAGCTGAACTTTATTTGGGGTTAATCTGAGGCACTTTAAATGATGGCAGGTGTATGCCACGATTTTTCTTCCCTCCACCTAAAAGATTTCAGTTTGTTTTTCAATTAAGTTGTACAGTTTATAGGTCACATTAAAGGTGGAAAAAGTTCTGAAATGATTTATCTTTGTCTAATTTTTTTTACAGCACAGAAACCTGACATTTTAACAGGGGTGTGTAGACTTTTTATATCCACTGTATGTATGTAGGGAGGAATGTATATATATATATATATATATATATATATATATATATATATATATATATATATATATATATATATATATATATATATATATATATATATATATATATATATATATATATATATAGCACATGGATCTATTTCACGGTGCAGAAATAAGATATTTCCTGTTTCTTGCCCACCAGCAGTGGCAGTCAGCACCACTAGATGGCACGGACAAGTGTTTTTTTTCTAATTTTCTAGGGTTAGGAAGTGGCAGATAAGCTTTAAAATAAAGAAATTGACAAAAATCTCAGCTGCAACCACCTAGTGGCCACTGGCCGCCTCTGCTTAAATTTGTGTGTGTCTGCATTTCCTGATTCTTCAGAAATTAGATGCAAAATGTTGTTTATTAACAAGGTTATCCAAAGAACTACAGAGAGAGAAAAAATGTGACCAGAGTGGTCCTATAAAGCTAAATGGAAACCAATTAAACATTTACATATGTGTACTAGTTATATAAGAAGGCTCCTCTATCACATTCTGGGATTTTGCACACAAATGTTGAAGTTGGTCCTCTGCCTCCTAGCTCCTGATATGTATTTGAAATTAATACATTTAATTTCAGTTATAAAAACATGCAGATATGACTGAAGCCATAGTACAGTACTGTTCAAATAACCAAACTAAGTTAATTATTTATAAATGAAAAAAAAAAAAAAACATTTATATATATATATATATATATATATATATATATATATATATATATATATATATTCTTTTTTGTAGATAGTTTAAAATCCCTGCTGCTCATAATGATGATCACCTACTGACACACAAAGGTTGATGACAAACAGGCTATTACATAGCAGAAGAAAGTGTTTATGAATCTGTGTCATTTCTTCCATCAACACAAAATGCTATTCCCCTTTAAGCTAATGTTTCCCACAGAGCCCCGGCTTTCTGCTGAGTAAAACCAACATGTCAAATGAGCAAAAAAACAAAGAAAAAACACTAAAAGCTTTGTGTCGGAGTCAGATATAATACAAAATGAAATTATGCAGCAGCACGTGTTAAAAACTGTTACATGCAAAAATGGAAAAGGAAAAAACACATTATCTCATAATCCTAAATTACAAACAGGACTGAATTTGCAAGTATAAGATTAAATTCATCATGAAGATTGTTTTATTGATTGTTTCATTTGTCATGGTTTATTCAACTGCTGTTCTGGTCACTAAGTTAAGATGGTCTTAATTTTTCAGTAATAAATAAAATGTAAAAAAAAAAAAAAAAAAAAGGAAATTTGCATAATTAAAAATACATTATCACAACAAAGATTTTATTAAAAAAAAAAAAACTTCATTAGCAAGAATCTGATGCAGTGCAATCTCAGTGCAATGTCACTATATCCCATGTGGACAGAACTTAATTCCTCAAGGTAAAAATGTGGAACACCAAACTGCCACTACAACACTTGCTTCATCAGAAAGCCTGCACTATTAGCAAGGGGTGAAATTAACAAGTAGCAAAAGAAAAGCGTGGAAGTTAAAAGTTAACACAATAAATATTAATATCTGTGTTAAGTTATGACATTTCATTGTTTATTGGGTTTTCGGTGTTAATAAATGAAATGTAATGCACATGACAAAATCCCACAATGTAAACAAACACAAAACTAGAGGAAGGTCTTCAAGTAGCAGATTATTTTTAAAAATAAAAACATAGTAGGGTTGAAAAATAAGTTCATTTTTAGATCTGATCATTACATTAAATATACATAAAGAATTAAAATATCAAAAACTGGTGTCTGTATTGAAATAATGTTCTTATGGTTAATATACTTTAAAAAATCTAATCAATAAGATTAAAAAGCTTCTAAATCTTTAGCTGTCAGAAAGCTACTTCCAAGCAAATCTAATTGAATAGGGTGTATTTTGCTTTACTAATCATTTATATATGTGCTATACACTAAATATAACCTATAATCATTAGAGAGTCTAATTCTTTAGTCCTTGAGAGAAGAGTGTTCTTGTTATTGAGGGATAGCAATTAGACAATAAAGCAGTGCTATTATATTTTGCTCATGAGAAGGAAGCTCAAATGCTTGTGAAATTTCTCAAAACTGAACAAAAACATTATACAGAAAAATCCATTAACAAGACAGGCAATACTGGGCATAAAGCATTAATGTAGTGGCAATTAAAAATATAAAAAAGGAACAACTACAAAAACAGAAAATCTAGGAAGGCAATCCAAGTTAATAGAAAAAATTACAAAATTCATCAATTTGAGCAATATAGCAGGAGACACTTTTATAAATAAGGACTGTAGAAATAAAAAAAGGAAAAAAAAATAAAAAAAAGGAAAAAAAAAATCTGGCAAAATGCTATTGTTTATAAATACTGTAACTGCTCATCAGTCAAAAATATGTAAAAAAATAACACATATCCACCAAGAAAATATAGGTCAGTGTATCCAAATGATCACAATAATGTTTACACACATGAATGTAGCATATTATACAAAGACAAAAGCTGCACATTATATATGTAAAAGAATAGGCAATGTACTTACACATCAAAGCATCAGGGTCTTTCCCAGTGGAATATAAATGTATATTTCTGGGCCAGATTAGCTCATTTTAGGTGAATAAGCAGTTAGTGAGAGTCTGGCAGAGCCTCAGGCAGTGAGTGTGTGTGTATGTGTGTGTCTCAGTACAAGGAGCAGCAGCGCCTCCTTCCCTCCCTGCTTCTGCTTCCAGGGCTCCAAGTCCCTCCTCCAGCCCAGCTCTGCACAACATCCATGACGTCTCTTTTATTTCTCGCACATCAAATTCGCATTTTCTTGCTTATTTACAACATAAAAACAGATTTCCTCACAAATATCGCAGCCCCCCCTGACAAATAACCTCCCCATGTAGGTATGTGCCTGGTGCATTTATGCTAAGGCTTATTGCATGTACTATACAGCCATGGGAAACACAGAAAATGCGGGAAATTCAATTTTATTCCACTGTGTGAAAATATAAGGTAATAAAAAACTTTTCCTCAGTTGTAGGAAAGACTCACCAAATTTTGGTAAGTCCTGGGGTGTTCCTTCCCAGTCCAGTCTATTCTTTTTGGCAGCAACTGCAATAAGAAGATGCAGAGAGGGGTCTGATAACAATTTACACACATTCTGGTCAATTCAGATCAAAAAGTGCTATTATATTTATATTCCTTTTCCATGAAGCCCTGTGTGCTGTGGTGTAGGTGATGGAGGATGGAGCTGAGTGTGTGATGTGTATGGTGGGGCTCCTGCTGTGATGTGACAGGATGCAGACCCTAAATATATAAGGGGGTGTGTGATGGTCAGGACCAGCACATATACAGCCCCCCAGTATAAATACATAGACCCCACGCCCCCTCAATACGGTGCTTGTGTCTGGGAGGGGGAGGAGCAGCAGTCAGATCTGGGGGTCTTGTTGTATTCTCCTTTATTATAGATCGGGTGATAATAACAGGGAGATGATAATGGGGGGGATCCCTCACACACCCTACATCCCCCCTCCTCACTCATACCATGACCCCCCGCCCCCCAATTGCACCCCAGTCTTACCTCCTTCTTTTCTACTTCTCTGATCAGGACCTGTAAGGGAGACACAAACCCACAGGTCAGACTGTGCTGTGACCCCTGGACATTGGGGGGTCAGGGGTCAGTGATAATGCCCATCATAGGGGTCCCACCCCCCCTATTTGGGGTATTTATACCTGTGCTGCCTCCTGACAGGGTCCATCTTCCAGGAATCTTGTAATAAGGAAGTAGAGCTCTGTAAAGACACAGACAGACGGTCATGGTACATACATGTCCTGCCGCACATATGTGTGCAGGGTGTTATTATCATACATGGGGGCAGGGAGGCTGCACATACCGGACTTGAGCTCGGCGCTGTGCTGGCTGCTACTGATGCAGGACATGTTGGGGTGGCGGGCTGTCCCCCCTCCTGTACTCACACTGCCGCCGGAGCAGATCCCCGGGCCCTGCCCCTGGAGCTGTCAGGGTCTAGAGCAGGAAGGAGAAAGAGAAGCCTCCGCTTCCACCATGCAAAGCCAGGCGGAGGGAGGAGGAAACAACAAGCCGTAGCGAGAGAAGCGCGCACTGACGTATCCTTCCGCACAGCGCTGAAGGAGAGAAGAAAATAGTCCCACTGCTCACAACAAACAACGTGAAGAACTTTCATGTTATCTTAGGAACAGCCTGAGCAAAATATAGGTCATGTGACTACTATAGAAAATACAAATATCAGTACAATAAGGCACAGTCCTTTTATTCAAATATTTCCTCATGTCAGTGAAGTAATGGTGTTTCACTAATTATAATGACGTACTTGTGAGGTGAATGCAGAGTCATGTCCATGTAGTATAACTGCGAGCAAATAACATTTTATAGCAGTAGTGTCAAATGTTTCTGTTTCACTGTGTATTCTATATATTGTAATAATGGGGCTCTTCACATGATTATGAGTATTATCCATAGTATACATTAGCATGACATCCATATAGGATCACAGGTTATTTCATTTAATCTACCAGCAGAAGTATTTGTCCAAATGTATGATGACTTTTTATGTTTATGACATTTTCAATTGCAATACAATCCTGTTAATTATGTAGAGTCCACAGTGAAACTGCAGCCAAAAAAGTCCCCATTAAAGACAATATTTGGTTTGGAAATTACCTAAATTGCAACTTAAACCAATTATTTTTTGTTTTTTTTTATATATATATGTATATATATATATATATATATATATATATATATATATATATAGTATAACCTAGTTGTAAGTGCAATGGATATCACCTTTATATAGTTCACAATATGCTAACAAAATGTCACCCAGCATTTACTTCCATTTTATGTACTATGGCATCCCCCTTTTTCTGCATCCTTCAATAACCTATTTAATAATATGCAGATTAAAATAATGGTTTATGCATATTGTTTAGATGAGCTTATCAATTAACATTTTATGATATTTTATACAAATATAGATTCTTAAAAGGAATACAATGAGCATAGGAATTCAGGATGTAAGCATTGGTATAAGAATTGTTATTCGAAAACAGTACTATACCCACTAATGGGCAAATGGTGTTAAAGTAATACAGGCAGTCCCTGAGTTACAGACGAGATACGTTCCTGAGAACTTCTTTAGGCCATATTTGTATGTAACTCGGATGCCTGATGAATAATAATAATAACAATACTATAATGACTTGTGATAATAATAATATAGTGTAATACTGCAATAATAATAATAATTAGTAACCGAAACTATTGGGCTTTTTCTTTTATTTCAAACAAACATAATATAAATACAAATTCATACAAAAAGCCTTGGGAGCCTGCTGTTAGGTACAGAACGCTGTAAGTCGGTGGTTGTCTGTAACCTGGTTACCTCCTGTATTTTTTTTCAGAAAAATGTTTGATGGCTCTTTTTAATAAGTCAGGTAATTCAGATATGTCATACGGCCGCAATAGAGAAAAGGCTAGCCGCTCCTCGCATGTATATCTCAGCGGGTTAGTTGGAGCCGAGTTTAGTTAGCTTGGACCTTGAGCAGTTTTTGTCCAAAAGCCAATGTTGAGGTTTTGTAGCATCTAACAGTGTAAGGATTAGAAGACAGAAGGTGTGGTAGCAATGAGGTTGTTTTATTATTAATCATGGCAGCCATATTTTTTATCATCTAAAGGGCCTATGCATCATTTCTGTAAAATCAGTATAAAAATATAAGCTTCATAGAATAACATCAAAATAGCAAATCTTCCTCTCACAGGAGAAAAAGCTCTCACCTAGCCGATTCATTATCAGAGTGTAATCTACAATAGGCTAGTTCAAGAAGAAAATCACTTCTTTGTGTAATCTGTAATAAACTAAAAACATTAGCAGCTTTATAAGTCATAAGCATAAAAACATTTTTAGAGAAAATCCGATATTTTTGCAGGAATCCATTTTGTGTTGGTTAAATCACTTCCTGAGAGCTGGATCATGATGGTGTGGTTCTTTATCAGCTGAAGGGTGGGGAAACAGGGAGAAGGTAGTTGTCTTTGTTAGATAATTCACTAAGATTGACATTGACACCACAATCCTATCCCCCCTACCCCTTACCGGCCCATAACCAGGACATTTGCATCAATAAATCTAAGAAATACTCTTGTAAACGTCTCTCACACGCATACACAGTTTCCACCAACGTATCATGGTGGATTTCCGGATAGTGCAGAGGCTTATTTTTTTTATAATTAAAAACTAGGTTTATGATTTTCCCCTGCTTAATTATGTTCTTAGTTAGATCAGCTTGGTTACATGGCTCCTGTAAAAAATATTGCAAGTGAAAAGTTCTTGTAAGCCCCAACGTAGCTATTACATTGCACTCCTAGCAAACCCTTACCAGTCATTGCTACATTTGAACTGTTTCCCTCCTGCTACAGGAGATATCACCTAAAGTGCTAGTACATGTCTCCTGTAAGAGATACTGAAGATCCTACATGTGCTCTGAAAGCTCAATTAAAAAATTAAGGAGCTTTGAGAGTCCTAGTAGGACAACAGCCTAAATAAGCATTTACGGGACCCTAATAATATGCAATTGAAGCCTACACCTCTTTTCTGACCTTTGAAACCTTTCTAATAGTTAATACAGTTGTACTGATCTGCTTTCTTTAGTCAGGCTTGATAAGGCTGTTATAACTAAACCTACCCAGCAGATCTCTAAAACACCCTTCTTTAGATGCAGCAATTAAACATAGGATCAGCATAGAAAAAATAATCAGGAACTGCTTTTACTGTTGTTGAAATCGATAACAGGTCCAATGGATATATATTTCAATTTGAACTGATAACATTCTGCAATACTTTGTGGGTCTTCTGGATTTTGTATAAAATCGCTAATACAATCATTTTTAAATATTTCTTCTGCACAGCATCATAACATCTTAATATCCACTTCAGTAGTTGTCTAGAACCAGGACAGCTCTTATGTTCTGTAAGGATTTTGACACATATATCTTCTATATACCTTGTTCCATATGCATGTTTATCCAGTGTTATATCTACTACCCTCACTTTATCAAGTCTGGAGCATAACTGACTCTATATATGGCAGTGACTGGTGGGATAACAGCATTCTAATTGACATTTAACCCATCATGAATCAGCCACAAGTGAACATTCAGTATGAGCAACCTGGTACTGTATTTATGCACATAATCAATATCTTGTTATATTAATAATGAGTAGCGTTGCTATCTTGATACAATATTTATGCTCAGTGTTACTAATCGGGTGCAGTATTAATGAGCAGTATTATCTTGATATTACCTGATGTATTATTATCCTGGCGCTGTATTAATATGTATTATTACTATACTAATAATAATAATGTGTAGTATTACTATCCTGGTGCAGTGTCCATCTGGAGTATTATTATATATTATACCTTAACCCGAAGAGGCTGGTCATCACAACTTTTCCCCTCTTTTAGATGCAGCATCCTGGTAATCATCTCTATCATGCTGAGACATTGAGTCTAAGTGTAAGTCCTTGTCTGTAGTGGGGCAATCAATAGTCCAAATATGCCCATAGTCCAAAGAACAAATGGTTGCTTAGGGATACAACTCCAAGGGAAACACTCAAGTCTCAGTATTCTTTCCCCATTTCCTGTGGCTGCAGGGAGAAAAAAACAGTGGGGAGTGCAAGAAAAAGTATCACAGCGGACCCCTATTTGTAATCCAAGGAAAGAGATACATCACAAAAAAGTGGAAAACAATCCCCTAGGCCTCCACCTGCCCAAAGCCTGATTCTGACTGTGCAGGTCAGATTTTTGTCATTAATCTCCTGTACAAAAAGCCAGGGTCGAAAAGAATTCTGTGAGTGACTCCGGTGGATCCCCTACCAGCATAAACCCTTTCCAACCAAGCCAGTCTCAACAGCTGTCCTTTTATACCTAAAACATTCCATGGGCCAATCGGACCAAATGTGGGCAATACACCCCTCACTGTGCCTTAGGGAATTCAGCTACACCTCACTGACAAGGCCCAATGAAGGATGAAACGTACATCTGGGGTTTTCTGTTTCTCCTGTTCAGGTAGAATTGCCTGATATTTCAGGACTGGATCACTTTAGTGAGTGGGACTAGACTGATATACCACAAAATCTTTCTCCCTGTGAAGGGCACAAGTGAGCTAAAAGAGGTTGCTCTCAGAGTGGGTTAATATGTCCATAGAACTAACCTATTAAGGTTATTTTGGTCCCTGATTGAGCACCTGTGACTTTGTTGATTTGTTTAGGCAAATTACCCTTAGCGATTAGTCTCCCTAAGGGTGATAGGGGACTCTAGACATGGACCCCTAGCTCACTGTGCCTTAGGGAGTTCAGCTACACCTCACTGACGAGGCCCAATGAAGTCCGAAATGTACATCTGGGGTTTGCTGTTTTTCCTGTTTAGAGTAGAATTGCCTGGTATTTCAGGGCTGGATCAATCTAGTGAGTGGGACCAGACTGATATAGCACAATGTATATCTCCCTGTAAAGGGCACTAGTCTGCTAAAAGAGGTTTCTCTCAGAGTGGGTTATCAACTCCATAGAACTAACATATTAAGGTTAGTTTTTTCCCTGATTGAGAAATGACTTGATGTTGTTTTGCTAATACATCCCTTGTGACAAAAACAAACAATTAATTAAGTAGCGGTACCTGCTGGCTGGCATCAGAAATCTTGACCTGTCCTGTAGCCTCCATCAAAATCACAGTCCATTATAATTTTTTCCAGGGGCCAGTGAGCACAGCTGCTCTAATCTGGCCTCCCCCTTGGGTCATAATGTCCCCTTTCTCTCCCACCGCCATGTTGTTAGCGGTGGTACTCCAGCTAACTGGTTATAGCTGGTTGTCCGGTTGTTGGTCTGGCATGATCTCAGGGCGCATCCCTGTTCCTGCCCCTGGATCTGTGTCTAGCTCCCTGACAGTGGTTATCAGTTGTTGCCCTATTGCTGGTTCACAGCCCATGTTTGGTTCTTCCAAGACCCAGGGAGCATGGTGGCTCCACTTGGCATGATTTCTGCAAATAATCCTCTGTGGCACCTTCCAGAACTGCGTTTCCCAAAGATTCAGTGCTCTCTGAGGGTAAACAACAATCCAACTGCTATATTCTTCTAGGGCCTCCTGGTAACAGGATGCATCTTCTTTATTCTCACCCGATAGGTAGGGCTCCTTCCACCCCTTCATCAAGGTCCTACTATGCCTACTATGGGCTGCCTCCACCAGCAGATCCATATACTTGGCTTACAGCTCCAAATCTTGCTCAAGGGTTCAATCAATGCAGCCTCTTTTGACCATGGTTTTAGTCCCAATTCTTAGCAAAGCTGATTATACAGGATCGCCCCCTGTTCTATAGGCCCAATGCCACATGCTAGATCATCCTGCAATACTTCCTGGAGCCCTTTTATTAACCCCAGCCTGTAGTAGGAGGGCTGTTGCAATGAGATAGTCGGCTCCATCATATCATCATACTGCTACTCCAAAGCGATCTCCTCCCACACTAGTTCCTTGAGCCATTTTGAAAGCTCACCTGCATGCTTGAGCCCCAGGAATGCCATCCATTGATCCATTAGAGAGGCCACCAGATCTCTGTGCTGCCTCTCTGGTAAATGCCATCCTTGCCCGGTCCGCGAGTTTTGGTGGACAGACGATTCTCGGCAGGTTTGCTGTTGTGCCATGATCTTTCCATTTGGTTATGATAGATTTGATGGTGCTCCTGGGGGATCATTAAAGATTTGGATATTTTTTTATAACCTAACCCTTACTTGTACTTCTCAACAACATTGTCTCTTACTTGTTTGAAGAGTTCCTTGGTCTTCATGGCAGTTTTTGGTTAGTGGTGCCTCTTGCTTAGGTGTTGCAGCCTCTCGGGCCTTCCAAAAAAGGTGTGTATAGGTATTGACAGATCATGTGACACTTAGATTGCACACAGTAAAAATAGTTTTATGTGTATATTTTTCTCATTTCACTTTACCAACTTAGACTATTGTGTTTTGATCCATCACATACAATTCAGATTAACAAAACATTGAACTTAAAACTGTAATGTAACAAAATAGGTAAAAAGTCGAGGGGGTGAATACTTTTGCAAGGCACTGTTTACACACTTATATGCACAGTGAGGGGAAAAAAGTATTTGATCCCCTGCTGATTTTGAACGTTTGTCCACTGAAAGAAATGATCAGTCTATCATTTTAATGGTAGGTGTATTTTAACAGTGAGAGACAGAATAGCAAAAAAAAAAAAATCCAGAAAAACGCATGTCAAAAAAGTTAATATAATAATGCAGGTCAATTAGTGAAATAAGTATTTGACCTCTTCTACTTAGTACTTGGTGGCAAAAGCCCTTGTTGGCAATCACAGAGGTCAGACGTTTCTTGTAATTTGTAATCCCTCCTGAGGTTTGCACACACCTCAGGAGGGATTTTGTCCCACTTCTCTTTACAGATCCTCTCCATGTCATTAAGGTTTCGTGGTTGTTATTTGGCAACTCAAATCTTCAGATCCCTCCACAGATTTTCTATGGTAATAAGGTCTTTATTACTGTCTTTACTGAACCTGCCATATATGCTTCTCTAATACATATGGGTCTATTACTATCCTAGCAATATTTTTGGAAACCTGGATTACAGTGCTTAGAAGGCAGGATTTGCTCACCACACCTAAACGTACGAAAAGCTGTACTGTAAACGCAAATGAGTAAACCTAAGGAACCCCAGCTTACTAAAAGTAACCAAGAGCACTTTTCAGAGCAAAAACAGGCTTAAACTTTGCCTCCAAACCCCAAAATGGGTTCATCTGAAGGCTCTGGGGTGGATGATGATGCTCCATCTCCGAAACAGCAGACCAAGCTTTCAGACTTATCTTTAACTGACTTTAATAGCCTGCTGCAGTCACATTTTGACAAAGCGGTTAGAG
This sequence comes from Discoglossus pictus, assembly GCA_027410445.1. Lineage (NCBI taxonomy): Eukaryota > Metazoa > Chordata > Amphibia > Anura > Alytidae > Discoglossus > Discoglossus pictus. The sequence continues at coordinate 269,715,111 of CM050165.1, read as the reverse complement.
AAATCAAACAGGACATTCAAGACCTGGGCCAACGCACCCACGTGTTGGAAACACTAAGTGACCAAATGCTCGATTATCAACAAACGGATATAAATCAGAATACCTCTCAAATTGCCACCTTATAAAGCAAACTTGAAAATCACAGCGTAACAATGTTAGATTTAGAGGTATTCCGAAGTCACTTATCGATCCAAAGACTTATGTAAATGCTGTAATCCATACGATTTTGCCTAATCACCCCCAGGACTCATGGGATATTAAACGAGCCCACAGAGCGTTGGTAGGTCCTAATACATCAGACCTACCCAAGGATGTGATAGCCAGATTTTTGTGTCAAGTATCCAGGGACTTAATCCTTATAGCATCCAGAAATATACAGAACATCATTGGTCTGGATGGAGCATCTATACAAATCTTTGCCGGCATGGCTCCAAGTACACTGTTCAAATGTAAACAGTTGAAGCCAGTACTGTCAATCCTGATTAAGAATAATATTAGATATCGATGGGGGTTCCCCTTCAACCTTACATTTCAGCTTGGTGCAAATGCCCACATTGTCCATTCCTTGGAAGAGTGCTGGGCAACCCTTTCTCGATTAAATCTTATCACTAGAGAGGACAGCTTAGGACTTTCTCAAGTGCTAGGTTCGCCGTAATGACCAGCCAGACAGTGGACGGAAGTTCAAAGATCCAGGAGACAATGCAAGCAAGTGGAGCATCAACCAGGGCCACTCCTGGTCCCTCTTCGGGCAACCAAGAGCTGATTTTGACCTCGGAACCTGGCTCAATTCTTGCATAATACTGTACTTATTTAATTTCTCACCTGGAATGAATATTGCTTTTACTAGCTGGCGACTTCCGATCTTAGGAAAATGTTTAGGTCTTTGCAGCCAAGATGTGTGGAGCGAACTTTGCCTTAAACATGGATTATGACAAAATTACCATCAATCTGGAGAAGTTAATAGAGTATTGTATATTGTTGTAAATAATTGTTACTTTATCTGAGGGATCATGGATACTTTTAGCTGATGTTATTTCAACCTTAAGGAAAGTCTTACAGTTACATAAGCTTTATTTTTGCATGGCTGTATTGCTGGTTAATAAGCATTATCTCTACATACATTCTGGCGCATGTAGATCTTAGAACAGAATTGAAGATTTAATTATTAAGACCCAGGCATAACAGAAATGTAAGATAGAGGGAGTGAGGAGGTTTGCTCATAGTTGTAGGACGACTGAAATATATGCAATTTAGATGGCTTTGTTTACCTTACCAATTGTCTAGCTGTTGATATATAGTACATGAAGCAAATACTAACAATTTACCTGTGGGATTTATAATGTGATATAGTCCAATAGAAACCTCAAGACTATGGATAGAGTTCACGGTTAGCTGACCAAGCCCATGAAAATGTTATTTGGTTTCTTGATTGATTGTAGTATAACTTTGTCTTATTCCTCCTCATTAAAGAGGAATTTAGAGAGTTTGGTTAATTCAACTCTTTCCCCTGGCACTGAGGTGCCTCCAGTATTGGTTTGAATTCACTGTTAAGTTAGATTATTACAGTTTGTTTTTTGGTTCTCCCTCCTGCTCCTTTCTCTGCGTTTCGTTTCAGGTCCCTCCGCCATCTCCTGGTCCTACTTCTCTCACCACTCCCTCGTAGACTTCAGGAATACACTTGCAATACATAAACGCAGGGCGCCATGACGAATACATCCTTTGTTTTTGTCTCACATAATGTTCAAGGTTTTAAATCACAGTTTAAAAGAAGAAAACCTTTTTTATTGTATAAATCTCTACACCTAGATGTGATCTTTTTACCGGAGACTCGTTTTTCACATAATGGAATTCCCAAGTCTCTACATAAGGCTTACCCGGCCTTTTTTGCTACAACACAACCAACTAAGAAAGCTGGGGTGGCAATTTTATTACATAAAGATTTCCCATTTAATATTGAACATAAGAAAATACATTCCAATATAAACTTTGTGATCCAGACAGGAACACTCCTGGTTGAGAGGGTATAATTAATTTATTTTTATTCCCTGGCCAATACCCCACATAACTAATTTATTAGCTTACTCAAATAAGCTGACTTGGGCCGGGTTATACTACGAGGGGACCTTAATCTTGCTCTAGACCCTAGTGTAGACAGGTCAGTGAAGGACCGGGGTGGCAGATTTTCAAACAAGTTGAAGCAAATTGATACCCTTCTCAAGGAACTTAATTTGCTTGATTCATGGAGGCAGATGCACCAAGGCGAGAGGCGATACACCTTTTATTCCTCGGTTCATGGATCCTATTCTAGGATCGATTATATTCTAATTGATTCTGCCATATCAGATAGTGTATAAGAGGTGGATATCCGTCTGTGCTCGTGGTCTGGCCACTCCCGGGACTATCTCTCTTTGAAGTTAGGCCAGAACAGTAATCCACCATATTCATGGAGGCTCAATTAGAGAATTCTATCTAATCCAGTGATCATGGATATTGAGCTATATTTCTTCACTAATATTAATCATGAATCGGACGTTGGATGTACTTGAGTGGCCCATAAAGCCTTCATCAGGGGCTCTCTTATAAAGTTAGCTTCTGGACATAAAAAGCAAGTGCGGCTTAGGGAGGAATCTTTGGGGAAAAATGTACTAGAACTTGAGAGACTTAATCACCAGAACCCCTCCAAACAACTACATAAGCAGATTGATAAAGTTAGTCTAGAATTGGATCTAATATTATCAGATCGCACAGAAATGGCGTTGAGATGGACAGGTCACACGTTCTACGCTAAAGCTAATAAACCTGATACATTATTGGCTGGAAAACTCAAAAATACAATATCTCAGTCAAAAATATTTAGCATCAAAACTCCTGCCAGAGACTGAATAAGATACAAAAGACATTTTTTTTTTTTTTTTTAAATATATCTATCCAATACACAGAATCAAGATCGGCAAAGGCTGGCCTTTCTGGACTCTTGTGACCTGCCCAAGATTATAGCCCAAGAGTGCGATACATTAAATTCCAAAGTTACCAAAGCTCAAGTTAAAACAATTATTAAGGGCCTGGTTAATGGGCTCTGTTATAAAAAATATGCCGACCTCCTTTCTCCTCATCTGACAAACCTCTTTAACAAAATTTTGGAGGGACATCAGATGCCTCAGAAATTGAACCAGGCGAACTTCGTATTCTTTCCAAAAGGAGGTAAGGACCCACTTGAGGTTAAAATTATCGTCCCATTTCACTGCTGAATGGGGATATAAAGATCTTAGCAAAATTAATGGCGAACAGGATATCTAATTTTCTTCCTAGAGTTATCCACAAAGACCAAACAGGGTTTATCCCCCATAGGCAGACGGGGGAAAATATCCGACGAATATTGAATTCCATTTCTTGGGCTACTCGTAATAAAACCCCTATGTGTTTATTAGCACTTGACATAAAAAAAGCCTTTGATACTTTAGAATGGCCCTATTTTCATGCAGTGCTAAATAAATTTGGTTTCAACTGCAAATGTTTGAATTTAATCAAGACATACTATAATTTTTCCAAAGCTACCCTCAAACTCCCAGGGGATTTACCTGCACAAATAGACATACAAAGAGGAACCAGACAGGGGTGTCACCTCACCACTCTTATTTGCCTTAGCAATCGAGCCCTTGACCCAATTCATAAGATCTAATGCAAATATACATGGAGTTAAAATTGGACTTCATCATCTTAAATGTTGTCTCTTTGCTGATGACATGTTGTGTTCTCTTACAAGGCCTGCCACCATGGTCCCAGCATTCTTTCAAGTTCTGGAACACTTTGGGGACCTGTCAGGGTTCAGAATCAATATGACCAAGACTGAAGCATTGGGAATATCTATGCCTTAGCCAGAAATTGACAAAATTCAACAAACCTATCATTTTGCATGGCCCAAGTCTTATTTTAAATGTCTAGATGTGAACATCACTAAGAAGTTGTCAGATCTTTATAAAGCTAACTACTCAATTCTGTATAGAGATGTATGGCTATATTTAGCAAAGCGGATGAAGGGGCAGATTTCCAGTTTGGGTAGAATCAATTCTGTGAAAATGAATATTCTTCCCCGCCTACTATATTTATTTTGCACCCTCCCGATCGCTATAGATTATAAAGACTTGGAAAGATTTCAAAGCTTGGCATTTAAATTGATATGGAATCATAGAGCCCTAAGAATATCTAGAGTAAATATGTATATGCATAAAACAAAGGGTTGGCTTTCATGTCCAAATTTCAAACAATGCTATAAGGCTTCTGAACTTGCTTTATTCCCCTTCTCCACTCCTCATTGCATCAACCCCTTTGGGCATTTACGGGAAATTTAGCAATGTCTCCGTACTCGTGGGACACAGTAATCTGGCTCCCTAAACCAAGGTTAACGCTTGGGTCCATACCTAACCCTATTATCAAACACTCACTTAACATTTGGTCTTGGGCTACCCAGAAAAATGGGCTAGCACCACAATTATCTACTCACACCCCAGTCATACCCAATCCTCATTTTCCCATTCAACTCACTTCTAACTCAGTGCACTGGGGGAAATCCAATATTTGGTGATTAGTTCACAAATAATATGAGTATAACTTTCGAATATGTGAGAGATAACTTTAATTTACCTTTGGCGGAACATTACAATTTTTGTAGAATGAAGCATTTTATAACAAGTTGTACATGAACATTTGGAAACCTGATTGATAACTGGTTTACTAAGTGTTGTAGGGATCATCCACTGTCAAGCAAAACCATTAGCTTGTTGTATAATTCATTCAGTGAAGCAGCTCTCATTAAAGCCAAAGTATATGCATTTGTGGGAGGAGGATTTGGGAGAATCTCAGAGTGATGAAGTCTGGGGGAAATCCTGGCGAACTCTCACAAAGGAATCCTTGAATTATAGCATTCTTGAAACATCAATAAAGGTTCTGCAGCAAACGTATCATACTCCTGTTAAGCTTTATACATGGGGTCTTGTCCAAACCGATCTATGTTAAAAAAAGTTCTTACATTAGGCTCCACGGTGTTTAGTTCTCGAATTGACGCAAATATTGACATATGCCTCCTGGGTCTCTCAGCCCCTAATTTATATTTCCATCAAACCCAACTCTTCCAATTTTTAATGTTAGCCACAAAAAGCCATATTGCTCGACAGTGGAGATCATCAGGCGATTTTAAATAAAATGTATTTTATTCTCATCAACGAGAGATTGACTCCCTTATTAGAAGACACTATCTCAAAATTTATGGAGATATGGGCACCTTGGATTGCCCAGACAGATAGCATATCGGTGGGATAAAATGGAATTTAATATGATACTTATTGGATAACCTTGACACTCAATCTGTTAAAACACTTTAAATTAAACTCCTAGCTGGGAGGGTCCAGTTATGTGGGAGATCCCTGGAGATGGTGGATGGAGGCGAAAAGGAACGGCAGGTGGAGATGTACCTGAAAGCGAACAGTTTGTATTTGTATTGTTTTAATTTTATTGTTTATCTCCCTCCCCCGATAAACCATTTTTGTTGTAATGTTACATTGCTTTGCTAATTTAAAAATTAAAATTAAAAAAAAAATAGGCGGAAGTGCATAGATTGATATAATCCTTATATTGCTTGATGATGATGCGACATACATGGAATTCCGTGCTTAACACATGTCATACTGTCTCACATGTCATTACCTCCATAAGCGTGATATATATCTATGCATACTGTATTATGATGTACCAATGCCTAATAAAATTCTATGATTAAAAAAAAACAAACCTATAAGGCATATACATATCTGCATCCTCCCTCTGTGGGTTAAACTGAAATTAAGAAATTAAGAACCTCATCATCCCAGGGCAGTGGAAGAGTAGACACCTGAAGATGACATAGAGAGCATCAGTTATGGTGCCAACATATTGATATTGGGAGTAATGTGAGTAAGTACTACTTTACAGAAAGGATAGTATTTAAGTGGAAGAGCCAAGCACAGATAATGAATTTAAGCATGCCTGGGATAAGCATAAAGCTATTCCAAGGCTTAATTAATCCACACCTTTAAGTGAATAGAATGGGCAGGCTCTATTGGCCTTTTTTGGCTCTTTACTTACATACAATGTTTCTAGTTGAAAATTAAGAGAACTATTGGGTTTCCTGCCTGAGCAAGGGAAAGAGGTTGCTGTTTACTAGTAATATTCTGTCTGATTCTAATTTCCACTTTGGTTTTTACCTTGATTGTGAAATGCTCTATTTACATCCAGCCCTGATCTCTGTTTGTTCCTAGTTTACTGTTGTCTGCTGCCAACTTGAGTCATTCTGCCTGTACCATGATCCTCATACCTGCCGCTAGCCCTTACTTTTATACCAGATATTGATATTCTTACTCTAGTAGAACTGTGTTTCGGTGGGACATACTGTCTGCTATTCTATAACTTTGCCCAATAGGTAAATTTCCTATGAGCAAGCTAAAACAATTACAAGCCTATGGAATTCTTCTTACTCGGCCAACTAGGTATGCTCTTCCTGCTACTCCGTGATGGTTAATTAAAGGGTCATATTTATATTATGTGGTTAATAAGCTATAAACTTGATATAAACTTGAACTGATCCAAGTTTAAAGGGAGTTCAGTCAGGCAGGCTGTGATGCTGTGGTCGGGTCTCTCTCTTTCCCCTCTTCTCTCCTCTCTCTCTTATGTATCAACTACTGCCTACAACTCCTGCTGGAAGTCAATTCAGTATATCAACTACTGCTGTACATTGCTGTAACAGACCACTGCAGCAGTGTCTCTACATATTATACACTGTGTATGTTATACAGGGTAAGCAGGACCTGCAGGACCCACTAGCCTTGCAACTTCCCATTTAAATGTTCTTCCCCTTAACTCAGCCTATACAGAGCAAAGAAACCAACCCACTGGGTAAGATGGTTGCCCTCTAATGCTGAATATGATAAAACTTAAGAAACACGTTTGAGGTACATCTTTGCATTTTTAACATACATTCTATACAAAACATTCTTTAATTTTTATCCACTATTTCTCTCTTACATTATTCACATTATATTGAGTCCCTTTAGAATAAAGTTTTAAACAAATGCATTTGTCTATTATTGTAATTGTGTCAGACATTTTGCCATTGTTCTTAAGAGGTTTAGACACTTAGGGCCTCATTTAAATGCAATTTTTTTTAGCTTGTGAACTTCTATTTAAAAGCAAGGTCTTCACTAACTAAAAACTTCTGTAAAAAATATGCTATGTGCTTATATAGAGTCCTATTCAATTGGCCAAATCGCATTTGAATGAGGCACTTGGTAGGAGTGGAAGAAATTGTTTTTTTTAGATAGCATCTCTATTGAGTTGTGTTGAAAGATTGCCAGTAGAGTAAGCCCCGAAAGAATAGGCCTCCCTCTTAGACTATAGGCAGATTAGCTTTCTAAAACATGTTTTGTAAAAATGTGTTTATGCTCATAACTGGCATAGCTGCTAATGTTTCTAGTTTGTTACATACTTCACAAATATATCATTTTTTCCCCTCAAACTACAAAGACCTTTTAATGAACCCTATAAGAGACCTAAGCAGTTAGGAGGATATTCAAATGTTATTCCTGCCTGAAAATAGCATCATTAAAGTTTAAGTCCAACCTTTTCACACAAGGGTCAACAGTGAATTTTGTTTGTGAGCAACGGGATGTTGAGCAAATTTTCGAAAGTGTTAATGGAAACAAATTGGGCAGTTATGCCTTACTGTTTATATTAACATATGCCCTCCACATAGTCTTGTGAATCTGCATGAATTCTACTAGTTGATATATTATTTACCAGAGTGTGTGCCCCATCACAGTCTCTAACATATATGTGCAAAAAAGATCAACCCAAACTGTGGGAACTTTTTTTGCACAAGATATGTACCAATCTCAATCCTAAATCCTACAAACAGAAGCGTAAACTGCGGACCACGCACCAGGGCTATTTGACCACAGTCCTGATGCTCTATGGTTCCCAGGCAGCCTTCTGCAGGAAACACTGAGCCTTAAGCTCAATAGTCTCTGTAGTAGTGCTTCAGTTACAAAAACAAGGAATCGTGTGATCAGGGGAGGGAATCCCTTCAGCATGTAGGAGGAGGGAATCCTCAAGGGTCATAAACCACAATATTATCATTGTAATCCTTTTCCTGCCATGGGGTTGGAGGAATAGAGCCTTTGAAATGGCCTTCCCCTAAAAAAAAAAAAATATCCTAATGGAGCTCCACCAATAAGGACCTCCCTCGTTGCAAAAGCTTTTGCAGCTTAAATAGTAATTTTTTGTGTTCTGATTAGTTGAAATATATGTTAACTTGTATTTTAACCAATCAGAATGCTCAGATAAGGTTCGTCAATCTGAGCATTATGATTGGTTAAAATACATTTCCCACTTTAAAAAATGTGATCTTGGACGTATACATAGTAATTGAAAAGGCGATAGATCATTTAAAAGAGATTTTTCTATATTGAGCCAGCTTGGAGTTTCTTCTGTGGGTCCCCAACTAACTATATGTGACAGCATTACGGCATCATAATAGTCTTTTATAAATAGAGAGAGCAAACCTCCTCTGTTAAATTGTCTTTTGGTTTTATTTAAGCATTTTTTCCTTTGTGAATATATTTGTCCAGTAATCGTTAAAACCTATTTAAAATTTACTTTACTTGGGCACTTTTAATGATATACATCGGAACAAATATGTAATCTTTGCAAGTATAGTCATCATTTTATTAGTTGCTATTCTGTCCATCCATGAGAATACTCTTTCTCCGCATCGATTGAGTACTTTTTGAATATGAGCATATAAGTCTGCATAGCAAAGTCTACATAAATTGATTAATTTCTGAAAAAGCCTTATAAAGTTGTGCTCAAAAGTTTGGAAAACCCTGGCAGAAATTGTGAAATGTTTGCTTTTATTTTGAAAATATTACTGATCATGCAAAAAAAAAAAAAAAGTGATTTTATTGAAGGATATTGATCATATTATCACATAATTGTTTGGCTATTTTGGCACTATTTTGGTCTCGTCACTCCAAATTACAGTGTGCCAGAAGCTGTGAGGTGTGTCAAGGTTTGTCGGCCGTATTTTGACCGGACTTTTTTGTGGCATTGGCACAGTAAAGGCTTCTTTACGGCATCTCAAAAATGCAACAGATTTTTGTTCAAGTATCGTCGTATTGTGCTCCTTGAAACAACCCCACCGTCTTTTTCCAGAGCAGCCTGTATTTCTCCTGAGGTTACCTGTGAGTTTTTCTTTGTATTCCGAACAATTCTTCTGGCAGTTGTGACTGAAATCTTTCTTGGGCTACCTGACCATGGCTTGGTATCAAGAGATCCCGAATTTTCAATGAATTTTCCATTACTTAATAAGTGATTGAACAGTACTGACTGGCATTTTCAAGGCTTTTGATATCTTTTTATATTCTTTTCCATCTTTATGAAGTTCCATTTCCTTGTTACGCGGGTCTTTTGACAGGTATTTTATGCTCCCCATGGCTCAGTATCTAGTCTGCGCAGTGCATCCACGTGAGAGCTAACAAACTCATTGACTATTTGTAAACAGACACTAACTGCAATTTAAAAAGCCACAGATATGGGAATGAACCTTTAATTGCCATTTTAACCTGTGTATGTCACCTAGTGTGTCTGTAACAAAGCCAAACATTTAAGGGTATGTAAACTTTTGATCAGGGCCATTTGGGTGATTTCTGTTATCATTATGATTTAAAAAGGAGCCAAACAACTATGCGATAATAAATTGCTTCATATGATCACTATCCTTCAATAAAATATATATTTTTGTTTTTGCATGACCAGTCATAATTTCAAAATAAAAGCAAAAATTTCACAATTTCTGCCAGGGTATGCTAACTTTTGAGCACAACTGTACCTAGAAGAATGAATCCATAAATCTCCCAATTATACGCAAAGGTTTTCTTTAGAACTATCCTGTTCATTTTACAATTAGATAATGTACAATATTTTTCCAAAAGATTGTGAAGAGGATTCAAAGAGGTCTCTGGGTTAGTCACAGTCAAAACTATGTCGTCAGCAAACACCATTATTTTATATGTAATTTACCTTACTGTAACTCCTTATATATCAGTTGAGGATATAATAATCTCTGCTAATGGCTCTACAGTCAAAATAAAAATTAATGGGGAGAAAGGGCAACCCTGCCAAGTGCCATTAGTAATATAAAACTTTACGGATTTAAAGCCCAGGCCAGAGACATAGGCTGAGGGTTTAGAGTAAAAAACTTTAATTGCCTTAGAGCCAAAATCTTCAAGTCCAAATGATTGTAATAAAAGGTCCATATATGTCCATTCTACCCTGTAGTATATGATATAATATTAATAATTCTCCTAGTTTTATCTAAGCCTTGTCTTTTGGGCATAAATCCTGTTTGATCTGTAGAGATTAATTGTGGCATAAGAATTTTCAGTCTGTTGGTCAAAATCTTAGAGTATAATTTAATGTAAATATTTAAAACAGAGATTGGTCTATAATTCCTACAATTTTTTGTATCTTTGTCTTGTTTTGGAATGATTACAATAGCAGCTTCTAACATTTTGCCAGGAGCTAAACCTATATGTTTTATCTCATTAAATAACTCTTGTAATGTAGGTGTCATTATTGACTCAAAGAGTCTATAATGTTGGCCAACCAACCCCGTCTGAAATAGCTGATCTTATTTCTTTAATGTATTTTATTTTTAAACAGTGTATTTAATGTAGTTGTGATTTGTGTGGGTGTTTTTTTACTTAGGGTACCATGGAGGTCCCATGGCACATTAGGGGTCTACATGGTAGTTGGTCCCCATGGCAGTTGGTTGTGGAGTTAAGGTTAAATACCATGAGGTCTATATAGACCCCTGCCTGTAGCAACCTCCATTGCATTTATAAGTATTTATTATGATAGATGCCATGGAGGTCCTTCCAGGCAGGACATGCCTTGCAGGACCTCCATAGCTAGGTTAGTATGTAGATGCCATGGGCATCCTTATATCCGATGAGATTGAGGCACCCCGACTCCAGAGCACTCACCCACAGCTCGCCTTCACAAACACACATGCCGACAACTGCGCGGCAGAAAAGAGCATGTCCGACAACTGCGCACCACCCCGCATCCCATCACCCACATCCATTACTGACATCAAGTCCTTCCCACAATGCAGGAACCAGTGCCCCTCTGCCAGGGCTGGAGCGGTGGGGGGCAGAGACACACACAGGCCATGTGGCTATGTAAGGCTGGGCTGGGCATGGTGGGTGCAGGGTGATGGGATGCAGGGTGGTGTGCTAAGATCGGGGTGCCTTTGGGCACGCTCCTCTCTGGCTCGCATCCGTTGATGCGCGCATATGTCGGCGCACCGATGACTAGGCACCGCTGTCATACGCGCCAAGGTCGTGCTACCAAGGTGTTATACTGTTTTACATGAGATTTTCAGAGGTATTACACATAGTATGTTACTTGCATGTAGCACCTTTAAAAGTGATTGGAATGGCTTGGAGGGAAATTTGAAAGTGACAGATCACCATAACTTTCAAAATCAATTAATGTTTGCCTATGGAATAAGTCTAATAAGCTAACCATAATATAAATTACTTTTGTATACGTATATGACCATTCTTCTGCCCACTTTAGTATTTGAATTATCAATACCACCTACAATATTAGTTGCCATGAGGGTCATCCAGGACCCTCATGACACAAAGTGTAAGCACTACACCATTTTAACCCGGTCTCTTATGGGGGTCTATACAGACGAAGCCTAACATTACCCCGTAAGTGCTATGAGGGTTCTCCAGTACCCGCATGACACTAAGTACAAACACTACACTGCACTTAACCCACCCCAATAAACCATTAAATCTTTACTAACACCACTCTACACTAACCTATTAACACCTAAACTACCTACACTACCTACCTAAAAAAATGACATTACAGAAAATAAAAAAATACATTACAACCCCTCATCCCCCACTACAGAAAAAAAAATTACACACCTGAAAAGGAAATACATACAGAATTCATACAATACAATACAATACAAATAAATACAATACCCCCCTATCTATCTACAATACATCCCCCTATCTATCTAACATACAATCAATCCTATTTAATATAGAATAAATCCTATGTAATTTACAAAAAATCCTATCTATCTAAAATACATCCCCCAATCTTACCTAGCCGCTCACACATTGACGCCTTCTGATTGGCTAAATTTGATAGACAGCGTTTTCAGCCAATCAGAAGCCACCATTGACAATTTTCTTCTGGAAAACTCTGTAGGAGGTTCATTAGCGTCAGGGAGGTCTGCGAGTGTGGACTTCCGTTTTTTTTTGGGGGGGGGGGGTTTCGAGCGTGGATTGTTCCACGGCCGAGCCGCGGCAGAAGAGGAGGAGACAAGGGACATCGCAGGGAGGTAAGTACAATGTATATTATGTATATTTTATTTTATTTTAGGTTTATATGCATGTTGTACTAATGTAATGGTTCTTTTTAACAGGGGCCGTGCCAGAGAGGAAAAGAAGAAGGGGACATGCTGGAAAGGTGAGTAGAATATTTAGAATATTTATCATGTTTATTTATTGTATGTAAATGTGTTGTACTAATTTGTTTTGTTTTTTCCCCCTAGGTTGGTGATCTGAAGGGACATCTGCAAAGGTAAGTGGTCTTAATTATTTTATTTTAAGTTAGAATTAGCGTTTGTGTATATAGATAGGATATATTGCATGTTAGATAGGGGTATGTATTTTAGATAGATAGGATTTATTGTATATTATATAGTATTTATTGTATGTTAGATAGGGGTATGTATTTTAGATAGATAGGATTTATTGTATATTAGATAGATTAGGGGATGTATTTTAGATAGATAGGCCCTCATTCAATTGCAATTTGGCCAATTGAATAGGCCTCTAAATAAGCACATAACATATATTTTTTAAAGAAGTTAGATAGAGAGGGGGTATTGTATTTTATTTTATTTGTATTGTATGTATTCTGTATATGTATGTATTTCCTTTTCAGGTGTGTAATTTTTTTTTTCTGTAGTCGGGAGGGGGGGGGGGGGTTGAAATGTATTTTTTTTATTTTCTGTAATGTTCCTTTTTTCATTTTTTGTGACTTCGTTTTTTTTATTTTCTGTAATATAGATTTTTTATTTTTTGTGACAGTTTTTTTATTTTCTGTAATTAGAATGGTGGGGGGGTTTATTAGGGGGTAGGTAGGTAGTGTAGGTAGGTAGTGTAGGTGTTAATAGGTTAGTGTAGAGGGGGGTTAGTTTAGATGTAATGGTTCATTGGGTGTATAGTGCAGTGTAGTGTTTGTACTTAGTGACATGAGGTTCCTTGAGGACCGTCATGGCACTTATCTGGTTAATGTTAGGGTTGTAACTGCCCCATAAGGGTCATAATATACCCTTATGGGACTGATAAGGTTAAATAGAGGCGTATGAGGGTCTGTATTGACCCCCATGAATGACAGGGATAATTAAGTGCTTATGGGGGTCTGTATGGTCTCCCATGAGTGACGGGGTTAATTAAGTGCTTATGGGGGTCTGTATTGACCTCCATGCGTGACAGTTTTAATTAAGGGTTTATGGGGGTCTGGATTGACCCCCATGAGTGATCGGATTAATGAATGTATTATGGGGGTCTGTATTAACCCCCATGAGTGCCAGGGTTATTTATTGGCTTATGGGGGTCTGTATTGACCCCCATGAGTGACAGGGTTAATTAGGGGTTTATGGGTGTCTGTGTTGACCCCCATGAGTCACGGGGTTAATTAAGTGCTTTTGGGGGGTCTGTATTGACCCCTATCAGTGACAGGGTTAATTTAGTGCTTATGGGGGGTCTGTATTGACCCCCATGAGTGACAGGGTTAATTAAGTGCTTGTGGGGGTCTGTATTGACCCCCATGCGTGACAGGGTTAATTAAGTGCTTATGTGGGTCTGTATTGACCCCAATGAGTGACCGGGTTAGTTAAGTGCTCATGGGGGTCTGTATTGACACCCAAGAGTGACAGGGTTAATTATGGGTTTATGGGGTCTGTATTGACCCCCATGAGTGACAGGGTTAATTAAGTGCTTATGGGGGTCTGTATTGACCCCCATGATTGACAGGGTTAATGAACGGCTTATGGGGGTCTGTATTGACCCCCATGAATGACAGGGGTAATTAAGGGTTTATGGGGGTCTGGATTGACCCCCTTTAGTGACAGGGTTATTTACGAGTTGATGGCTCTGTATAGAGCCCCGTGAGTGATAGGGTTATTTTTTTTTTATTACGTGTCCTTTAAGGACCTTTACGGTACTTTAAGGACCCGCAAGGCGGGAATTTAGAATTTTGATTGCAGCGGGGATCGCGATCGGGGACCCCCACTGCTAGGGTTAATGTTGGGTTCTAGCTTATCTTGGATCTCTTCTTGGGTAAGTTGTACGTGGCTGTGCGGTCCGGGTCGTGGAGCCTCGTTTTCATTTTTTTCGGCGGCCATTTTTTTCTCTGTGTAATTTGGGGTCAAATTTGCGTATAACCTCACTTCCAGATGTCCTGGCTGTCCCCCAGTGCTGTAGGTGAGTGTTTTTTATCATTATTGTGTTTATGAGTGTGTTTTTAGTGTTTTTGTGTTTGCACGGTTCAGGGGGTTAGTGCAGTGTTTTGCGAGACACAGGGGAGGGAGAGGAGATGGGGAAGGAGAGGACTAAGTGCTGCGAGTTAACGGTTGTGTGGGGTGGTTTGGGGCACCGTAGGACTAAGTGCTGCGAGTTTAGAGGTGTGTGAGGTGGTGTTGTTACAAAGTCATATGCCGTAAAGCCTCCACCTTCCGCAAATCGGGCCCTCGCTTCGGAGGGTCTGCATTTGCGGCCCGAGCTGTTCTTGCGAGCTCGCAAAGCGTGACGACGTCTCATTGTTTGACAACTATTATATGTAATTGTTTAATACTATGATACTAAATAAAGAGTCTGTAGATCTGCACCCATGCATGCAAATTTTTAGAGTGTAGAAAGCAATAATTAGGGTATATATGCGCATTAGTGGAATAAAACAAAATGGGTTTGCCTTTTTATAACTGATTAGGTGGAAAAGGGAATTCTCCTTTGTTTAAACATTTAATGTGATTCCAGAGGGAAAGGTCCTCACATTCTGAAAACTTGTTTTTCACATAGTATACACATATCTGGGTAAAAGTAGGATTTTCAGACTTCAGATCATGTATTTTTTCGGTAAAATATGATATAATGCCAAAATATAATGCTACATTATAATAGAAAAAAAAATGGTTTTAGTGTCCCGTTAATGAGCATTAAAGGTACACAAGATGTTAGCTATATTTTATTAAATAATCTTTTTCAAATCGTATTCTGTAGTTTTAAGGTCAGGAGAGTGAGTTATTCCCATTGTCCCATCTACAATAATGTGTGGCTGGTTTAATATGTGTTAAATATTTTATTTTATTGCTAACTAAGGGGGCATCATTGTCTACATAACAATTCATTACATTCTGTTGTTGTCAAATGAGTATAGGGTAAATGCATTACCATTCTAATGTTTTACGTTGATGACCAATGTGTGACCTCTGGCTTGTAATAAAGCAAAAGCGTTTGCAAACTTTATGAATGAACGCTGCACACCCACTTAGAAAAATATAGACAAGAGGCTCCCTCTGCTGTCCATTCTACAGCTAGTAGCTTAAAATGAAAGATAAAGAGATCATACAGACATGTGTGAATGAGACATTAAAAGAAAAAAAAAATTGAGAACTGCAGAGAAGTGGTAAACTATGGTGTTGGGTAGAAATGGTTATTTAATATTTTGTGGAAAGTGTGTAAAAGATAATATTAAAGAATAAAACACACAAATGTATCAATGCATTCTGTAGGATTGTATGGTATTTTTCTGAATCACGAGGTAAAGAAGACTTTATATTTTACACCTTGTCCACAGTGTCATTAGAGTGGGTCTGGATTGTTTATCTGTGGGTCTGCAGGGCTGCCTATAGGTGGGTATAGGAAGTACCACAGTGAAGGGCACACCTGAGGGTCTCTCAGATTAAATTATTGGTAATATTTTGTGAACTGCTGCTCAAAAATCATAAATGTCATTTCCCACTTAAATCCTGGGTTATCACTGCTTTTAAAATTCTTACACTAAGAGAGTTTCTGACTGTTTCTGCCATTTTATTACATTTCATTTATTATGTTTGGGACTAGGACTTGTGCTGAAGTAATGCTAATTGCATACAAGAACACAACAATAGTTATATGAGTTTACTGAGATGTAGGTCTTTCTAAACTGAATTTCTCTAAAACGCATACATAGATTGTGTGATTGTATCAGTTGAGGAGATATAGCAAAGTGGTTAATAGGACAGTAATTAGACTGAGGAGTATGTGGTTGTGAAGCTGATAATAACAGATCATGATATGACGTAAGAAGTACATGACTATTAAACCACTCCAATCATAATTTTTGAGTGAATAAACTTTAAAGGGATTCTGTCACTCCAACAACAGGTTGATTTCTGAAAGGGCATAAAAAACTGGCACATCATAATAGCCATTTTTCTCTATATTAAGTCAATTGTGAGTTAATCTGCATTGTTTGTGTGGCTTCTTTATTCTAATGTGTGGTTTGTTATGCTACTTAGTATTTAAGGGTGAGTGCATGATAACATTGGTGTACATTCTTTTTACACCAAATAAACAAACAAGCAGAATGTTGCCAATTAGCACATCAAAGCAGAAGAATAGTATTGGGGAACCACTAATTTGCATAATACTGCAGCACAAATAATGCTGAATATCTCAGAAATTATTTACATTAGAAAAAATGGCTTGTACAACACATAACTAGTGTTTCATGTTTTTTAAGAATAAACTTGGTTTTGAGGTGACAAAGTTCCTTTAGGGTAACAGGGTGAAGCCATATTTTTTATAACTACTAATAAAATAGGAATATATATGACTAGAATTTATATGAAAACTATTATAAATATACTTTCTAAAACACCTTACAAATGTTTGTACAGCATGGGCAAAGCAGTACTTTATACAGATTTAAGTATGCAATCTCTCTTGTTGGTTTTCTTGGAAAATCAGCAAACAATGTGGTACTATTGAATGGTGTAGAACAATTTATTCATGTATTATTGTTAGAACGTTAAGAATGGAAAAAGGAAGGGACCCCACTCACATGTGATCATTAAGGAGCCCACAAAAGTTACTGCTATTAAATTGTCCTCTTTCAGCTACCCGCAAACGATCTGTGGGTTACATGCGGAAAAACCCTATGAGCCGTGAAAATCTGAACTCCGTCCCAGCTAAGCCTTTGATCTGTCAAGCCCGTAAATGTTACTATGGCAAATCGCTACGAAACCCCAAGACGCACTGGCGTTCAAACTCGTACATGGCAAATGGAGCCAAAAATATTATGGCTTCCAAATAGGACCAGCAAAGGGTTTACAGACAAGTTCTCAACACTGTAAAAGACAATATAAACACACCATTGGACTAAAAAAAATATATCATGGGTATGGTGTGGGCAGATCCCGGGAAGGCAACAGGCTCTTTGGAAAAAGGGGGTACCTTCAGGGGTAATTTCATAGTCTAGAATAAGCATGATGCATAGCACCTACCAGGGTCACATGTGGTCACTACACCACTGCAACCAGAATCTGATGAATAAAAGGATCATCAGAAATCACTCCATTTAATTGAAGAAACCATCAATGTGCATGGCACTTACAACTTGTCTATATCTGCTCAATGGAACAGATGCAAAAACCTCTGGACTGTGTAATCCAATCCAGTTTCACACATACAGCGTGTTAACAAAACAAAAACCTGAAAAAAGCAGTCAAAAAAAAAAAGGCAGAGGAGGATAAAAAAAAACATGCATGTACAGTACAGTGCTAAATACTTTAAATGTAACAATATAACAACTCACCTGATACCCATCTGCAAGCATTATAAACCATTAGCTAGTTTTCAGGATAACTCACTGGCCATGATCATTGATAATGATGTGTCATCTCACAATATATGCTTAGCTGTGACCAGCATCAGTGGTCAAGGTGTACTATTACCTTCTCCATATTATATTGTTCATCAACATTGATATCACATCCATCAGATATACAGCTGTAAGCACATGTTAAAGTACTCATGATATCAGCAATACGGGAAAATACCCATTAATACGGAGAGGGCACAAAGGTCAGCAGCCAGATTTAATGTTATTTACATCAGACACAAGGATCTGTTCTCAGAATGATATTGAGGTCAGGATCACAAGCTTCACTAGTGCAAAAATAATGCTCTCTGTCATTAACATGCCATTGGGAGACTTTGCAAGTCCATAGAGGCATTATTTTACCTTTAAGCTACCAACAATCATGTCTTAGATATCTGGCTATATGATAGTTTTAAAATTGTGGGAGCTACATATTAAGAGGGGCTATCATTGAAGGAATGTCTACCTGAGAGGTACTGTGAAAACAATAAACTTCATACATTTCATTCACAATGCTTGCAGATGCAGAAGATGCCTTCATGAACCTGAATTGTACCTAAAATCAAAAAAAAAAAAAGAAAGAAAATAATAACACCTACAAAATAAGACCTTAAAAAAAACATAGGGACTGCAACATCTCTTCTCAACAGCATTCCTCAAGGACCATCAATTGGTGACATGTTCAACAGAACCCGACATGTCCACAGAGAAGGGGATCATGGACCATGTGATGGAAGGTAGCCATCTGCGTACAAAACATCACCATCACATAGGCCAAGATCCAAGACTCTGTAGCCAGGCTAGATTAGGTTAACATTTGGACCAATAGATTGCCACGGAGGAGTGCTGTTGAGAAGGCACAAAAATATTTGCAGCCCCTACATCCTCCTCCGCCTAGCATCAGGGCCCCAATCCCCTGTGGTCGGTTGCCATCTCACAGGTGCAGGAGGTGGGCGGGGGGGGGGGGGGGGGAGGGGGAAGCGGGAGGCATCCCAAGCATCCCAACCAGTGGGAGGAGGAGAGGAGGGGCCAGGATGCTGGTGCACGGGGGACGCCTTCGGGGTGGATGAGGCAGGGCTGGGGACCAGAGCGTGGCAAACTGCATCGGTCATCACTTGCTGGACCACGCTCTGACCCACCCCCATCTTGAGCATCATGAGATGGTGCATCCTCTCCTCCCTATTGTGCCTTGCCAGGCTGCTCATAATCTGTCTGTGATTGTAGGAGATACTGGCCTGGATCCCCTGCAGACAGTCCAGGATCTGGCTGGACAGGGCCAGCCTCTCCTCCTGAGCAGCCTGGCTTCATGGTGGTGAGGATGGAGGTTTGGCTGCAGGGCCCTTTGGTGGTTGTGGAGGAGGTGGTGGTGGTGGCCCAGTGGGGAGGGGCTGTTGCCTGACTGGTGCCTGTCTCCAATATGGTGGTGCTGGTAAGCCAGGCCGACGAACCGCAGGAGGGAGGAGAAAGTGGGGCATATCTCTCCCGTCCCTCCAATATATATGCCCCGGTGATAGTTGCAGCTGTGGAAGGAGGGAGGCAGTGGGGTCGAAGGCCATAGGGGTGGCATGAGGTCCAGCAAGTGGTCCCTCCTCTTCCTCACCAGGGCACGTAGCTAGAGCTTGTCCTTCCTCCCCCTGTGCCGGATCCTGCTGGGCGGGGGCTTGCTCTATGTCCTCCGGCTCTGATGGAGCCGATGTGTCTATAGTGAGATAACTGTCCCTTAAACACCAACTCTGAGTAGCTATAATTTGCTAGCTGTGATCTTTGTTGGCTTTATAGTTCTTGGCTCCTAACACTCTCTTGATTTTGGCTGCAGTCTGTGACTGCATACACTACAGTGAGCACACCCATACATGGACTGGCTATTGGTTGATTACTGTTGTTTTGCCCACTGAAGACAGTGATTTGTCAGCCTCATGGATTTAATGATGCATGTCTGATCCATCTATACCTTGTATATTCCATGAAGCTGACATGTCAGTATCCTTATTGGTCATCCTGTACATGTATAGTGTGTGTGATGTACATGTGTTGGCATATTGGTGGATGTGATATTCACCTGACTTGGAGGCTGGATCCGTCTGGGCCACCAGGCCTGAAGCTCGTGTGGCGGGCTCCAGGCTCAGTAGGTCCTTGAGATCCCTCTCCCACTCATTGTAGGTGACAGTCACTCCGGGGCCATTTTCCTCCTCACCAGTACCATGACGTCATCGAACCTGTGCTTCACACACCTCACATTCCTTTCCGCCGTGCCCGCTTCTGTTACCGCAGCCGCTACCTCCTTTCATGTCTGGGCCCTAGGCCCCGGCCTTACTTCCCTACCACCTGACAACATAGCAGGCCGATCACAGATGGCAGGCAGGAGTACCACCATCTCCTGTGCTTGCCCCCAGCCTTTTGCCATCCCAACTGTGGGTGGGGATCCTGTCCTCCCTCAACTGTTCCTGGGACCTGACCCTCATCCCCGCTACCACCCCCCCTGGGATCAGCCCCCACCTCCTCTGACCGTGAGGATGATGTTCCTATTAATATGGGCACCTGTACACCCACCTCCCCCTACATTTTCTTCCATCTCCTCCTCTACTCCTCCACTCACCTCTTCTTCCACCACCTCCTTAACCTTCTCAACTTCCTCCACCTCCTCTCCTCCACCTCTTCCTCTCCAACACTCCCCATGACCACTTCTCTCTCCTCTCTCTACTCGCCTCTCCTCCTCTTTTCCTTTCATCCTCTCCACTCTTCTCACCTCCCACCATATCAATCCCCAAAAGTAAAATAAGGATAACAGAAAAAAGTATTTATGTATATATTTGTGATGAAAATAAAATGTATGTTTTATGTGTAATTGTTAACTGTTGGAGTATGGGATGGGGTGTATAGAGTGGGATGTGTGTGTATTTGTTGACCTGTCTCCTAGCGTATCTATGTCTGTTATTTACTCTATGTGTATTTGTATTATGTGTAATCAGTATATATGTGTAATCAAAATGTATGTGTAAAATAGTTATGATAATAATATAAATGAATAGAACTGTAAGAACCTGTTTTCCAATTGCACCTACTCTCTCGCTCTCTATATATCCAACCTCCAACTCCGGGACCTGCATGCTACTTGAATCTACAACTCAGTCAAAGCATGGGCGTGTGGAATGCAGCTTTATTATCTCCCCCTGTCAATCATTTTCTTGGATCCTGCTTTTCACTGCCTTTGAGGCCTGTGTCCGCATCTATTCCAGCCCACTGACAGCTTGTGCGCGCAGAAAAAGTTTACGGGCTTGCGGCTCCGGACCTTTGGTTGCGGCCTTATTGAATGTAATCGCTCTGTAACTCCAGCAGATTTCAATTGGATTTTAATGGGGCTCATGGTCTCTTCTTTTCCAAGTCCTCCATTTCAAATATCATAAAACATGATAAAACATGGCATGAAAACACTGATTTGAAACAGACTTATATTTTAAGTGTGTGTTCTCACTACTATCTAATATTTATGGTGGAGGCTATTTTAGAGTACATTTCCCCTCTTGTTCCACTTTTCATGCAAAACAAATATTTTCTAATGTTGAAAACATGTTTTTTTAAATACACAAAATATATATTTGGCAGATATTATCCTATTAAGTTTCCCATCCAACTCATGATTGTAACACATTATACAATATGTGTGTGACTGATCCATGTCAATAAGGAATTTGAATAGTGAAGGAAAACATAATTTGCTAATTTAAGAGTCAGCAAAACCGAGTATCTTTTTTTCTGTCATGACATTTCAATGTCATAGGCAACTCCACTGCCTAGAACAGAAATGGGAAATAACTTGTTCCTTTTGCACAGTAAGAAAAGTGCATAACATGGAACCAGCTAGATCAGTCTTTCAGGTAAAAAATAGATTTTATTGTGCTCGCTATTTCCTCTTGTGGGTGCCTCTATATATCAACCAAGCAGAAAATCTGGGTTTAGTTTTATGTGTGTTCTCAGTTCCGCTACTTGCCAGAAGAGGGAGATTTCTACAGAGAATCCACAAATTAAATAAATAAATCAAATGCTCCCTGAAGATTGAGATAAAAATGAATATCAATATAATATTGCAATTTAGCAGCCTGTATGTAATACCAACATTTAGTCAAAGTGTTGATTAACTCCTCAATAAAACCACTGTGCCACCAAGACAGATTTTGAGCAGTACACAGGAAATGTATTTTTCTATGTAACATGCAGAAATTAATATGATGTCAAAATGTTAGCAAAAGTATTAATTGAACCCTAACTTGTTTGTCTAAAAACTGAAGAGCATTAACATTTAATCTCTTTTTTACATGATCTTATTGTGAAACATTTTTGTTAAAACGGCTTCTTGCAACACTAAGTAATATAGAGCCTCGTTCAATTCCAGACTTGTAACTCTCAAAAATGCCAATTTTTAACTTTGCAGACCCCTATGGTATAACCATTAACCCCTAAACTACTGTGTGGGCCTTAAATGACCCCCATAGTATCTAAATTAACCCCTAACTGCTATGGGGGTCTATATAGACTCCCATGGTAACCTAAAATGAACCTCTGAAATCATCAAGGACCCCCATGACACTCTAAGTATAAAATGCTAAACACTACTAAAAAATACATTACAAGCCCCCAAATACATTACAATAAATAGAAAAAGCAAGAAATTATTAGAATTTAAAAAATCCTAATAAATTACCAAAAACTATAAACACATATATATAAAACACATATAAAATAATAAAACATCACAATTAAAATAAAATAAAAACATATAAAATAATAAAAAAATGCATTTAAATAAAAATGATATTAAAGCTGTAAAATAAAATAACATTAATAATACTATAAAGACTATAAAGATAACTTCCAATCACCATTATTTAAGTTCATATGGAATAATGAATCCCCTAGAGTAGCCAGATCGTTTATGTACAAGCACAAGTGTAAGGGTGGACTTTCCTGTCCTAACCTACAACTATACTATAAAGCAGCAGAATTAGCCTTTATTCCAATCATCCACTCCACTGTACATCAGCCAATCATGGCGTTTATTAAAATTGATCTCATGCATCCCTACTCGTAGGATAACATTATATGGCTCCCTCAATTCCTATCCCTTGTAATAAAATAACTCAAACTCTTTTACCAAACAATCTCTTTCATGTTGGACGTGGGCAAATCATCGTCACAAATCATTGTCTTCTTTTTATTTTTTTTTATTTAATCTTTTATTGGAAGGCAAGTAACAATAAAACATTTTACACAACTGTATTTAGTCAGTTTAAGATATGCAAAGATTCACAATATAACAATTTCCCATCATAAACTGACTAGGCCTTCTATTTTTCCTTTTTTAGTTATTAAAGTTTAATGAGTCATAGTTAACATTTCAATATAAACAACATAACTGAAATAAAAGAAATAATAAAATAAACAAGAAGAGAGAAGATAAAAAAAAAGAAGAAAAAAAACACAAGATAAAACATCTAATAAGCTCAAATTAAATAGAGAACACAATAACTAGTATATTAGCTAGCTAAACCAGTATATTGCTACCTTAGCATAGAGTGCAGGGTAACTCTAAAGTAGCCGCCCCTATAAGTCCTCACCACATACCTCGTTAACGACACCCCAGTACAGCTCACATTCACCTCTACCGCACAGCTGAGAGATTTCCGCCCCCCCCGCTTCCAGCTCCTCCATCAGATCTCCTTTGTCAAAGTTTAGGTATTGTACTATATTACATAGTATTATACTATTATACTAAAGGGATGCTAAATGTGGACGCTAACCAGGGTTCCCAAATTGCCTGAAATTGAGAGATGTTGTCCAGAATAATATAGGTTAATCGCTCATTAATACGTAGGTAATTGATCTTTCTAATTACCTCATTAAAATTGAGAGTCTCTTTCTTCCAATTACTAGCTATGTGTGTCTTAGTAGCTAACACCATTAATTGGTATAATTTATTCTGAGCTTGAGATAAATCAGTTACATGAATCCCCAGTAGACAAGACTCCATCGAGGGCGTAACTACCTTGTGGAAAAGTGTGGAGGCTAACTGGGCTAATTGCCCCCATATTTTCTGGGTGGATGAACATGACCACCATGTATGAATATGATCCCCTATGTTTTGGCATCCCCTAAAACATTTATTGCTTTCAGACGGCCTAAATTTCTGTAGTTTGTCAGGCGTACAGTAAACTCTATGTAAGACCTTAATGGACGTCTCTAATAAAGCCGAATTAAGAGAGCCTCTAGAGAGATTGGAGCAGGATTCTGTCCATTTAGCCCAGTCCCACTCCACCGCAAGATCCCTCTCCCACTGTACAAAATATCTGGGTTTTTGGTCACCAGAGGAAGTAAGAAAGGTATCGTACAGTGAGCACAGAACCCCTTTGTTAAGGGGTAAGTTTTTGCATATAACAGACATCCAGGAGGCCATAGGATGCCCATGTTCTCTTAAACTCTTACTGACCCAGCTCCTAATTTTCAAGTAATTATAAAATTCTGTGACCGGCAAGTCATGGGTTGTACAGAATTGGTCATAAGTCAGCATACTATCATTCAAAAACCAGCTCCCTATACGGTCCAAGTTTCTAGAGGTCCACCAGTATTTAGAAGTGTCATTCGAGTCTGCCAAGATTTGTGGAAAAGACATGATTGACATCAGTGGGGACAATCCTGGGACAAGTGGCCGCCTGGAGTTGACGTTGGCCCACCCCGATGCACGAAGAGTTTTTGAAATCATGGGATTTTGATTAGTTGTAAAGGGAGCTAATACTTTAGGGATTCAAATCAGCTTATCCCAACTATGTGGATACATTTGCTGGTTCTCCATGAAAACCCAGGCTGGTTGATGTGTTATAGAGTGTGCTCTGGGAAGGTGGGCCAATTGAGCGGCTTTAAGATAGAGCCCTAAATTTGGGCAAGCAAGTCCACATCTATTTTTCTGCCTGAACATCACCCGCCTGGAGATACAAGGACGTTTATTTCCCCATATAAACCTAAATATGGTATTCTGGAACCGATCTAGATCTGTAAGTGAGATTGAGGTGGGAATGGTCCTAAAGAGATATAGGACTTTGGGTAGAACGGTCATTTTAGTAGCTGCTATGCGACCCATCCAAGATATGTTAAAATTCGTCCACTTCTGCATGTCTTCGGTCAGAGATTTGTATAAAGGCGGGAAGTTAGCCTTATATAAGTCGGTTATGTTTGATGTAAGTTTAACTCCTAGATATTTTACTTGCCAAGTGGGCCAGACGAAATTATAGTCAGATTTAAGAGACTCAATTTCAGATTGTACCATACCCCCCCCCAGCGCCTCTGTTTTTTCTACATTTAGTTTGAGGCCTGAAACATTGCTAAATTCTTTTATGATTGTCATAAGTGCTGGGATAGATTGGTGGGGTTTTGTCAAGGTGCATAATATATCATCAGCAAAAAGAGAGCATTTAAAATGCTGATGACCCACTGGAATTTAAAATATACCTGAGTGAGATCTAATTGCCTGTGCCAGGGGTTCCATGGCAAGTGCAAACAGCAGAGGTGATAGTGGACACCCTTGCCTGGTTCCTCTCTGAATTTGAATTTTTGCCCTGTGCTCTCCTGCCAGCCTCGAGTTTGTAGTTGGGGAGATGTAATAACTCCTTAGTAAGTTAACAAAGCATCCCCTGAATCCAAATTTTTCAAGTGTTTTGTACAAATACGGCCACTCCACCGTATCAAAAGCCTTCTCAATATCTAGAGCTAGAAGACACATTGGAGTGTGAGATTTATGTGCCAGATACTGAGAATTTAAGACCCTCCTAACATTGTCCCCAGCTTCTCTGAAAGGAATAAACCCTGACTGGTCCTTATGAACTAAGTCTGGTAGAAATTTAGATATACGATTGGCCATAATTTTAGCTAAGATCTTATCATCTCCATTAATCAATGAGATAGGACGATAATTTTTAACCTCTAAGTTATCCCTACCCTCCTTAGGGAAAACAACTAGGTCAGCCTGATTTAGTTCGGGGGGCATAGATTCCCCATTCAATATTGCGTTGAAAAGGGGCGTTAAATAGGGGGTAAGCAGGGGTTCAAATCTTTTGTAATACAGGTTCGTGAAACCATCCGGCCCTGGGGATTTGCCCAATTTAAGGCCTTGGATAGTAAATTTAACTTCCTCATGGGACACCTTCGCATTCAAGTCCGTCAAATGGCGGTCCGATATTACAGGAAGATCCTGTGAGCTGAGGAAAGAATGTATATCTGACTCATTGCATTGAGATTGGGAGGCGTATATCTGTTGATAGAAATCTTGGAACGCCTTTTGAATGTCGTTAGGACTATATGAGATTTGACCATCAGTCATCCTAATTTGAGTGGTTCTATGTTGGGACAATTTTTTGTTAAGCCTTCTAGCGAGCAGAGAGTCTGGCTTATTTGCCTTCCAGTAATATAGATGCTTTGTCCTTCTCATCGCCTGCTCAGTGCGATGTGACAGTATGGCATCTAATTCTAACCTAGTTTTATCTATTAGCTTGCGTCCCGCTGGGGAGGGGTTTTGTTGGTTTAATCCTTCTAGCCTCTTTAGTGTCGCTGTTAGGTCTGCCTCCTTTTGCCTAAGAATTTTTCTTTGGGTAGAGGCCAACTTAATACAAGTTCCCCTGATAAAGGCCTTATGGGCGACCCAAAGCCAGCCGGCTCCAGTCTCAGGCTATTGATTCCCTGCTCCGTGGATTGGATAATAGGGACTCATTCATCTTCCAAGTGTAGGGGGTTCGTAAATTAGAGCCTAAGTCCAACTCAATAAGTACCAGGGCATGATCCGACCAGGGGCAGGGGACAATCTCAGATTTTAAGATAGAGTCATATAGAGAGGAGCTCGTTAGGAGAGTATCAATCCGGGAGTAAGTCAGATGGGTTGGAGAAAAAAATGTATATTCCCTAACCCCCGGGTGTAGCCCCCTCCAGGCATCAACCAACCCCAATCTGTTGAGCAAAAGCTTAATCCGTTTTATTTTGTTGGTGTATCTATAGCTAGAGGGTGTCCCTGACCTGTCCAGGGTCGGGTCTAAAGTAAGATTTAGGTCCCCCCCAATTATCAGATTTCCCAGGTCCTGAGTTTCAATTATCTTCAATAAGGAGATCAAAACTGCATAAGGAGAAGTTGTAGGAGAGTACAGGGAGACCAGTGTAGTCTTAACCCCCCCAATAGTGCCAGTCACCAGAACATAATTACCCTCCCCGTCTATCTTTGTATTCTCTACCTGGAAAGGGAAGTATTTATGTAGAAGAATCGCACAGCCCGCTCTTTTAGTGGGAAGGGTGGCCAGAAAATAGGTGCGGTATTCCTTATGCAGAAATGTAGGTTTATTATCCTTGGAAAAGTGTGTTTCCTGCATAAAGATAACTGAAGGTTTATGTTTTTTATAGAATGTGAAGGCTTTCCTCCTTTCAAAGGGGGAGTTAAAACCCTTTACATTATGGGTTATCATAGTATATTTAGATGTAGCCATTCAAAGGTGAAAGTAAGGCCCTAGATGTATGTTTTTACCTGGAAGCCGTCCCCATGAGGAGCAAGATGGGAGGAAGCCCAGAAAGCCAGCCTGTGCCAAGGAAGTCGGTCTGTAATCGACTGGGTAGTCATCCTGTTGCTAAGCAGAGATTTAAGTGCAAAAGAAAAAAGGAGTAGCTCTAAGCCAGTTAGGTAGAAACAGTTAAATAAGCAGATAAACAGCATCAAGTTAGCAGTTAGCCGTTCTCTAAGGCTATAACTACAAAGTATTTGAACTAAGAACATGAAACAACAATCAATTTTCACTAATGTTCTTCCTCCAAGGAGGAGGAATCGTCCACATAAGGTGGGGAACAATCCAGCAAGCTATGCAAATAATGATACACTTATATCTTGAACTACATAAGCGCTTGAATCAAGGCTTAAGGCCAAAAAACATGTTGACATCTAACATTCTACTTAGAAATGAATGATACGTTGTGAAAGTCCACTCTGAAGAGGATCTAATCTGGGCGTGAGCTCGTCCTCCGATCGGCCAGTTGACTGACATCCCCTGCGTAGGTCTTGTGTCAAGCACATTGACCCCCAGCACTGTCCAGAAGATGTTTCATTACCCCCTGGGGAGAGACTTGTTTACTGTGGACTTGGGCTGCCATCAGCGTCCACTGACTCTTAGAAATAGGCGGTTGAGATTGCTCTTGCCGTGGTTCCTGCATTTCCCCAGAGTAAAGATGCAAGCGCTTCAGCGCTGATAAGCAGTCCTCCAGTGTGCGGGTGGTGTAAGTTGTGCCCTTGAAGTTGAAGGATAAGGCAAATGGAAAATTCCAACGGTACTGAATTTTATGGTGAAGCAGAATTGTAAGAGCAGGTTTCATTAGCCTCTTCTTATTCAGGGTGTCAGGAGACAGGTCAGCGTAAATCTGTAAAGGGGAGTTGTCCGGACCCTTAATAATAGATAGCTTCCTTGTAGCCGAGAGTAGAGTGTCTCTAGCTTGCTGCCTCAAGAATCTGACAATGACATCTTTCGAGCCTCCGGGCTCCTTGTACCTCCCAAAGCTCTATGAGCTCGCTCAATTTCCCACATGCTTTTAACCTGATCTGGAAAAATTGCAGCAATAGTGTCTCTCAGATATTGAGTTAAATCTTGTATGGCTCTCGGTATGCAGCGTACACGAATGTTGTGACGGCGAGACCGATTTTCCAGATCCTCTATCTTATCTGTGAGTTCTGAAACCTGGAATGTGTTTTGGGCTATCGATGCCCTGTCCTTTTCCTGAGCCTCCGCCAGTTGATCCGTTATCTCTTCCAGGATCTGGGTACGCTGTCCCTATTCCCTCAGATCCTGTCGTAGGGGTTCGATCGCCTTTGCTAAGAGTCGTTCAATTGTAGCCACTGACTTGGCTGACAGGTCCAATTGCTGGCGGGTTTCCTTGGGCCGCCCTTCCTGATCCGAGTCATCTGAGCGTTCAGAGAGAGAGTCTGCCAAGGGTGGGCGCTGAGTGGATCTTGGTGGAAAGTGATCCTGTATACCCTTAGCAGGGGTAGCCCGCTTGGGTTTTGGCGTCTTGGCGATGGAGTTGACAGAGTCAGCGAGATCCCCGCTGTTAAATCAATATGTAAAATGCGGAAGGCTAGTGCGGTCAGTGCTGGGCCTGATGCTCTACTGCATCCGTTTGGGAAAGTTTGCCAGTTCCATATATGCAATTAAGATGTCTGCTTGTTGTATCACCGGATTGTGCCCCCATTTAGCTCTTAGCCCATGATAGGGCCCTGTCCCCAAGTCAAGTCCAGCAGATGTCAAGGATTCCTTGCGCTGTCTCTACCTGCGATAAGAGTTAGGATTGCCATAAAGTTCCAGGAGTACTGTTGCAACTTATAGAAACAGACTTGGTGGTCGTGGCTTCTCAGAAGCTGTTCAGGGTAAGGCAAGGTAATGCTAAACTCTGCGTGCAGCATGCGTCGACTTGTATACCAGCTCTATAATCAATGAGAATGCTGCATTCAGCTGCTTGTTATTCACATATAGCCAAAGTCTTGCTCTATTACTCCAAATCGCCACCAGGTGGCAGTGCAGATGTAGATATGCAAACAGTTCAACACAGTCCATGTATCTGCTATATAGACAGAATGAACTTACACAACAATCTCACAGGCACCTATGTAGACAGGAATCCTGCATATTCTTTTGAATAAATGTAAAGATAGTATTCAGCAGTACGTGTAGACTCCGTCTCAGTTATAATATAGGGATTGGAGTTCCTGATATATAGGGGAATCCCAAAATCACAAATTGTCTCCTGCACAGTCCACTTAAGGGAATTAGGGTAGGTAGGGTACACTTTCCTTGGCACTCTTAAGCTGGGTCTAAATGCCTCTTCACCCCCTTCCTAATCCAGGAGGGGCAAAGCAGTAGGGTGCAAGCAGGGGTGCCTGTTGCCAGATGAAAAAGGCCATATTGCCCTCCCTGTTGCAGCTGTAATGCCTGTTGCAGGTATAATGGCTGCTGCTGGTATTGCCTGGGCCAGCGCCCCAAGATGGCGGCTCCGCCGAGTCTATGCCTCCTTCAGGCCTGCCTCCCCTTCTGTCTCCCCACTCCTACCTTGCCCAGGGACTCCTCAGCCGGGCACCGGGCCTCCAGGCCGCTTCAGGCACGCAGGAGTTAATGTAATTTCTAAAGTGATGTCCCGATCTTCTCCGGACCACGGGGGGCAGCTCCCGCCACCTCGCCCCGTCACTCCACCTCCTGCAACAGTCTCCTACTTGCTGTGATAGGGGTAGGACCGGAGCTCCCTCTTTGCGAGGGCCTTGCTGATCTTCCTTAGCCCTGAGCATCCTGGGCCGGGGGGTCCGCTGGATGCCGCGTCGGATGTTGCGGCGGCTTCCTAGGCCCTTGTAGGCCTGAAGCCTCGTGACTCCCGGGTTCGTGCCCCGACCCCCACTTGTGGGACCTCAAACTGCTCCCCTATAAGAGCATATGAGATAGGGATCAAGTAGGGGCGGATTAGCTGGATCTTTCACCCAAAAGCAGCACTTTAAGGGCTCTTTTATGCAGAGCTCATTCTTGGCACAACTGCTCAGTATGCCCGGTAGCCACGCCCCCCACCATCGTCTTCTTTCTTGATTGAAGCCAATGATTCTCTCTTCTGGGCCAATAAAGGGCCCTGCAAATAAAAGATTGCCACTTTATAAAAAAAATCCCTAAACTAATGGAGCTCCTGCTAGGATGAGCTCCTCTACCGGAAATGGTCGTTATGATGCTTTCTGCTGCTTGAATAGATTTTTTTACACATTCAGGTTGGCTGAAATAGATGTCATCATATTTCAACCAATCAGAATGGGTTTTTAGATGTCACCCTGCACAATTTTAATAGTAAATCTAATAGGACTAATAAGATTGCTCATATTAAAAACTCATTCTGATTGGCTGAAATATGATGTACATCTATTTCAGCCAATCAGAATGTGGAAAAATTATATTTAAAGGCATATCTAGTTTGCTGTATTATGAATGCATCTAGAGATAGAGAAGAATTAGTAGTGTATGAAAACATTTTTTGCATGAAAAAATACCAGAATAAACATTTAAACTCTTACCTTGAAGTTAACAAAACATCTTGTAACTTCTGGCAGTTTAAAATTATAGTAGATAGCCCCTTGAAACCCTGGCTACATTTTGCATACATTTAAAAATTAATTTTGGCCAATCAGGAGGAGGTGCAGGCAGCTGATAGAGTTGTTTTAAACTCTGTGGTTCCTGTTTGTGCTGCAAAGCAGCCTGGGATATGTAGGTGGGTTAGACTCTTATATGCTATGTATTTTCATATAATAGTCTCTCTGTGCAGCACATTCACACTTCCCTGCCTTAACTACTACTGCTGCTGGTGTGTTTTGATCTCTCTGTCTGTGCAGCACATTCACACTTGATTACCATCCCTGGAGATTGCAACGTCCCTGCCTCAGTTACTGTGTTTTTTTATCTCTTTCACCTCCCTCCTTCTCTTTGTCTCTCTCTCTCCCTCTCACTCCCTTTGTGCTCTGATTCACTGTGAGCTCAGACCACGCCTAACCATTTGATTCCATCTGCACCATTACTTCCTGTGGTACCTACCAGAAAGTTCACAATCAGTACTTTTGAGCCTTGCTAAGTGAACCATGCTGTGGGTGTGCAAAGCCAGATGTTATTCTCCTGCCTATAACTTTGAAAGTAAACTGAACTTTTCTCTCTCTATATATAAGACATCCTTTTCTGATAATCACTGCCTGTTTCTTACCAAACATTTAAAACCCTGGAAACTTATATGTACTTTTAAGGCGCAGAAAGCACTGCAATGTCCATTTGCGGCAGAGGAGCTCCTACTAGCTCCATTAGTTTAAAGATGTTTCTTTATAGAGCAGTGGGCTTTTATTTAGAGGGCCCTTTCCTTGCCCAGAAGAGAGGATCATTGGCTTTAATCAAGAACGAAGAGGACAAGACATTCTTCAAACAACATGGATAGCATACATAGTCCAGGGCAGAATAAGTGAGGACCAGAGTGTCATTGATCATCGCTGGATGATCATTTCGGTAGGTAAGTATTATTAATGTTATTATTTGTGGTAATTTAGGTTTCTTATTTTTTGGTCATTTATTAGGATTTGTATTTTTAATAATTTATGCTTGACTAAAAGTTAACCCACCAACTTCAAGGACCTCCATGGCATCTCTAATTAAACTCTAGGTCATGGAGGTACTGCAAAGTCCTCTACTGCACCTAAATTAACCCCTATGCCATGGAGGTCCTGTAAGAACCTCTGCAGCATCTACAATTAACCAATATGCCATGAAGGTGCTGTGGCATACAAAAGTAACTTCACATCCACAGGCTCCTATAACTGATCCAATGCCACAGAGGTCCTTTAAGGACCTCCGTGGCATCTAACATTAACCCTTTGCCACAGAGTCTCATTCTGTACCTGCTATATCCTGCTAGTTCCTATTCTACAGTACACTTGTTCCTGATTCTGTGTTCCTAGTATCCTGGAATCCCGAACCAGTTCCTGACCTGGAGAAGCCAGCTGGGTGCTGAGATTACCAGAAGCTTAACAATCTAGGGGTGTTTCTGTAGCTGAAAGCAGGGAGTACACCCCTGGGTCGTCACAGCTTGGTGGCAGAGGTGGGATCTCAGCAGCTGTATCCATCTGTAACCTGATCGAGGACCCTTATCTTAGAGGAGGTAAGAAATCATTGGCTTGGCAAAGGCAAGGAGAAAGCGGTCCAGGTGACAAGGAAGCTGACCAATCAGTGTGCAGCAGAGTTCCAGCAATATGGACGCCAAGAACTGCAGGAAAATTGCCCTTCTAGCTCAAAGGAGGGCATTCCGGGATTATGGCCGGCTCATGAGCTGAATGACTGGCAGTCAGACCTAGTATGGCAAGAATTTGATTTAGAGTACCAATATGATGCCTCGGTGGGACCTGGCAGTGTCTCTGATGCAGAGCCTTAGTTTTCATTGGGGCTGGAGGGGGAACTCAGCGACCTTGTTTATGGTGATCTGGACTGCGGCTTGGGGACTGTACAGCAATAATTTCACTAGATGAAAAATGCTGTCAGTCACTGGGACTAGGGCCTGATTAAGCTGTTTTACTATTGCCCTTGATCCAGCAGGAGGCAGGGTATATGGATATTCTGGATGAGGCTACCACAGAGTGTCTTTAGCAGCACAATTGGGAAAAACCCTGTGAGCTGGGCAGGGAGGAAGGCAACACCTAAAAGCATGGGTTAATGGTTGACTTGCCCTCGGAGGGCTCTAAAATTCGTCAAGGGGATTATGGAGGGAATATCATAGACTGGTGGGAAAGACCAAGTGGATTAAGTTTGGGGCAGTGGGAGGCAGGTGTGGATACAATGGCCCTTGTTCAATTAACGGCCGTAAAAGATGCGTGGCTCTTGCGGCCGCACGCGCAGCAGAAAAGCCTTTGATCTTACACAACCGGAAGAAAGCCACGGTTGATATTCAAATGCTATGTAAACCCTCTCGTCAAGGCCGTAATTAGCTAAAACTGAGCCGCACCAAAAAGGTCCCATGAGGACCAATTAAGCACATAATAAAGCCATCCTGCACTTTGATGAGACGTGAAAGTGATTTGGAGGTGTTAGAATTCATAGCACATCATTCGCCTACACTCACATCTGAAAATAATTTTTAGCTTAATTCATGTCAAATTTCCGTGTACAAAGTCCCACGGGCTTGGAGCACATCAGACCCGCAAAGGCTGCGGGATTAGCCTCCGTCAAGTCCGTAAATGGGTAAAATAGACCCACGGGTCGTAAAGGGCTTACTTAAAAATCGTAGCATAGAAAAGCCATCCTGTACTTTTATTAAGTGAAAGTGGTGTTTGGTCTTAGAATTAATAGCTCAACATTCCCCTACTCTCAAATCTGCAAATAAATTAATTTAATTTCATGTTCAATCTTTGTGTTCTATCTATCATGCAACCCGTACGGGTTTGGATAACGAACTACGGGCTTGGAGGTCAATAACCCTCCAAACCCGTACGGGCTTCAGCAAGGAGCTACTGTCGTGAGTTACGGCCAGAAGTCTCAAGCCCGTAAACCTGGTTTTCCTGGCGCCAACTGGAATCAATTAACCAATAGGAAGATGCCAATCAAGGCCGCAAATAGTTTAAAAGTGCAGGAAATTTGTAAATCTGTGACTGTGTTGTATACTGTGCAAGTGGACACACAGGTCTTGGAGTTGGAGGGATTTTGAAGAGAGAGAAAGAGAGAGAGAGAGCGAGCGAGAGCGATTGATAGAAAGAGACAGAGAGAGAGCGATAGAACGAGACGGAGAGAGAGAGGTAGTAAGTTAGTGTGTGAGAGTGCGTGTTAGAGTGCAAGAGAGTGCATGTTAGAGTGCGAGAGATAGAGAAATAGAAAGTGTGAGACAGAGAGAGAGAGATAGAGAGTGATTGACAAAGACAGAGAGTGAGGAGAGATGGAAAGAGAGAGTGAAGGCAGTGCAGGGAGAGGCCAGGGAGAGCAGGGACCCCAGCCACAGGCTGGCCCTGCAAGCTCCTGCCGTTGCAAATAAAAGAGCTGCAAACTTTCATCCTCCGGAGATTGATACGCTCCTAAGAGGAGTACGTGCCCACCACTCCATATTAACCGGCGGGAGTGAGGTGAGGCCCAGGCAGAGGACAGATGCCTGGAAGGCATTTGCTGCTGAAGTCTCTGCACTGGGGCATGCCAACCGGACCTGGCAGTCTGTCCAGCACCGGTACCAGGACTGCCGCATGCAAGTAAAAAAGAAGATGGCGGACGAGGCCAATGTGGCCCGTGGAACCGGTGGTGGGCCTCTTGCTACGTTTACCTACCCAGGTTGGGAGGCCACAGTGAAGGAAATGATCGAGCCAGTGGCAGTCGTGGGCATCCTTGGCCTGGTGGACTCGGGTGGGTCAGAAAGCCTGCAATGTGAGTACCGTATACACCTTCACACCCTCATATGCACGAACATGTACCCCACACAGATAGATAACTGACGCTGTAAGATATCTGGTTGTGACTACAGATATATGAGGCAGCAAAAATCATGTAAATCCAGTGTGAAGAAATATACTTGTCAGAATTGTTAGCAATGAAATATATGTCCAATACCTCCACCCACAACTGATTGTGATACCGTTTTGCAAATCTATTGATGTTACTGTTATGTTTGCTGTTGGTTCAGAGTGCATATTAAGCATACATGACAACTCCATTGCAATTGTTTGTTTATTGCCATGAGTTCCCCTGTCACACTCTACCCCATGTTAAACTGGCCCATTCATAGCTGTTTGGCTTAACACTCCTACTGCTTAGAACCCATGTACATCTTGAAACTAGGTATAGCGGATGTATCCTGTTTCATGTGGGCATTTCAGTATGCGCTGGAAGAGTGCTGCCGCCAACTCTAGGGATGCGGCTGCGCTCGCGTCCCCATGTAGCCGTCAAAAATAGTTGGTACACCCAAAGCCCCTGACCCTCTAACCCTAACCCCCTAAACCCCACTTTCTAACCCTAACCCTCTAACCCATACCCCCTAACTGTAGCCATAACCCGAAACCTATAACCACTTACCCGGCCTGCTGGGCTGGCGTAGAGTCGGTGGTGGCGCGCTTCCAGAGATGTGCACATAAAACAGGATAGGTCCGGTATAGCTGTAGATCCCAATTGATTATACATCCCCATGAGACTACATGTATGGATGTGTACACTGCAGTATATGCGGATACAGACTCTGATGGACTGCAAGTGTGTGTCGTGTACCAGCCTAATCTGGACCATGTTACATTAGCATGTTAACTTACATTGCTGAGGATTGGTCACAGATTGGTCTGTCTCACACACTGGCCATCAGATTCAGATAAGCATGTGTCCTAATGAACTGCAGTTGGCACAACGCACCAGCATTACATATATTCATATGAGCCATGGGACCATAACAGGAAAGATCCCAGCCAGGATCCACAATGCTAATGATGCAGATCAATCTTTATTTGTGTCAAAAACATTCACAGCCAATTACAAGTCACTATGATCTCAGGGATATGGAAACACACAACAAATCCATTTTCAGAACAACAATACTCAAATACAAATCTTGTCTCATTTCAGTACCAGCCAGGCGTACCCTGCCATCTCAGGGACCAGAAATCCTGGGCCCTGCACCTTGCCAAGATGCAGGACCACCTGCAGCAGGACAATTTGGGGAAAGTCCACCTGGGCCCTCAGCAAGATGGCAGCCATCAGCTCCAACAATGCCCCCTCCAGCCAGGAGGATGATGGCGCCTGGGTCCCAGTCAATGTGGGCTGGCCAAATTGGGAGACCCTAAATGTGGGCACAGCCGATGTGGTCCCATCCTAGTTGGGCCCAGGGTATGCAGCCGCAGCTACTGGTGCCCCAGCACATGGAGCGGCAGATAATGGTGCCCTGGAGCATGAGGCCCCGGCGGGGCATGTGGCTACAACCGGCCCCACAGGCCACTCCGGCCCAGCAGGCCACTCCGCTCAGCCATGCCTCCACCCAGAGGACTCAATGGTCTGGCTACCCGCCAGGGAGTTCGGCGCTGTCAACGGCACAGTGCCATGACTTCCTCGCTCATCTCCAGCATGAGCGGGAGCAAAACAAAGAATTCATGCTGGAGATGAGACGACACAACGAGCCCGTATTTGAGGAGTTGAGGAGGCATCACCAAAGGGCCGAAATGGCCCGAGAAGGCCAGCCACCTGGACAGGCCTGACAGGTCAGATCTATTGCTGTCCAGGTGGATACAGTCATTCCACCCCAGCCTACCTCCACAACCTCCCAGACCTTAACCCCAGCGTCCAGGGCAGAAGAGCCAGCCACCCTTCAAAGAAGTCGTGGCCAGCCTAGGACCAAGGAGGCCAAAGGCCAGGCGGGTCAGGACCCACACAAATGAAAGTGGAAATAGGTGAGAATGTGTTCATGTTGCATATAGAAGCAATTGATGTCCAAGATCTATTGACGTTGAGGTGTTGCAGTCAATGCATATATTGTTCTTATTGATGTCTTGTTCTTATCTCTTTAGGTTCAAATTGACAGACGGAATGGTTGCCTCAAATTTTCATTTTTTTTTCTATAATTTTCACACATAAGAATAAATATTATGTATTGCTCACATTATCATTGTTTGTTTTCGTTTGTACTGTACCCTGATTGTTAAACACCAGATGAATGCTACAAAACAACGTTATTGTATTAGTACATACATCTTCCTTCAAGATACCAGCCCTGTGTTAATGTAGGGTTGGGGTAACAGCCACTAGTGCAGCTGAGGGTGGAGGTAATATTCCTGAGTTTGATTCCAGTAATGGCTATGCATGATATTCATGTTTCTGACAAATGGAGATATTCATTCAGGGTAAATATCAAAAGTGAGTACACCCCTAAGTGAAAGTGTAAATACTTTGTGGGGCCACCATTATTTTCATGCACTGACTTAAGCCTCATGGGGATGGAGTTCACCAGAGCTTCACAGGTTGCCACTGGAGTCCTCTTCCACTCCTTCATGAGGATATCATGGAGCTGGTGGATGTTAGAGACCTTGCACTCCCCACCTTCCATTTGAGGATGCACCCTCAGATGCTCGATAGGGTTTAGGTCTGGTGACCTACTTGGCCAGTCCATCAACTTTTTACCTTCAGCTTTTTTAGCCAGGCAGTGGTCGGCTTGGAGGTGTGTTTGGGGTCGTTATCATGTTGGAATACTGGCATGCAGCCCAGTCTTCGAAGGGAGGGGATTATGCTCTGCTTCAGTACGTCACAGTACATGTTGGCATTCATGGGTTCCCTCAAAGAACTGTAGCTCCCTAGTGCTGGCAGCACGCATGCATATAGATGTTTTATATAATATGTTGTGTGGATTCCCCCTATATGCATTTACCTAATGATGTCAGATGCTGCCTCCCCTCTCTCTGCATCGCTGTTTATGTTCAAACTGAGGGTTTCATCTCATATCAATGTTTTTGTTCTCGTTGTGACTTATTTATTTATCTGTAATTCAGGGATTATTTCAACTACTTTTGCTCAGTATAGATGTATACTTTTGGTGGTGGGAGTGTCATGGTCGGGGCCTGCATGACTATTGCCGGCACTGGTGAGCTACACTTCATTGAGGGAACCATGAATGCCAACATGTACTGTGACATACTGAAGCAGAGCATGATCCCCTCCCTTGGGAGACTGGGCTGCAGGGCAGCATAACATAACAACCCCAAACACATCGCCAAGATGACACTGCCTTGCTAAAGAAGGTAAAGGTGATGGGCTGGCCAAGCTTGTCACCAGACCTAAACCATATTGAGCATCTGTGGGGCATCCTCAAACTGATGGTGGGGGAGTGCAAGGTCTCTAGCATCAACTAGCTCTGTGATGGTATCATTAAGGAGTGGAAGAGGACTCCAGTAGCAACCTGGGAAGCTTTGCTGAACTCCCTGCCCATGAGGGTTAAGGCAGTTCTGGCAAATAATGGTGGCCACACAAAATTATTGACATTAAGTGCCAATTTGGACATTTCAAATTAGGGGTGTACTCTCTTTTGTTGCCAATGGTTTGGACATTAATGGCTGTGTATTTATTTATTGATGGGTCAGCAAACTTACTTTACATTGTAGCAGAGTGTCATTTCTTTAGTGTTGTCACATGAAAAGATTTACTAAAATATTAACAACAATGTGACGGGTGTACTCACTTTTGTTAGATACTGTATGTTCACTATTATGATGTGAGCCACTTACAAACACCTGTCTCATTTGTCCGGCTTTGTTCCCTCAATGAAGTGTATCTCCCCAGTGCCGGCAGCAGTCATGCAGGCCCCGACCATGACACTCTCACCACCAAAAGTATACATCTATACTGAGCAAAAGTAGTTGAAATAATCCCTGAATTACAGATAAATGGATAAGTCACAACGAACACAAAAACATTGATATGAGATGAAACCCTCAGTTTGAACATAAACAGCGATGCATGGTTTACAATATGCTGGTATGCTCATATACCCAGATTGCTATGAATTGCATTGACCTCCATGGGATGTGGAATAGCATGATCAGACAATGGGAACATTACTGTTCTGTGAAGATGTTTTCAAATTGACACAATGTTTTCCATTGACATTGTGGAATATATCATACCATCCATTTAGCTTACTTTCTGGAGGTGTGCAGATATCAATATATATGATGTGTATGGGAATGTGCGCATACTTACCATTAACGGATATCAGAGCAGGCTGTATTTGATCCAGTGTTAAGAATGCGTCACTGTATGTTAGATCACAAAGCTATCCTCTACTGTGGACTGTTGGATATTCTGTATGACAATGGGGAAGGAGAAAAGAGATGTATTAGTAACCATAATCAAGGTACATTATAGTTGGTTGTTATTGGTTTCGGACTTACATGGGAAGTACTCCCGAATGACGTGGTCACATAGTCGTGACCCCTGAACGTTATCCTCACCAGGGGGAGGTACTGGACGCTCCGCCGGTACAAGCGGAGCATCATCAATGTTCCCCAGACAGTTGGCCTGTACTGCTATATTGTGCAGACAACAGCGGGCCATGATGATGTGACAAACCTTCACTGGTTTATACTGTAGCGCCCCGCCAGTGGAATGTAAACATCTGAAGCGCATCTTCAGGAGGCCAAAGGTGTGCTCTATTAGATTCCAGGTTCTGGCATGGGCCGCATTATACCTCTCCTCCCCCTCTGTGTGTGGATTGTTCAAAGGGGTCAACAACCACGGCAAACACCCATATCCTGCATCTCTTGAAGGAAACAAAAATGGGAGATGTAGATATGAATGTGATGTTGTGATGCTCGTTAAAGCATCTGTAAATATACACAATGATTCATGTGACGTTAGTTTAGGGATCTCTGGGTTGGAACTTCCTACTCCTATGACCAGGTCACATCGGGTTAGGCACAGCAACAAGCTACGATGCAATGGCTCAGTCAGTGGCTCAGTCGGCACACCTTCTTTAGGGCACAGGGCAAATGAGCGTGGACAATACAGCGCTGACAGAAGCCGGCGACAGTAGCGCACTGTTGAAAATTGGGTGGCAAAATGTGCGTCAATAAAAGAGCGCAAGTTGTAGAATCTATCGCCTAACGGGCCGAAACACCCTTGTCTGAGACATTCCTCCTACTATGCTAGCAGTGGTCTGAAAACTACCAGATGATAGGATGTGTATGGCGGCTAACATCCGTGTCATGCCTGGGATGGCTCTATTGGTCCGTGAGGAAGGCTCCATGTCCTCCCTCAGGACCGCGTAGAGCTCCTCCAGGCTGGCACGGGTTAGCCTAAAACGCTCATACACCTCCACATCAGTTAACCCCTCTAATGTGACTCTCTCCCTGTGCACCCTGGGTGCACGAAGCCTCCTGGCAGGCTCCTGGACCTGCCCCCCCCTGTGGGGCTGGCTGGGCAGCAGCCCCCACTTAATGTGTCACACCCTCTAGGGGTCCCTCATCTGGCCCCCCAACAGC
Source organism: Discoglossus pictus (assembly GCA_027410445.1). Classification (NCBI taxonomy): domain Eukaryota; kingdom Metazoa; phylum Chordata; class Amphibia; order Anura; family Alytidae; genus Discoglossus; species Discoglossus pictus. Next base: position 269,674,523 of record CM050165.1, on the reverse strand, counting down.
TGATCACCCACATCAAGGTCCTCCTCCCTGTCTGCAGGTGCCCTCATATCCCCCTGTCTCTGTGCCACTGGAGCTCTCTCCCCTAACTGACCCCCCCCACCATGAACCTAGGCATATCCTGTGATGAGCCACTTGCCTGGCTTGGTTCCGGACCACCATGGATTGCTTAAGCACGCTCACCCACATTCACTCTCAGCCGCCCCAATCTGTCACGCCTCAGCCACTTTTCAGTCCAACGCCTGACAACCGGGTTTCCACTCTGCAACATTCGAAACAAATATCCATTCCTACGATGCTGGGCTCTACTCACATACCTATACACCGCACTCAGTGAGATGTAAATCAGATGATGTTGATATGTTTAGGGAAACATTCTAGCCTTTGTGAGTGCTAAAGGGTTAATATGGCAGCCATATTGAGGATGTAGATGACAATAAAAATATATCTTTTATTTACATGTTTGATCATCGGGGATTGTTTTTCCAGTAATTTGAATGCCTTTTATTGCTTTATCAATACTTTTAAGGCCCTTGCAGCCCTGTTTCATTCCAATGCCGTAAGTGCATCGTGTGACCCTCAACGGATGCGGCCTTAAATTTAATATAGCCAGGCGCCAATCACGGCCTTAAGATTCAAGGCCATTCACGGCCTTGAGACTGTAGTAAGGCCGTGACGTTCAGGCGTGCACTCAAGCTGGAAGGGGGACAGACTAGCCGCGCCCGGCACGAACCATCCAATAGCAGAATCACGCATCGCGCCACAGGTCTCACAGCCAATCACTTACGGAATAGACCATTTGATTGACAGTGGGAGTGTATAAATATGAATGACACGCGCCCACGCCTCGATTGTGTTGTGATTTCGGCCAAAGTAGCACGCAGTCCCCAGAGCTTGGTGGGTTAGAGGAGGTAAGTTGCTTTATTATCATGTTGCGGTTTATGTTCTTTTTACTAATATACGTTACTACATTTAGGGAGTACGATGTAAAGAAGTAAAATTGCGTTTTTTTATTGTTTATAGGTTTTTTGAGTTTGGTGTGGTATTTGGTATTTTGTCCAGCAAGGAGTTGTTTGGAGGGAGGTAAGTGTCATTGTACATACTTTTCATCCTATCAAGCTGTATTTTATTCTATTTTTATGTTTTGACACTTCCTACATTTAATGAATACACTGGAGAGAAATACAATTGTGTTTTTTCTTGTTTATAGGTTTTTGGAGTGTTGTAGGATTTTGGACTTTGTCCAGCAAGGAGTTGCTTGGAGGGAGGTAAGTTGCATTGTACATACTTTTCATCCTATCAAGCTGTATTTTATTCTATTTTTATGTTTTGACACTTCCTACATTTACTGAATACACTGGAGAGAAGTACAATTGTGTTTTTTGTTTTTTTGTTTATAGTTTTGGAGAGGTGTATTTTGTGGGAAGAGGAGTTTGGTGGAGGGAGGTAATTTTTGTTTTTTTGTTTTTTTTGTTTTGTATTCTATGTCATACGTTTCTACACTTAAGACCTACACATACTTCCACATTACACATATTTGCAATACACATAGGTGTTCCAAACTGCTTCTTCAATGGGGCTTGACAAGAACCTATTTCCAGCCTAGCCCAGCATGTAGTTCCTACTATCTCTGGTACAGAAGATGGCTTCAGGATAGGTACCACGCCCAGGAATATGTGCAGAGTATAATGCAGATAGGATATTAGTGGCCACTCCCCACACATGATAGAAGCCCACAGTAAATAGCCGCATACCTTGTATATATGCAAACTGTAACTGACCCTTCCACATTGTTTATGAAAGTTTTGATCTAGCGTGTTTCATCAGCGCCACTCAGGTCCAGAGTGAGAGGTGCTGTACACCCCTCCCACTGCTCTGTCACAGGCTCTGTCCACTTACTACAGTTAGTTACAACATTGATATCCAAGCAGAAAGAGTGTTATAGGCGATCAGAATGGGGGACGAGGGGGGAGCAGGCAAACCCACTAAAACATTTCTTAATTTCTCTTTCTTTTCTTTTCAGGTGGTGATGGAGGGAGAGGAGCAGAGGGGAGAGGAGTCGCAGGGAGTCCCGGGGCGTGGAGGTGGGGAAGAGGAGCGGAGGAGTGAGGAGGTAGTAGGAAAAGAGGTAGTAGGGGAGGAGGAGGTAGTAGGGGAGGAGGGAGGAGAAGAGGAGGAGGAGGGAGGAGAAGAGGAGGAGGAGGAGGTAGAAGAGGAGGAGGTGGAGGTAGAAGAGGAGGAGGAGGTAGAAGAGGAGGAGGGAGGAGAGGAGAGTAGGAGGAAGGAGGGAGGAGAGTAGGAGGAAGGAGGTAGGAGAGTAGGAGGAAGGAGAGTAGGAGGGAGTAGGGAGAGTAGGAGGAGGAGGGTGGAGAGGAGGAGGAGGGTGGAGAGGAGGAGGAGGGAGGAGGAGAGTGGAGAGGGTCCTCAACCCCAGTCGGGAGAGCAAGAGGCTGGCGGCAGGTCCAGGGCCCACAACTATAGCCGGGAGGAAACTATGGTCCTCCTGGAGGCCCGTCCCGTCATCACCTCGGGTGGTAGGGAAGTTAAGGCTGGGCCCAGGGCTGATGCTTGGCAGCAAGTGCTCAATTTGGTTAATCGTGTGGCGGGCCGTGGACGGAGTCTGCGGTCCATAAAGCACCGGTTTGACGATATCAGGGCCGTGGTGAGGAGGAAGATGGCCCAGGAGGACGAGGGGCGGAGGGTCAAGTACCTGGGGCATGAATATATCGCAAGGGCCATACTTGCACCCTCTGCCGCAGATGGAGCTTCAGGCCCGGTGGACCAGCAGGACCCAGCCTCCATGACAGGTGAATATGACATACAGCAACATGCCACCACATGTGCATCACACACACTACATTTGTACATGTGAAATTAACAAGGGATAGATGGATGAATCATTAAATTCATGAAGCTGACAAATCACTGTCATTCCTGGTCACCACAACAGTAATCAAGCAATAGAGCAGGTGTGTCCAAACTCGGTCGTGGTGCGCCACACACATGCCTGGATTTGATAACCCTGCTGCGCACAGGTGAGTCAATCGCTTCTTCAGTCATCCTGATTGACTCACCTGTGCACAGAAAGGATATCTTCCAATCCAGGATAGAGTTTGGACAACCCTGTAATAGAGAGTCAATAGCCCTCATTCAATTGCAATTTGGCCAATTGAATAGGGCTCTAAATAAACACATAACATATTTTTTTAAAGAAGTTTTTAGTTAGTGAAAATCTTGCTTTTGGATAGATGTTTACTAACTAAAAACTTATTTAACAAAAATATGCTATGTGCTTATTTAAAGCCCTATTCAATTCGCCAAATCGCAATTGAATGAGGCCCCATGTATTGGTGTACCCGTGCAGCCTATGCAGTTACAGACAGCAGCCATAATACAGATAGCGTTGTGAGCTGAGAACCATCAAGAACAGAAACCTAAGAATAGATAACAGCTAGTATAAGACAGCTAATCAGAGTTGCAAAGAGGAGAATCATCCATATTCAAGGCTAGATGTCAGATAATTAGAAATGAACACATATCAATGTGCTAATCAACATACTAATGACATGTACCTTTCTTCTCTATCTCTCAGCATCCAGGAGGAGGTCTGGGTCCTGTTACCAGCCAGAGGCCCCGTACCAGGAACATCCAGCACAGGGGGAGGAGGAAGGAAGATCGAAGGGCCCTGGGTTGGAGGATGGGCAGGTTATTGACCTTGGAGACTCACCCACCACAAGCCCTGTGACTATGCCCATCCTCCAGAGACTTTCGCTTGCTCTGGGGCCTTCCCACGCCCTTGGGAAGACACCTCCTTCCCCACACAGCAGAGTGCTGGTCTCGTCGCCACCGGGCACATTAATGTCACTCCAGGCTCCAGCTGTGGACCAGACCCTCCTCACAACACCTCACCAGGCCCACCCAGCAGTGTCGTCACCGCAGAGCCAGACTGTGCAGGTGGAGATGCTGGCTGTTATGCAGGAGCAGCTGGCCAGCATGCAGAGGATGGAGGCCAGCATGCAGGAGATGACGGCCAGCCTGCTCCGGATGGAGGCCAGCATCTCTGGCCTTAATTCGCATGTCACCCACAGCCTGGCCAGGCTGTCCAGGGAGGTGAGGAGGCACCATATGACATCATAACACCTTCAGGTTAGGCTGCTCAGGCAGGAGATCGTCCCCAGCCCACCGTCAACGGGGATCTCCCAATCCCCCCAATCCCCCCATCAGGAGTGCCTGGCCCCTCCTCTCCTCCCATATGTCCGCTACCAGCCATATTTTGTAGGTTTTGTCTTTTTTTGCTTCTTTCTTTTTGTTTTTTTTCCGGTCCATGAAGGCATCTCCTGCATCTGCAAGCATTGTGGAGGAATTATATGAGGTGTAAGGATTTCCCAGTGCCTCTCAGGTAGACATGCCTTCAATGGCAGTCCCTTTAACATGTAGCTCCCACAATCTTAAAGCTATCATATTGCCAGATATCTCAGACATGATTGTTGTTAGCTGTGCAGGTGGAGATGCTGGCTGTTATGCAGGAGCAGCTGGCCAGCATGCAGAGGATGGAGGCCAGCATGCAGGAGATGACGGCCAGCCTGCTCCGGATGGAGGCCAGCATCTCTGGCCTTAATTCGCATGTCACCCACAGTCTGGCCAGGCTGTCCAGGGAGGTGAGGAGGCACCATATGACATCAGAACACCTTCAGGTTAGGCTGCTCAGGCAGGAGATTGTCCCCAGCCCACCGTCAACGGGGATCTCCCAATCCCCCCATCAGGAGCAGCCTGGCCCCTCCTCTCCTCCCATATGTCCGCTACCAGCCATATTTTGTAGGTTTTGTCTTTTTTTGCTTCTTTCTTTTTGTTTTTTTCCGGTCCATGAAGGCATCTCCTGCATCTGCAAGCATTGTGGAGGAATTATATGAGGTGTAAGGATTTCCCAGTGCCTCTCAGGTAGACATGCCTTCAATGGCAGTCCCTTTAACATGTAGCTCCCACAATCTTAAAGCTATCATATTGCCAGATATCTCAGACATGATTGTTGTTAGCTTAAATGTAGACTAATACCGCTATGGCGGTGGACTTGCAAAATGTCTCACAATGGCATGTTAATGACAGCCAGCATCAATATATGCACTAGTGAAGCATGCGATCCTGACCTCAATATCAGTCTGAGAACAGATCCTTGGGTCTGATGTAAGTGACAGTGAATCTGGCTGCTGACCTTTGTGTCCTCTCCATATTAATGGCTATTTGCCCATATTACTGATTATCCACAGACCTAGCTAATAGTTAGTAATGCTTGCAGATGGGAATCAGGTGAGTTGGTATATTGGTACAGTATTTAGAACTGTACTGTACATACATTGTGATTCTTTTTTTTTGATCCTCCTCCGCCTTTTTGTGTGAAACTGGATTGGATTACACAGTCCAGAGGTTGAATCATCTGTTTCATTGAGCAGATCTAGTTACAAGTTGTAAGTGCTATGCACATAAATGGTTTCTTCAGTTAAATGGAAAGATTTGTGATGATCCTTTTTTTCATCAGATTCCGGTTGCAGCGGTGTAGCGACCACAAGTGACCCAGGTAGGTGCTATGCATAATGCTTATTCTAGAATATTAGATTGACCCCTGTAGGTTTCCCCTTTTTTCCAGCCTCTTGCTCTCCGAGGACCCGCCCACACCACACCCATGATATTAATGCAGTTTTGACCACTGCTGATTGTGGTCTGCCTAGCAAATAAAGCTTTGTTATACTGTTATGTGAATGCACAATCTTGACCACTGCTGATTGTGGTCTGTGTAAAAAAATAAAGCTTTGTTATACCGTTATGTGAATGCACAATCTTGACCACTGCTGATTGTGGTCTGTGTAAAAAAATAAAGCTTTGTTATACCGTTATGTGAATGGCCTAGCTTGACCACTGCTGATTGTGGTCTGTGTAAAAAATAAAGCTTTGTTAGACCATTCTGACTGTGTCCGTGTGTTATAAATATTTTGGGTTCTGTGACATCCACATGCATTACATTAGTGTCACATTCCTATAGATGTAAACTGATGAGCCCTAGTTAACATGCAATAGATCAATACATATAAAACTGTTGAGTCAGAATAGCTTTAGATATAATATGATTCCAAATATCAGATCTACTACTAATTAATACCCATGACAAGTCTGATTAGCGATACTGTGGAGTAGGAACATTCCCCTGCGGGCCTACAATGAATAGGACAGGTGACACTGGAGTGGTTTTCAAGTTCCTTCTCTAGTTGATTGGGATTAGTCTGACCTCTCTGCTAAGACGTACCCACCTACACTAGCCCTACGTGGTATAGCTCACAGCTTCATTGAAGTACACAAACCCCTTCACCAACACCACACATATGTGTGAATACAGTTAGTTGCCCAATAATGAACACACATTGGCTAAATATCCTTTGGTTATCATATGTTGTAATGGTCATGCACATGCCAAAATGACAAACCATGCTGCAACATGCATAATATGATTAAAACCACACTACCCAATTCAATAGCAAGAGTAAAACATGAGTCAGGTCATATGAACCCTTTGCCACGCACATGAGCTCTATTGTGATCCATACATCTCGCTCATCACATCTACATTTGGTAACACAAATATTTTGCTAATTACACCTCCACATGGCATATATCAAGTAGCAGGGAAACATTTTAATGTGTGTTGTTCAGTTCTTCAGTTGTGTCCGACTCTCTGTGACCCTATGAGCTGCAGCACATTCAGCTAGGTCTCTGCCTGTGTTTTTATCCACGGTTTGCATGCTAAATATACTGGTGTGGTTTGTCAGTTCCTTCTCAAGTGGATTGGACCTTGTCTGATCTCTCTGCTATGACGTGCCCACCTACAGTGGCCCTACATGTTATAGCTCACAGCTTCATTCAGGTACACAAGCCCCTTCACCACCACCATTTAGCAATGCTGAAGGGGACCAGGGGAACATACGCCACACATATCTACTCTGACACATCAGGAAGGGCCGCAAGCACAAAGGGAGACTGTCCAGAGGCTCTGGGATCGACATAAAACTCACCACCATCAGGGATAATCTCTGCTACGTCCATCCTGGTGGGAGCCATGTGCCAGGTGTCTAGCCATTCCCACTAAGTGGTGGTGGTGAAGGAGCCTGTGTACCTGAATGAAGCTGTGAGCTACTGTAGGTGGGCAGGTAATAGCAGAGAGATCAGACAAATACCAATCCACTAGAGGAGGAACTGACAACCCACTCCAATCTCTTTGGCATTCAAACTGTGTTGAACAGCACAGGCAGAGACCTAGCTGAATGTGCTGCAGTCCATAGGGTCACAGAGAGTCGGACACAACTGAATAACTTAACCACATATATTGAAACAGCAGACAAGACAGGAGGCTAGCGGATCTAATGATTAGGATTAGGCTGTGGGGTGTAAGTGTTAGGATTAGGCTGTGGCTACAAGGGTTAGAAGGGTTCCTGGCATTAGGTCATATCTCTTGCGCCCTTTCATCGACACACAATAGTCCAAAACTTTAGAACTGCGCAATGATGTCGGCGTGATCATGTCAGCTACATGTTGTCAAAACACATTTGCTGTGCGCGCCAATGTTGGGGTGAAATATTCTATTATAGGGCTGTTTTAGAGGCTACAATGGAACCTGTATGTGTGTTGACCAATCAAACATATGAGGAATATTAAACAAATTTTAACAATTAATAATTTGGAGGCTGTAATGCTTGGGCCTCCATTTTAGGGTTACAGGCTTAAACCATGCAGTCTGCAAAAACTGTAACAAAATGGATACCTTCAACCTCCAAGCACGTACAGGCTTTAATAATGAGCTACGGGCTTGGAGGACATTCACCCTCCAAGCCCGCAGGGGCTTGAATAACGAGCTACGGGCTTGGTCATTAAAGTCCGTGGGCCTTGGACGTATTTTAAACCTAAAATCAAAGATTATAATTTGGCGGTGTGCAAGCTTGAGAATGTTTTGCTATTAATCCTCATGCCCCCCCATTGTGCTCCCCATCATTTACAGTGCTTTGCAGTGCTGTATTGAATATATATTGGTTTCTACAATGCTTTGAGTTTGCGGCCTTCAACCTCCGAGCCCGTACGGGTTTTAACAAGGACGAGCCCGCGGGACTTGGGATGGAAAATAAACCGTAAATGAAATATCGGATTTGGGCGATGTGCAAGCTTGAGAGGGTGTTGCTATTAAACCTCATGTACCCCATTATGATGCCTAGCACTTACAGAGCTTTACAGTGCTATCTTGAATTTATATTTGCATTTACAGTTTTCTGACTTTGCGGCCGGAAAACAAGATTTACGGGCGCGGGAGAAATGCTTGCGGCCATTTGCATGATGTGCGGCCGGCCGTAAGGGGGATATCCTTGCGGCGCCGTCCATTTGAATAGCAGGGTAACAGTAGCTCTACACGGGGCTGTTTTACGTCCGTTAATTGAATGAGGCCCAAAGACTTTAACCATAGAAGAACAGAGGGACTATATGAAGCATGATGCTCAGACTCTGGAACTAGCCATGGTCCACCCATCATATCCCCTACCCCAGCAAAACAGGGTGGGCCTTAAGCAGATCTATCTGGGTAAGCAGAGGACTTGGGAGGAGCCACTGTGCTTCTCGGTTCTTGAAGGAACCAATTATAGACTGTGTCCTGGAAATGGACTATGCACTAGGTTGGGACTGTGAACCTAGCCTAGGGCTCCCATGGATAATTACCCTGCAGGAGCCAATCCTTGACCATGGGGCAGATAAGGAGAACAGCCCTGGCACCTTGGCAGACCAGGGGGCTCTGTCATATCAGTTGGTGGTACACCATTGCTAATGTCAGATTACTGATATAAGAGATACCCAGGATGGGGACAGCCATGCCCACCAGCTCTTGGCAGGGACAAAGAACTGCACATTGGACCGTGAACCTAGCAAGTGGCTCCCGAGGATAACTAATGTCCAGGACCAAGGGCACCAGCCATGCCCAGATGGCTGGAGAGACATCACTAAAGACAAGGCAGTGGAAAAGACAGAGGACATTTGTCAGGGGCATGGTCCAGCAGTAGCAGCTGAAGAGAGCCGAGATGTCCTGCAAGTGAACGCAGAGACCATGGACTGGGTAGGAGACGAGCGCTGTGCCCAGGTGGTGGTTCCAGTCCCACTGGGTTAGAAAACATCTGTACTTCTTGCTTTACTGGTTTCCCGTCTTGCCTCTCCTTATCCATAGCACTTTGTTTTATTGCCATCTGAGACAGAGCGCTCTTGGGATGATTTACATTCCTTTTAGGACACATCTCCATATTCTGCTTCTCATGTCTTTTCAGTGATGGTGGTTTGTCTTTTACCATCTTAATCTCCAGACTAATTTCTTCCTTATCTCTCCCTTTGGTAAGGTTTCCAGTTTCTTCCTCATTTTTAAGACACTTTTCCTTAATAAGAACACTGGCTGTAATCATCTGTTTGACCTCCCCTTTCTCTGGCTCAGAGATCTTTGTCAGACATTTTCTTCCACTTGTATTATCCTCCACCTCAGGAGTATTAGAGAAATGGGCAATTAAATGGCAGATGAGATTTAATACGAATAAATGTAAGGTTATGCATCTTGGAAGGAAAAATAACCATGCAATCTATAAACTTAATGAAGCAAATCTAGGGGTATCTGATATTGAAAGGGATTTGGAAGTGCTTGTGGACAACCACCTACGTAACAGTTCTCAATACCAAGCAGCAACTGCAGAAGCAAATAAACTATTAGCATGTATTAAGAAGGGTATAGAAGCAAGGGAGGCGGATATAATTCTACCACTATACAAATCTCTAGTATGTCCTCATTTGGAATATGGAGTTTTGGGCACCAATTCTTAAAAAGGACATTTTAGAGCTGGAAAAACTACAGAGAAGGGCTACAAAACTAATAAGGGGAATGGAGGGGCTAAGTTAAGAAGAAAGACTAACCAAATTAAACGTATTTTATCTAGAAAAAAGGCGTCTAAGAGGGGATATGATTACCCTATATAAATACATCCAGGGTCAGTATAAAAATTTGTCAAGGGAGCTTTTTGTGCCAAGAGGTTTTCAACTAACAAGAGGACATCCTTTGAGGTTAGAACTAAAAAGATCCCACCTTAAGGGTGGTTAATCTGTGGAATTCTCTACCAAGGGAGGTGGTGACAGCGGATTCAATAGATAAAAAGGGATTGTATATATTTTTTATTAAAAAGGGCATTCAGGGTTATCCTGGTTAATTAGAGAGGGAGTATTGATCCAGGGAGAAATCCGATCGCCATTATCTGGGGTCAGGAAGGAATTCATTTTTTTTTTCCTTTTGAGTCTATTGGCAAAGTTTCACTGTTTTTTTTTTTTTTTTGCCTTCCACTGGATCAATTAACAAGTAATCTGCATATTGCAGATCAGAGGAGATCTTAAAAGGTTGAACTTGATGGGCTAAACATCTTTTTTTAACCTCAATTACTATGAATACTTACATAGTTACTATGTAACTATGTAAGTATTCACCAAGGACAGATGGCTGTGTCTATCCAAGTTTCTTATGGAGGTCTCTTCATTGCTTTTACCCATAAGGTTTCTGCCTTGCTTTGGGTTCAAATCTTTTCCAGTGACTTGATCAGCATGTTTCACCCTGAGGCTGATTTTTCACCCAGTCAGTGACAACGTCTTGTCCTTTTCTCTTTGACCTTTACTCACATCAGTCACTTTTATATCATTATCTTGCTCCAGGAGCCAATGTTCTTTATCTGCACCAGCAGTCTCTTTTGCTTTTTCAGCAGTCTCCCTTGCTCTCTCTGCAGTCTCTTTGTTGTGCTCTTCAGTCTCACTTGTGCTGTCTGCAGTCTCATTTGCGTGGTCTGCAGTCTCTTTGGTGTGCTCTGCAGTCTCACTTGTGCTGCCTGCAGTCACTTTTAGATCTCCAGCAGTCTCTTTCTCCATCTCAGCTGTCTCAGCTGTTTCAGCAGTCTCTTTCGCCGTCTCAGTGGTCTTTTTTGCCGTCTCAGCCGAGAGCCGTCGGCAAGTGAGTTGCAGACTTCCAATTGTATGAGACCCATGGTAACTGAGGTTGAAAAAGTTCAAAGTTTTTAGATATCATCTGATCCTTGTATCATGTAAATTAGTAAAGAATCCAAATGAAAAGAAGCAAAAAAAAAAACAACTGAAACACTATCAATTGTCACATATGGGGTAAAAATCCTTCCTGATGCTACCTACTGGCATTTGGATTACTATCTGGATCACTACCCCTCCTATTTTAGTTATCCAACATACCTTATGCCCTTTTTATTTTAAAATATATCCAACTCCTGTTATCTACTCAATTTTCTTTGGTAGTGAGTTCCACGGTCTGACTACCCTTACTGTGAAGAATTCCTTAAAATTTTTAGATCAAAATATTTTTTATTCCAACCTCAAGGTATGCCCCCAACTGAAAATGTCTTGGCAAAAAAAGATCACCTGACAAGGACATATGTTGATCCTTGATGTGTTTTTATAAGATAATTATATCTCCTCCTGGGAAAATTGAAGTGGTACCCCTAATTGTACCCTACATTCCAAACAAGGGCATTCCTTGGCAGAATTATAATTACTACCCTTGCTTCTATATCTCACTCAATTCATTAATTTTTTGCTTGTCTTGCTCTTCCTGACTGAAATTGAGCACTGTTATGTAGGTGTCCCAATTGGCAGATGTATAACTAGGCAAACAAAATAGTGCCTATATTTCCCACAGACCTCTACCAGGTGCCATGAGCATGTCCTTTTGAGTTGGAGTGGAAGGATTTGTGTGAGAAGTGAAAAGATTGCAGTGTGCATCACTATAGTTACAAAAACAGGGCATAGGAGAGAGAGACTCTGAGACAAAGCTGTGAGAGAGAGACCCAGCGAGGTGGACACCCAGGCGGGAACAGAGCAAGCAGGAGAGAGGCTCTGAGACAAAGCTAAGAGAGAGAGAGAACCAGAGAGGTGGATACCCAGGCTGGAACAAAGCTTTTAGAGATACAGTGGAAATACATTGGGGATCCTGGACTTCAGGGAGAAAAGACCAGTACCCAGTGGTTATAAAACTGAGTGTAAACTATGTGCCATGGTTAGTCTGAAAGGAAGCTGAATTATTTTTGGTATTTGTTTTGTCTGGTGTGCCATTTTGTAACACTGGCCTATACATTTAAAAGCCTCCTGAGTTTTTGGGAACCTGCTGAGAAAGGTAAAGCGATGGCCACATTACCAGTGGGTAAGGGCAATTTGTCACAATATATATATATATATATATATATATATATATATATATATATTTATATATATATATATACAGTAAACTCCCTGTTATCCGGCACCTAAGGGGGATTGCCTATTGCCGGATAAGTGTTGTTGCTGGTTCCTTGAGAGTCACTAATTTAAAATCACTAATAATCTCTATACCCCTCACAAAATCCTTAAACTATCTATAAAACAGCTACTGATAACTAATCTGAGTAAAAAAAAACAAGGGGAAAAAAGTTAATTTAAAAAGAAAAAAAAAATTGGATGCTGGTTGTGCCTGGTAATGCCGATTACATGAGAGTTTTCGTCAAACAGGGAATAGAGGCAGATGCCAGTTGCTTGAGAGTCCCAGTTGGTTGAGTGCCGGATAATCAGGAGTTTACTGTATATACAGTTGTGCTCAAAAGTTTGCATACCCTGGCAGACATTGTAACATTTTGGCATTTATTTTGAAAATATGACTCATCTTGCAAAAAATAATTATTTTATTGAAGGATAGTAATCATATGAAGCAATTTATTATCACATAGTTGTTTGGCTACATTTTAAATCATGATGATAATAGAAATCACCCAAATGGCCCTGATCAAAATGTTACATACCCTTAGTTCTTAATACTGTGTATTGCCCCCTTTAGCATCAATGACAGCGTGCAGTCTTTTGTAAAAGTTATCTATGAGGCCCCTGATTCTTGCAGGGGGTATAGCTGCCCATTTGTCTTAGCAAAATGCCTCCAGGTCATGCAAAGTTTTTGCTCGTCTTGCATGAACCGCACGTTTGAGATCTCCCCAGACTGGCTTGATGATATTAAGGTCAAGAGACTTTGATGGCCTTCACTTTTTTCTGCCATCAATTTTCACAAAATTCCCCGTGCCTTTAGAGCTCACACCTTCCCAAAACATCAGTGAGCCACCACCATGCTTCACAGTGGGGATGGTAATCTTTTCACTATAGGCCTTGTTGACCCCTCTCTAAACATAGCGCTTATGGTTGAGACCATAAAGCTCTATTTTGGTCTTGTCACTCAAATGACAGTGTGCCAGAAGCTGTAAAGCATGTCAAGGTGTTGTCAGGGCTTTTTGTGTGGAATCGGCACAGTAAATTTTTCTTTCAGGCATCTCGACAATGCAGCTCAATTTTGTTCAAGTATCGTCGTATTGTGCTCCTTGAAACAACCATATTGTCTTTTTCCAGAGAAGTCTGTATTTCCTATGAGGTTACCTGTGGGTTTTTCTTTGTATTCCGAACCATTCTTCTGGCAACTGTGGCTGAAATCTTTCTTGGTCTACCTGACCTTGGCTTGGTATCAAGAGATCCCCGAATTTTCCACTTCTTAATAAATGATTGAACAGTACTTACTGGTATTTTCAAGGCTTTAAATATCCTTTTATACCTTTTTACATCTTTATGAAGTTCCATTACCTTGTTACACAGATCTTTTGACAGTTTGTTTCTGCTCTCCATGGCTCAGTATCTAGCCTGCGCAATGTATCCACGTCAGAACAAACACATGGTAGATGTGTGGAGAGGCCTGCAATCACCGCCTTCGTGCAGGAGGGAGAGGCAAAGTTGTGGGCTTGCTCTTGCGCATAGCGCATGTCGAGGACCTGCAATGAACAGCAAAGCTGCTCATTACGAGGCCCGCAATAGTCTCACAAGGTAGAGGGGGAGAGAGGCCCAAGGGAGGGAGAGGTGCAAAAAGACACAGTGGATGGGGGTGGGGAAAGAGACACAGGAGAGCGGGGGAAGGGACACAGGGGAGGGAGGGGGAAGAGACACAGTGGAGGGAGAGGAAGGAAAGAGACACAAGAGAGGGAGAGGGGGCAAAGAGACACAGGGAGGGAGAAGGGGTGAAAGAGACACAGGGGAGGGGGAGACACAGGGGAGGGAGGGGGGAGAGACACAATGGAGGGCGAGGGGGAAATAGACACAAGGGAGGAGTGAGTGAAGAGAAACAGGAGAAGGAGAGGGAGGAAAGAGACACAGAGGTGGGAGTGGGGGGAAAGAGACACAGGGGAGGGAGAGGGGGAAAGAGACACAGAGGATGGAGGAGGGAAAGAGACACAGTGGAGGTAAAGGAAGGGTTTGCACATGCGCATAGCACATTCTAAGGCCTTTAATGTGCGTCAAAGCCCCTCATTGCGAGTCCTGCAATAGGCCCACAAGGTAGGGGGAGAGGCCTGCAATGGCCGCAGAAGGGAGAAGGAGGGAGAGTTCCCGCAAAGTTGTGGGTTTGCGCATGCGCATAGCGCATGCCGAGGCACACAATAGGTCATTGTGAGGCCCGTGATGAGTGCCAAAGGTGCTTGGGGAGGGAGAGAGGGGCAAAGAGACACAGGGGATGGAAGGGGGGGGGAGACAAAGGAGAGAAAGAGGACACATGGGAGAGGGGGCAAAGAGACACAGTGGAGGGAGAAGGGGGGGAAGAGACACAGGGGAGGGAGAGGGGGAAAGAGATGCAGTGGAGGGAGAGGGGGAAGAGACGCAGGGGAGGGAGGGGGGAAAGAGACACAGAGGAGGGTGGACTGAAGAAACATAGGGGAGGGAGAGGGAGGGAAGAGACACAAGGGAGAGAGGGGGGAAAGAAACACAGGGGAAGGAGGCGTGTAGAGACACAGGGGAGGGAGAGGGAGGGAAGAGTAACAGGGTTAGGAGAGGAGGGAAAGAGACACAGGGGAAGGAGAGGGGTGAAAGAGACACAGGGGAGGAAGGACTGAAGAGACACAGGGGAGGGAGAGGGAGGACAGAGACACAGGGGAGGGAGAGGGGGAAAAAGACACAGGGGAGGGAGAGGGAGAAAAAGACACAAGGGAGGGAGAGTGAGAAAAAGTCACAGGGGAGGGAGGGGTAAAGAGACACAGGGGAGGGAGAGGAATGGTTTGCACATGTGTATGCTGAGGCCATTGCGAGGCCCGCGATAGGCCCACAAGATAGAGGGGGTAGAGGTCCGCAATGAGCGCCAAAGGCGTTCACTGCAAGGGCCACAATGGGCGCAGGGGGGAGAGGCCCAGGGGAGGGAGAGTGGGGCAAAGAGACACAGTGGACGGAGGGGGGGAAGAGACACAGGAGAGGGAGAGGGCAGGAAAGAGACACATGAGAGGGAGAGGGGGAAAGAGACACTGGACAGGGAGAGGGGGAAAGAGACACAGGAGAGGGGGGAAAGATACACAGGGGAGCGAGGGGGGGAAGAGACATGGGAGAGGGGCAAAGAGACACAGGGGAGGTGTTGTAGAAAAACATATCCACAAACCTACTCCAAAACCTAGTCATGATACCAAAACACAGAGGCCTCTTATTTTCTACAGTTTATTGGGACATGCACATGGATCAGCAACAGAATATCATTCAAGATGTCTGCTACTAACTGACAAATACAAAAACACCACTTTTTATACTATTACATACAGAAAAATGGTACAGTTCATAATCACTCTCCAGAAAAATGACACATTCCATTACTACTCATTTCTAGACCAGTAAGATATTATTTATATTTGCAATCCAATAAAAGATGACACATGTGGTTAGCATGCATCAAGCATGCCTGGTACGTCGCATTATCTGCGTACAACACGCCCAAGTTGCAATCTCTACACATAGGTCAAGTTTTGTTCTTAGTCAATAACGTGTTGTTTAAGGTTGATTCAAGTCTGTAGAACACTTTTTATTATGGTTATAAGAAGTTGGACCTGTTCACAGAGAACAGTGTTTACAGTTATAGTAGTAAAAGCAAACAATGAATGAAGTAAAAAGACATAATTAACTATTTCATACCTTATGGCCTGCAATGAAAAAAGTACTGTTTCAGAGCTAAAGTTCTAATGTTCACAAGTGCTAAAAAATGAATAAATGCTATATTTATATATATATATATATATATATATATGTATATATATATATATATATATATATATATATATATATATATACACTAAATAATGTATGGATATTCGTATTTCTCCACAACACTCCCCCCTATGACAATGAAAATTGTCATCAAAGGAAAAAATACAAATATGACAAAGTACAATCTTAATATACATTTCACACATACAACTAAAAAACAGTAACAATTATAAACACAATATGAAGTAGATGTATGGTCTTCAGACTGGCTCCTAAAGAATCTCAAAGACCTTAAGGATGCAGTACCTTTTACCTTTTACCTACATTCCCAAGAAGAGCATTGTAAAAGAAAATCACAATACATAGCAAAATTCTGCTGAGCTGGGGATGGGCCTGGAAAAATCGATGTCACAATATCACATTATTTATCCAACATGGATAAAAAAAAACATAACACACAAAAATAAAACCAAATTGGTATAATAAGGTTATTTAACCAGATAGGATATCATACACTGATTTCTAGTGATATGGGTACTTTCCAATATCCACCTTTACAGTAGTCAGTAGATAAAGATTGTGCACATAACACATGTATTCCGACAGAGAGAAATGTCAACATGAGGGTAGCTTCACTGAGCATAAAACAATACTACTAATAAATAACCTGGCCAGAAAAAAAACAGACCAGCAAAATGAAAGAAAATTAAAAAAGGAAAAACAAAACTTTAGAAAAAAGAAAAAAAAAATCTTAGTCAGTTGACATTTCTGACTATCCTGTATGCTTATAATAACCCATAAAATAATTTCACCTTGTTAATTGTTATCTTAAAACCTAATAATTATTATCATGTCTTTGTAACAGATATCTCCTAAATATTACTCTAAAAATAGTGTACTTCACTTCTATAATTCTACATGGGATCATGTCACAATTTGTTCTGGTAAACATCTCATCGTATGACCTTAGAAGTAAAATAGAGCTTTTTGAAAACACAGAACTTTTCCAGTATCCCGTATAATGTTTTTAAAAAAAATATAGCATGCAGCTTCAATGAATTTAATAATTTACACATTATGTAATGTTTTTAATGTTTTTAACAATAATAAAACCTTAAAAAATCTCTCTCTTTATCTTTTTTCATTAACCCAGTTTTTTAACAATTACTGTATTTACTTGTAACTAATTTTCTCAAATAGCAACCTTAAAAAAATTATTTATCATAAGTAGGAATCACATCTAAATAAAACCTTAATTAATGATTATCCAAAATGGCTGACGGCAAATGAACACAAATATTAATCCGAAATTGATCAGATTTCAGATTATATTCTCCATAAACAACTTTATCACACTGTCCGTCAGACACAATGGAAATCCCTACACCGAAATGTAACAATATGACCTGGACATTGGTCCCCTATATGAACACCAATATATACAGTATATATTATTCCAGGATAAACAGCAAGTCTCCCATCAGAGCATCACAAGTAACATCACAACCAGAACATACATGACATCCCCACACATAGAAAGCTTTCCTTTAACAGTCAAATAGCAAAATCAAGCAAAACAAACAGCAAAAAATGTCAGCTTTTTTTTTTCAAGTCCTTAACTCGGAAGCGGTGGGGAGCCTCTCTTGCGAGCCTCATGATAAGCACCTTTGGCACTCATTGCGAGCCTCTCCCCCCTCTAACTTGCGATCCTCGCAATGAGCGCCTTCGGTGCTTATTGCAAGCCTCTCCCCTCTACCTTACGGGCCTTGCGATGATTAAGTTCTCATTGCAGCCCCCGTCAAACCCGTAACTTTCGGCCATGCAATGAGCGCCTTCGGTGCTCATTGCGCATGTGCAAGCCCATAACTTTTATCATTGCATGACAACAACTCGCAACTACCACAACTATTATATGTGATTCTTTACAGGGACAGCTTTCACTGCACGCTCTATACCTTTAAGGATACAATAGATTTTTTTGGTATCATAACTAGGTTTCGGAGTAAAATGTGGTTTGTTGTATTTGTTTTTTTTCTACATCAACGCTAAAAAAATTACTAACAGAACAGAGGACCAACCCCTCGTTTTCTCTTAATTGCTTACACCTCACTGCACACGGCACTCACTCATATTTCTTAAAACACATACATGGGCACAAATCATTTGCGTTTTTTAGCAAACAGTTAATTTTTGTTACTCCAACCAGGGGAAATTGACTAGCAAATTCAATTTCTAATACTTCAACAACAGCTCTGCTTCTCAAAAACCCCTCTAGATAACTCTCGCCTTTATAGCGCAGGCTCACCACTCACCTTTATAGGGAAGGCTGTCTATTGTTAATCTACAGTATATCTACTTTAATTGAAATCTACAGGGCTTCTTAAAGTAACACCTTGTAAGGTACAATATCTCTTAATATCTCTTAATCTAGTTTCATTAATTATCACCTTAACAGGCACAATATCTTAATCAATTCAACTTCTATTAATTTCATTATTTTACTTAATATCACTAATCAGCATTATTAGGTTATCAACAACAAACATGCAATCATACCAGGTTCCAGATAGAAGTCAGTCTGGGTGAGGTAATTTTGTCACAACTTTGTCCATCACTCCTACAAGTTCCAGTCTCCCTTGGAAGGGATTCATGACAAGCAAACCTACACACAGATTTTCTAATTTTGGCCATGATTAGTTGTCAAGCATCTACCCCACGAATTCCCGAAGCTCGGGGTGTTATGTATGGACAATTAGTGCACTCCTGGCTTGGCTCGTCAAATGTTGTAGGAAAATATATCCACAAACCCAACATTCTACTCCAAAACCCAGTCAAAACACAGAGGCCTCTTATTTTCTACAGTTTATTGGGACATGCACATGGATCAGCAACAGAATATCATTCAAAATGTCTGCTACTGACTGACAAATACAAAAACACTACGCTTTTTATAGTATTACATACAGAAAAATGGTACAGTCCATTATCACCCTCCAGAAAAATGACACATCCCATTAATACCCATTTCTAGACAGGTTAAGTTATTATTTATATTTGCAATGCAATAAAAGATGACACATGTAGTTAGCATGCATCAAGCATGCCTGGTACGTCGCATTATCTGCATACAACAACCCCAAGTTGAAATCTCTAGGCAAAGGTCTGGTTTTGTTCAATAACGTGTTGCTTAACCTTGATTCAAGTCTGTAGAATACGTTATTATGGTTATAAGAGGCTAGCCTTGTTCACAGAGAACAGTGTTTACAGATATAGTAGTAAAAAAAACAATGAATTAAGTAAAAAGGCATAATTAACTCTTTCATACATTATGGCCTGCAATGGAAAAATACTGTTTCAGAGCTAAAGTTCATAAGTGCTACTAAAGGAATAAATGCTATATATATATATATATATATATATATATACAGTCAGGTCCATAAATATTGGGACATCGACACAATTCTAAACTTTTTGGCTCTATACACCACCACAATGAATTTGAAATGAAACGAACAAGATGGGCTTTAACTGCAGACTTTCAGCTTTAATTTGAGGGTATTTACATCCAAATCAGGTGAACGGTGTAGGAATTACAACAGTTTGTATATGTGCCTCCCACTTTTTAAGGGACCAAAAGTAATGGGACAATTGGCTGCTCAGCTGTTCCATGGCCAGGTGTGTGTTATTCCCTCATTATCCCATTTACAAAGAGCAGATACAAGCTACAGTGTTCATTTCAAGTGTGCTATTTGCATTTGTTGCTGTTAACTCTCAATATGAGATGCAAAGAGCTGTCACTATCAGTGAAGCAAGCCATCATTAGGCTGAAAAAACAAAACAAACCCATCAGAGAGACAGCAAAAACATTAGGTGTGGCCAAATCAACTGTTTGGAACATCCTTAAAAAGAAAGAACGCACCGGTGAGCTCAGCAACACCAAAAGACCCGGAAGACCACGTAAAACAACTGTGGTGGATGACCGAAGAATTCTTTCTCTGGTGAAGAAAACACCCTTCACAACAGTTGGCCAGATCAAGAACACTCTCCAGGAGGTAGGTGTATGTGTGTCAAAGTCAACAATCAAGAGAAGACTTCACCAGAGTGAATACAGAGGGTTCACCACAAGATGTAAACCATTGGTGAGCCTCAAAAACAGGAAGGCCAGATTAGAGTTTTCCAAACAACTCCTAAAAAAGCCTTCACAGTTCTGGAACAACATCCTATGGACAGATGAGACTAAGATCAACTTATACCAGAGTGATGGGAAGAGAAGAGTATGGAGACGGAAAGGAACTGCTCATTATCCTAAGCATACCACCTCATCAGTGAAGCATGGTGGTGGTAGTGTCATGGCGTGGGCATGTATGGCTGCCAATGGAACTGGTTCTCTTGTATTTATTGATGATGTGACTGCTGACAAAAGCAGCAGGATGAATTCTGAAGTGTTTCGGGCAATATTATCTGCTCATATTCAGCCAAATGCTTCAGAACTCATTGGACGGAGCTTCACAGTGCAGATGGACAATGACCCGAAGCATACTGCAAAAGCAACCAAAGAGTTTTTTAAGGGAAAGAAGTGGAATGTTATGCAATGGCCAAGTCAATCACCTGATCTGAATCCGATTGAGCATGCATTTCACTTGCTGAAGACAAAACTGAAGGGAAAATGCCCCAAGAACAAGCAGGAACTGAAGACAGTTGCAATAGAGATCTGGAAGAGCATCACCAGGGATGAAACCCAGCGTCTGGTGATGTCTATGCGTTCCAGACTTCAGGCTGTGATTGACTGCAAAGGATTTGCAACCAAGTATTAAAAAGTGAAAGTTTGTTTTATGACTGTTTATCTGTCCCATTACTTTTGGTCCCTTAAAAAGTGGGAGGCACATATAGAAACTGTTGTAATTCCTACACCGTTCACCTGATTTGGATGTAAATACCCTCAAATTAAAGCTGAATGTCTGCAGTTAAAGCACATCTTGTTCGTTTCATTTCAAATCCATTGTGGTGGTGTATAGAGCCAAAAAGATTAGAATTGTGTCGATGTCCCAATATTTATGGACCTGACTGTATATATATATATATATATATATATATATATACATTAAATAATGTATGAATATTTGTATTTCTCCATAACAGAGGGAGAGGGGGGAAAGAGACACGGGTGAGGGAGATGGGGGGGGGGGGAAGAGACACAGGGGAGAGGGGAGACACAGGGGAGGGAGAGGGAAGAGACACATGGGAGGGAGAGAGGGCAACGAGGGACAGGGGGGGGGACAGGGGGAAAGAGACATGGGAGGGAAGGGAAAGAGACAGAGGGGAGGGAAGGGAAAGAGACACAGGGGAGGGAGAGGAAGGGTTGGCAGGTTTGCATATGCATGTTACGCATGCTGAGGCCCTCAATGAGCTGCAAAGTCGCTCATTGCGAGGCCTGAGATAAGCCCACAAGGTAGAGGGTGGGAGAGGCACAGGGGAGGGAGAGCGGGACAAAAAGACACAGGGGAGGGAGAGGGGAGTGGAAACATAGGGGAGGGAGAGGGGGAGGAGACACAGGGTAGGGAGAGAAAGGGAAGATACATCGGGGGGAGAGACACAGGGAAGGTAGAGGAAGGCCCACAAGGAAGAGTGGGGGAGAGGCCCGCAATGAGCACCGAAGGCGAGAGAAGGAGAGAAAGTCCTGGAAATTTGTGGGTTTGCGCATGCTCATTGCAAGGCCTGCAATGGGCACAGAAGGGAGAGGGTGCAAAGAGACAGGGTAGGGACAGGGGGGAAGACACAGGGGAGGGTGAGGGGGCAAAAAGAGATGGGAGGGAGAGGACGAAAGAGACACAGGGGAGGGAGTGGGGGAAAAGAGACACATGAGAGGGGGCAAAGAGACATAGGGGATTTAGAGGAAGGGAAGAGACACAGGGGAGGGGGGAAGAGACAAAGGGGAAGGTCCCAAGAGCAATCAATGAGGCCTGCAATGGGTGCCGAAGGCGCTCATTGCGAGCTTCAAAGAGAGGAGAGAGAGGGAGAGAAGAGGGAGGGAGAGGAGCATTGTGAGGCTTGCAAATATTATGCCATCATGTTTGACGGGCAAGTGGCTAGTATATAAATATATTGTAGTGACAATTAAGGGTAAAAGTTCATATATAAAAAGGGATAGATATGGTGGCTCTAGATGTAATACAATGTAAGGACCTTGTTACTTAGGGTGCCACTAAGGGTCAAAATATATGTATTAGACAATGAAAAAAAAATGGGACCCTTTTATAGTGCACACCTATGAATCTCAGTAGTGGAAGAGACCCAATGATTAAAACTTAGCTTTTAATAAATTATTTAAAATATATATATGCTAAAAAGCTAAAAACTTGGACGCTGCAATATGAAACAGGTAGTGGGAAAAGGTACAGGGATATGAATAGACTGGAATTATTATAATGGCCGTTAGTACTCCTTTAAATAATGTCTTTAAAGTGCTATAATAAGGTGCTATAATAAGGTGCTATAATAAGGTGCTTATAGTGCTTACAAAGCGTGCCAGTGTTATACACTGTTGAATATAAATTGATGTGAAGTGTTAGTAAAAGACCATCTATTGAGGCTTTTACCCAATAAAGTGCTATCTTGCGGGAGTACTAAAGCTGCCTCCTATTTGTTTCAATATATCCCTTATAATATTCCTTATGATTCCCCCTTTTCTTTATATATACACTCCTGTTTAGAGTGGCTTGGTGATTCATGGGCAATATTATTTCTTGAAGCTTATTCGGATTAAGCCGCTATGTCCCTGACACTTCTATGCCTCTCCTTCAGCGCGGAGTTCGCGGTTAGGACGCCTCGCGAGGACGTCACTAACACGGCCCCACGTTGCTACGTCTCTCCCGACGCACGTTTCTCAATTTCCTCAGGGGTTACCGCCATGACACTCGGACTTCCCTATTTATAGTCTCTGTTGTCATGGGAACCGATTTTAAATTTAAAACCAAAGTTTTCCTCCTTTTAAAAAACTTAAAGAGTCTCTATTTGTCTTGCAACTCATAACCATAATTATGGACTTGTACTGTATTTGAAATGAATGATTAGAAGGTGTATTTCTTATTTTGTTATTAACACTCTCCACACTCACATTATGGAGTCATAGACATCAATATATATAAAATATATATGTGAGTTATTGATGTACAAAAAATGTTTTATAGTAATACTATCCATCTTAGTACCTTAATCTGATAGTTTTGTTAGATGACATTTATATTTGGATAAACATTCCAATACTTATATTATCCTCTATCAGATATGGTTATCTCTTAAATAAAAGATAGAAATTTGTACAACTCAAATACCCTCATTAATTTACATACTGTTTTTATTAAAGAGTATTCTTTGTTAATAGAGTCCACTAAATATAGTTTCATTTTATAATAACTATATCTTTAAAATTTAGAGATTAATATGGTACTAGTATGGTATATATTGTACTTCCCAGAGTGAATGGAGATTTATATTATTATTTTGTTATCGTTACTGCTAGTCTCTTATAGTATAGTGGTTTGAGTGTAAGTCCACAATATTATAGAATTTATATCAATTTAAATAACCGAAAAGTATTGATTTTTTTAAACTTCATATACTGTATATGTGGAGAAAGTAAAACCTTCATTAAGGCCGTCAGGTTTTCTAGTCTTTAACAGATAGATCCATCTTGCTTCCATCTTGAGTAACTCTTTATCTATGTTACCCTTTCTAATGGTTGGTTCAATGTGATCTATGGCCATAAAAGAAAGTGCTTTCACGTCCCCTTTATGTTTGGTATTTACATGAATAGCCACTGGTGTATCATATTCCCTGTTGATACTATAGATGTGTTCCAGAATCCTTCTTCTAAATTCTCTATAGGTTTTACCTATGTATCTCATCCCACATTTGCAAGATATTAAGTAAATAACTTTCTCTGTTTTGCATGTTATAAGATAATTCACTTGATATATCTGTGTTTCATCTTTTGAAGTGAACGTTTTTGCTGGTTTTATATACTGGCAATGGCAAGCTTTACATGATTGGCATTTAAAACAGCCTTTTATTTTTTCTAGCCATGTAGTCTTTTTAGGAATCTCCAGGTGGCTTTTGGATAATACATCTTTCAAATTGGCAGATCTTCTACTTGTTATTTGAGCATGTTCACTTAAGAAGGGTTTTAGATCTTTATCATCCCTTAGTATCTGCCAATGTCTGTTGAATATCTTTTTTATGTCGAACCATTTATCATTGTAGGTTCCTATACATCTGATGGTATTGTCTTCATTCAGGGATGTATCCACAAGTAGAGATTCTCTATTGATATTCTTGGCTCTACCATAGGCCTTCTTAAGTGTCTTTTTATTATATCCTCATTCTTGAAATCTATTTTGTAGGTCCTTGGCCTCTATTTCAAATTTTTGTTCTTCTGAGCAATTTCTTTTAATTCTCAGATATTGCCCAACTGGGATTCCCGAAATTAAAGATTTAGGATGACTGCTAGTAGCATGTAAAAGGCTATTGGTAGATGTTGGTTTCCTGTATGTGTTAGTTGTCAATTTCCCACTTTCTTGTTTAGAAATTGTCAAATCCAGAAAGGTTATGGATGTGTCATTAACCTCTGAGGTCAGATATAAACCCATATCATTGTTATTCAATTTACTTATAAATTCTTGCAAATGTTGCTGAGTACCACTCCATAAAATTAGCACATCATCTATGTACCAGATCCAAAGGTCCATATAGTTTGTATAGTTATCCATGTTTTCATTGAATACTATCTGTTCTTCCCACCATCCTAGGTACAAGTTTGCGTATGTGGGGGCACAAGCTGTCCCCATAGCTGTACCTCGTATCTGGTGATAGAAATTTTGTAAAATGTGTTAATACATACTTCAATAGTTCCATTATGATATCATTGTGTCTATCATATAGAGTGCCTTTCTTCTGTAGAAAATATTGAGTTGCATCTAGGCCTCTCTTATGTTGAATATTCCTATACAATGATTCTATATCTAGTGACACTAAAAGTGTGTTCTTATTTGTATTCAATCCATTGATTTTCTTTAACACATCATTAGTATCTCTCACATATGATGTCAATGACACTACATGCTCCCTTAGTATGGAATCCAAATATTTACTAGAGTTTTCTGTTATACATCCTATCCCAGACACTATTGGTCTGCCTGGTGGGTTAGAGGGATTTTTGTGGATCTTTGGAATAGAATAAAAAGTGGCTATTTTGGGATTTTTTACATTGAGAAATTCCCATTCTTCTTTGGATATGGTTTTAGTCAGTAAACCTTGATGCAAAATGCTTTTTAATTCTGTCAAAAATAGTGTAGTTGGATCTTTAGGTTGTTTTTTGTAACATTCTTTGTTGTTTAGAAGTCTCATATTCTCTTTGACATAATCATCTCTATTAAGTATGACAAAATGTCCTCCTTTGTCAGCATTTTTTATAATTATATCTTGATGATTCTTTAAAGAGCTTGTCTTTTACCTATTGAAAGGTTTGAGTGAGTTGGTCTTTTTATGGGTAGTTCTTCCAAATCTCTCACTACATTTTGGACAAATAGCTCTATGTTAGCACTGATAGAACAGGGGGGAGTAAATTTGCACTTTGGTTTAAAATTGGAAATGGTCCATTTAATTCATCTGATTCATTCTCTGCCAGGAGATACCTTAAATCATTCAATGTCTGTCTGTCTGACACATTGAGTTGATTATTATCTGGCTTTCTTGAAAAAAAAACTTTTTTAAAGCTAGCTTACGAGCAAATAGATGTACATCCTTCACCCAATCGAAGATTTTAAAATTGTCTGTTGGAGAGAAATGTAGTCCCTTCTGTAATAGGGATATATGGTCTTCTGTTAATGTAAGGTGTGATAGATTGAAGATCTGTAAAGAATTTTATGTTTTTTTAATCTTTTGTGAGGTTTGAAGAGATTTGGGCCTTTTCTTACCTCTCCTGGTTTTGAAGCCTTATCTAAAAAAGCTCTGTTGTTTTTCTTAAATGTCTTTCCTTCTTTGCTTACCCCTTGATCATCTTTTTGTTCAAGATCTGACCATTCTGATTCTGATGTCAATACCATGTCAGATTTATCTTGTGGTATTTTAAATTGTCTTGATCTTCTAAATATATTACCTGACTGGAAATCATTAAGATCTCTTTGAAATTTCTTTTGCTTTCTATCCATTAACATTTTACTAAATTTCTCAATGTCTTTTTCCAAATGGTTTTCTAAGTCTGAAAATTTTAGTTTTTAATAATATCTCTGTTTCTTGTAGTTGCTGTTGTTCCCATTCAAGTAAGAGGTTCATCAATTCTTGTGAACATTTTAATAAGACTAAATCCCATTTCTTTATAAAATCCTGTGATTTTCTTATTGTGGGAAAGAGATTGATACGTAATCCTCTAGGTATCAATTTATTTTTTTAATAATTTTCCAGACTAGCTACCTCCCACCATATCTGGTATTGTTTTTTATATACTTTATTAAGTTCCAAAAATTCCAATTTGAGATTCTGTTCATTACTTGTGTTAATTTGGGGATTAAAAAAGAATAGATATGGTGGCTCTAGATGTAATACAATGTAATGACCTTGTTACTTAGGGTGCCACTAAGGGTCAAAAAATATATATTAAACAATGAAGAAAAAAAGGGACCCTTTTATAGTGCACACCTATGAATCTCAGTAGTGGAAGAGACCTAAAAAGACTACATCGCTAGAAAAAATAAAAGGCTGTTTTAAATGCCGATCCTGTAAAGCTTGCCAGTATATAAAACCAGCAAAAACGTTCACTTCAAAAGATGAAACACAGATATATCAAGTGAATTATCTTATAACATGCAAAATAGAGAGAGTTATTTACTTAATATCTTGCAAATGTGGGATGAGATACATAGGTAAAACATATAGGGAATTTAAAAGAAGGATTCTGGAACACATCTATAGTATCAACAGGGAATATGATACACAAGGCTATTCATGTAAATACCAAACATAAAGGGGACGTGAAAGCACTTTCTTTTATGGCCATGGATCACATTGAACCAACCATTAGAAAGGGTAACATAGATAAAGAGTTACTCAAGCTGGAAGCAAGATGGATCTATCTGTTAAAGACTAGAAAACCTGAGGGCCTTAATGAAGGTTTTACTTTCTCCCCATCGATATGAAGTTTAAAAAAATCAATACTTTTCGGTTATTTAAATTGATATAAATTCTATAATATTGTGGACTTACACTCAAACCACTATACCATAAGAGACTAGCAGTAACGATAAAAAAATAATAATATAAATCTCCATTCACTCTGGGAAGTACAATATATACCATACTAGTACCATATTAATCTCTAAATTTTAAAGATATAGTTATAATAAAATAAAACTATATTTAGTGGACTCTATTAACAAAGAATACTCTTTAATAAAACAGCATGTAAATTAATGAGGGTATTTAAGTTGTACAAATTTCTATCTTTTATTTAAGAGATAACCATATCTGATAGGGGATAATATAAGTATTGGAATGTTTATCCAAATATAAATGTCATCTAACAAAACTATCAGATTAAGGTACTAAGATGGATAGTATTACTATAAAAAAAAATTTGTACATCAATAATTCACATATATATTTTATATAGTGATGTCTATGACTCCATAATGTGAGTGTGGAGAGTGTTAATAACAATATAAGAAATACATCTTTTAATCATTCGTTTCAAATACAGTACAAGTCCATAATTATGGTTATGAGTTGCAAGACAAATAGAGACTCTTTAAGTTTTTTAAAAGGAGGAAAACTTTGGTTTTAAATTTAAAATCGGTTCCCATGACAACAGAGACTATAAATAGGGAAGTCCGAGTGTCATGGCGGTAACCCCTGAGGAAATTGAGAAACGTGCGTCGGGGCGCGTGTTAGTGACGTCATTGCGAGGCGTCCTAACCGCAAACTCCACGCTGAAGGAGAGGCATAGAAGTGTCAGGGACATAATATAGAGAAATAATATTGCCCATGAATCACCGAGCCACTCTAAACAGGAGTATATATATAAAGAAAAGGGGGAATCATAAGGAATATTATAAGGGATATATTGAAACAAATAAGAGGCAACTTTAGCACTCCCGCAAGATAGCACTTTACTTTATTGGGTAAAAGCCTCAATAGATGGTCTTTTACTAACACTTCACATCAATTTATATTCAACAGTGTATAACACTGGCACGCTTTGTAAGCACTATAAGCACCTTATTATAGCACCTTATTATAGCACCTTATTATAGAACTTTAAAGACATTATTTAAAGGAGTACTAACGCCCATTATAATAATTCCAGTCTATTCATATTCCTATATTTTAAATAATTTATTAAAAGCTAAGTTTTAATCACTGGGTCTCTTCCACTACTGAGATTCATAGGTGTGCACTATAAAAGGGTCCCTTTTTTTCTTCATTGTCTAATAAAAGTTCATATATATATATATATATACATATATATATATATATATATTATCTACTTTATATGACTGTCTCTTGGTTTTGTTGTTACCAATGTAAACGCATATATACTTATTGGGTGCTCTTTTTGTCACATGAAGAGTTAATCATTGTGGTCTCATACACACATATTTCAGAGTTAAGTCCATTAAGCGGGATTTGAGCCAAGGCCGAATAATTTAAGGCGGCTCAGCTGCCTTGAATATGATTAGGGTAGTCTTATGATGGTAGTACATGTATTCAAGATTACTATTTGTTAAATTGTGTTCCCCGAGTGCTATCAAATCAAATGCGAGCTAACAAACAATGGGCAATTCTAAAACCCCAAATATGTTGCGGAAATATCTAGAATAAAGGTCACGCGTATCCCAAATAATTAATTTTAAAACATGGAACGAGACTGCTCTCTTGTGGGCAGAATATCAAACACCATTCCACCAATTACAGTATATACATTATAATTATGCATGTACATACAAAAAGGGCAGCAGGTTATTGCAGTTGGTGGAAACCAACCCTGTGACGGGGAGTGGGTGAAAAGGAAAGAGTTTATCTAGGAGAGGGAGAGGCTCTGGGCTTTTTCTGTCTGTCGCTCTGGCTTTTCTGGCTGTCACTCTCTGGCATAAACTTCTGCCATTTTATCTTTACACTGCGATTTTTACTATATCTCAACTACAAATTCTTCCTAAAAAGAATTCCAAAATGGATTACTTCTAACCAAACTAAGGAGCAGTCCTATTCAGACAAAGGTCTCTCTGTTAACAATTTTAGTTATAGTTACAAGTTTCTATTATAACATTTACAACAGAATTAAGATAGTCCAGATCCAATCTTTCTGTTACAACTAGTAAGGTGGATGCAACATTAAATAAGGTTTTTGGGGTCATTTCTCTGGACATGAGTCCCAAACCATTATTGTTTTCTACTTGGATCCATTCTATCAAAAACAGACTGATTGCTTTTTTAAATTAAATGTAACTCATTCTGTTATAAAACCCCTTATTAAATAATCCAAAACTTTATACAAAAGTTTGCCATAAAGTACCATATAACCTAAGTAGTTTTATTTACTACTGGATATTCCTATATTCTGGTTGCTTTACAGATTTTTTATACCTGATATTGCTATTTACTGCATTTATAGAGTAACATGCTATATCATTGAATATTAATACCAATTATATTCTATGGAAGAGCCATCTGATTGTTTATCCAAGCTTGATAAGATTTTATACAGTTCTGATTATTTCTGTATGGAACTAACAGAATATAGAATGTTTTAAAAATAGATTGTCATCCAATCATTTATAAAGATTTTTAATAAACCTCTCATTGATTTAAATATTGTGATCTGCCAAAAAAGCAAAGCTTACAAGTTTAGATACATACAATTGTTTATTCTTTGTTTTGCTATTGTTTCAATAAACACTGTTCTGCATAAAAACGTATACTTGTCTATTATTTTTATTGTTATCGTTTATTTGTAATGCGCCAACATATTCCGTAGCGTCTATTAACTGATAATTGAAATCAATAAAATATATTAATCTATACCTTGTAACATTTATGTCATATCCAAATTGCATAACAATATATATATATATATATATATATATATATATATATATATATACAGTATATATATATATATATATATATATATATATATATATATATATATATAAGAATAATACATTAATAAGCCCATTTGCATGTCTAAAAGGCAGGCACATGCAAATGAGAATACAATGTACCTCACTCTTTTAATCCAAAAATAGCAACTTTATACATTGCTCCCTTAAAGCATATGCCTGCCATATTGAACAGCTTGTAAGCAAAGCACCGGGTTGGATTTTGCACAAACCAAGAATCACTCATATACAGTACTGTTTCAAGCTTTTGGCTATCATCAGTATGTGGCAGATTCTGGTTTGTGCAATAGATTTCGTAGGATTGGGTATTCCATAACAATCATTTAGTGTATGTGAGCACTAGAGTGAGAAAAGCTCTCCACCGTACAGAGTACAGAAAACAAATACATTGATAAGCCCATTTGCATGTCTAAAAGGCAGGGACAAGCAAATGAGAATACAATGTACCTCACTCTTTTAATCCAAAAATAGCTTTATACATTGCTCCTGTAAATCCAACCCGGTGCTTTGCTTAAAAGCTGTTTTAATACGGCAGGCATATGCTTTAAGGGAGCAATGGGCTTATTAATGTATTATTCGTTTTCTGTACTCTGTACGGTGGAGAGCTTTTCTCACTCTAGTGCTCACCATACACTAAATGATTGTTTTATATATACTATATATACAGGGAGTGCAGAATTATTAGGCAAATGAGTATTTTGACCACATCATCCTCTTTATGCATGTTGTCTTACTCCAAGCTGTATAGGCTCGAAAGCCTACTACCAATTAAGCATATTAGGTGATGTGCATCTCTGTAATGAGAAGGGGTGTGGTCTAATGACATCAACACCCTATATCAGGTGTGCATAATTATTAGGCAACTTCCTTTCCTTTGGCAAAATGGGTCAAAAGAATGACTTGACAGGCTCAGAAAAGTCAAAAATAGTGAGATATCTTGCAGAGGGATGCAGCACTCTTAAAATTGCAAAGCTTCTGAAGCGTGATCATCGAACAATCAAGCGTTTCATTCAAAATAGTCAACAGGGTCGCAAGAAGCGTGTGGAAAAACCAAGGCGCAAAATAACTGCCCATGAACTGAGAAAAGTCAAGCGTGCAGCTGCCACGATGCCACTTGCCACCAGTTTGGCCATATTTCAGAGCTGCAACATCACTGGAGTGCCCAAAAGCACAAGGTGTGCAATACTCAGAGACATGGCCAAGGTAAGAAAGGCTGAAAGACGACCACCACTGAACAAGACACACAAGCTGAAACGTCAAGACTGGACCAAGAAATATCTCAAGACTGATTTTTATAAGGTTTTATGGACTGATGAAATGAGAGTGAGTCTTGATGGGCCAGATGGATGGGCCCGTGGCTGGATTGGTAAAGGGCAGAGAGCTCCAGTCCGACTCAGACGCCAGCAAGGTGGGGTACTGGTTTGGGCTGGTATCATCAAAGATGAGCTTGTGGGGCCTTTTCGGGTTGAGGATGGAGTCAAGCTCAACTCCCAGTCCTACTGCCAGTTCCTGGAAGACACCTTCTTCAAGCAGTGGTACAGGAAGAAGTCTGCATCCTTCAAGAAAAACATGATTTTCATGCAGGACAATGCTCCATCACACGCGTCCAAGTACTCCACAGCGTGGCTGGCAAGAAAGGGTATAAAAGAAGAAAATCTAATGACATGGCCTCCTTGTTCACCTGATCTGAACCCCATTGAGAACCTGTGGTCCATCATCAAATGTGAGATTTACAAGGAGGGAAAACAGTACACCTCTCTGAACAGTGTCTGGGAGGCTGTGGTTGCTGCTGCACGCAATGTTGATGGTGAACAGATCAAAACACTGACAGAATCCATGGATGGCAGGCTTTTGAGTGTCCTTGCAAAGAAAGGTGGCTATATTGGTCACTGATTTGTTTTTGTTTTTTTTTGAATGTCAGAAATGTATATTTGTCAATGTTGAGATGTTATATTGGTTTCACTGGTAAAAATAAATATTTAAAATGGGTATATATTTGTTTTTTGTTAAGTTGTCTAATAATTATGCACAGTAATAGTCACCTGCACACACAGATATCCCCCTAAAATAGCTAAAACTAAAAACAAACTAAAAACTACTTCCAAAAATATTCAGCTTTGATATTAATGAGTTTTTTGGGTTCATTGAGAACATGGTTGTTGTTCAATAATAAAATTAATCCTCAAAAATACAACTTGCCTAATAATTCTGCACTCCCTGTATATATATATATATATATATATATATATATATATATATATATATTAGTTAAAATTAGCACATTAGTTAAAATGCATCATTAGTGTAGCACAATTGATTTGTTAGGCCTTTAGCGGAGTAAATTGGTGGTAGAGAGGGGAAGAGAAAAAGGGGATAAGAGAAGAGAGAAAGAAGAAGTTAGGTAGAGATAGGTTCATGTTTTTTTCCTTCTTACTTTGCCTTCAGGGCTCCTTGCTTTTCCTTATTCTTCTCTTCCTTCAGCCTCAGCTTCTCCAACTTGACTTGTTCATTAGCCAGTTCACTCTGCTTGCGCTGGATCTCTAGCTGCATGTTCAGTTGAAGAATCCCCCCTGTCTTGGTTATTAGGTACTCCCCAAATAACTACAGCCGCTCAGCCAGACTTTGTGCCTCCTTCTCTCTGTCCTGTTTCACCACTTCCATCTCCTTGGCCAGAGCGCTCTTCTTCATGGCTGCCTGGAGTAGAGAGTCATCAAGATTCTTTACAATTTTAATGGGGCTCATGT
This sequence comes from Discoglossus pictus, assembly GCA_027410445.1. Classification (NCBI taxonomy): domain Eukaryota; kingdom Metazoa; phylum Chordata; class Amphibia; order Anura; family Alytidae; genus Discoglossus; species Discoglossus pictus. Next base: position 269,641,480 of record CM050165.1, on the reverse strand, counting down.
CCTTTCTCTGCATTGTATGTCCTCTCAGGAACTGCAATTCCTTTTCCATCAACTTAATTTTCAGATCTGGATCTTCCTCATCATCCACTTTAGGAAGGATTCCAGTTTCCTCATCAGCATCAGGACATTCTTCCTTTGAAAGGACATTGGCTGCAATCATCTGTTTGATCTCCCATATCTTTGGGTCAGATGACTGGGTCTGAATGGGTTTCTCATAGAGACCTCTTCATTGCTCTCACTCATACGGTTCTGTGCTGGATTGAGTTCAAATCTTCCCCAATGTCTTGCTCAACATCCTTCATACTGATGCTGGTTTTGCACCCAGTGAATGACAGCAGCTTGACCTTTACTCTTTGGCCTTTACTAACAACATCAGCCACCTTTGCGCAACATTCTTCTGCATCTGGTTCTTTCCCCATCCCAATAGGGGAGCTACACCCTGGGTTTGGGTAGAGAGAAGCATGCCAATTTTCAGGATCCCAAACACCATCACTGTCATATTTATCCAGAAGACAGGAAGGTAGATCTCTAGAATGCATAAGCAACTTTATGTCCAATGGCTCTTTCTTTGAATAGTAGTACAGGAGCTTACTGTTCAAAAAACTTTCATAAGTGGAATCTCTGTGCTCTGACACCTCTGGCAACTTCAAGTCTTCTCAAGGATCTCTGCATTCAGATGAGCATAATGCATTGCCTGTTTTGCAAGCATGACAGTGTAGATTTTCTGAGCTTCAACACATAAGGGACAATGATAATCGCCCAATGACTTTGGGGGCCAAGCTTCCCTAGTGACAATTCTTTCAAAGATCAGGAGATATACTTCCACCTTCTCTTGTCATTTTCTGTAAAAAGAGATTAGCTTTAATTCTGACACTGGCTTTTGAAGTTACAATAGTGCTGAAGCTGGGCTTGGGTTCTGTTATCTACTGGTTATCTCAGCAATTGATGTGTATGCTCTTGCTGGCATGCAGTGGCTTGTACAAATTCTTTCAGAAGTTCCTTCATCTTAAACCCACTTCTAACACTACATGTCACAAGTTACCAGTCTCCTCTGGATTCGTATTGGCAATTTTATGGAGCAACACAATACAAGTGGCTGTAATATTTTTCCAGGTTTTACTACAATTTCAGCCAGTGATACAACAATAATAAACAAAAAAGAAAATAATAGGCCTGACTTCTACTGAAGCATCTTAACTGATAATTAGTTACGTTCACTAACCAGCTCTCATCCAGCTAAACCTGTGTGGAACAAAAAACAGTCCACTAGTTTGTTAATCACTGGCCTAAAACTTTATTCAGGTTTCCAGGTTGCCATTCTGCTCCAAACAATCATCAGCCACAAGTTGCTGTCTCTCTGTCAGCGTCTTTTTCCAGCTTTAGACAAACTACACACATTTCACTCTCTGAGTGTCTCTTTTTTTTCAGCTCAAACCAATTGCACACACTTCACTCTGTATGTGTCTTTCTTCAACTCAGACAAACTGCACAAGCAACTCAAACTGCAAACAATCATGAGAAACGCCACCTATATTCCAGGAGCAGTTTTAAATCTTAACTGCTGAGGTAAATCAAATTAATAGAGCAAAGGGGTTAACGCCTTCAGTCCTACTGGGAGAACAGAACTTTATAGATAAAACCAAGCTCTGTCACTACATATACGTGTTTGAAGTGGTAATGGAGTGAGGCCTTTGTCCCTGCCCAGGTTCCCAGAATGCAGTGTTATAACTGTATTTCTCGGAAGTATGAGCAGGTAACAAGTTTTTTAACTTGTTTTAGACATTCAAATGTGAACACAAATGTACTATTTATTTGTTGCACCACTGTACAGTAGAAGGCTTATCACACTCAATTGCCCACCATAAATTAAATTGTTGCTGTGGTAAACATCCTCCTCAAAAATCTACTCCACAAGCTAGGAACTGGCCCCACCCTGATGAGAGGCAGTAACATTGAAACAGCTGTACGTGGGTGGGATTCAAAACTTGTATAATGGTCAATCCTGAGCTTTGCTCAAGGCTGTGTAATACAGCAGGCTTATGCTTTAAGGAAGCCATGTTTGAAGTGGTATTGGATTACAATAGCGAGGCCTTTGTGGGCACATTTGCATGTCCCTGCCCAAATGCATGTAATAACTGTATTTCTCAGAATTCTGAGCAGGAAACAAGTTTTTTAAACTTGTTTTAGACGTTCAAATGTGAACACAAACATACTATTTATTTAATATATATATATATATATAAATAAATATATATACCAAATATTTTATATGTGCCCATACGGTCAAGGGGAATAATGGGGTGTCTTCAGTGATCAAGTCTAAGACAGCACAAGAGTTAAATTCTCCACTTGCCATATCTTTATCTTGGATTTTGGATTTTGATTTACTTCTATTTATATTTATATTTATTTCCACATGGCGTGTGCTGATTTTTTAGTAAAGCTTTAAATATTGTCCATTTGTTTTTTGTATTATTTCCTGAAACTGCTTTGTCCCAGACTATACAGTGTTTGGATCCCTTAGACCAGTGGTAGTCAATTAATATGTACAAAATCCTGCAAGGTCTATATATATTTGTGAAAATCCAGGTAAAGTGAAAAGTCTTTACATTTTATGTATACAATATAATGGTGTTAGAAGGGGTATAGCAAGGTAGATTATTTTGGAAATTATACCTATAGAAAAGATAGCATTTGACTAGTAGCTTATTTAAGAATATGAAACATTTAGGAGGGATATATAGAAAATGAAATAATGATGTGGAGATGCACAGATCCTTATTCCTACCAAGGTCTGCCTATTGATTACCCCTACCTTACAGCCACATAAAATGTTAAGCTTATATGTGCAACGTGAGACCCGCAATGGCTGAGAGCTTAAAGAGTTGGGAATTTACAGTGCTATTAATTTAGAACATGCTGCGAGTTATGGGCTTGAAAGGCAAACCCGTAGACCATTTTTTGCATGTTAGATGTACGGCCGTGAACGTGATCAATTAGTCTAACTCGTAGTTACGAGTTTGGATGGAGCCAATGGCAACAGAGATCGTCAGAATTACGTCACTGAAAAATGGAGGTGGGATTTTCAAAGTCTTGCAGGGTTCAATTACGATCGGACCCACATTCCAGATGTAATGTGTAACGGAGTTGGAACACAAATCCAATATCTCCGCTGGTATACGGTAAAATATCCAAGAAGCACTACAGTCTCACCATCCCCAACCTCCCATATTGGACGACACTCAATTGGGAGTCAAATAATACTCTCTTTGTTGTGCAGAAATATATATACACATCTCTTCCCACAGGCAATACACATCCCCCATAGTTGGCCACACAATACACATAGAGAGACAATAGGTGTGGTCACACCTCCCTGAGGCTACCTGGCTACTTTGATACAATCAGACATTGATCAGATTATACTTCTTTGCTCTTATGTCTGCTAATGAAAACACTTTATACAATAGACTTCCTTATCTTATGAGGAGTCTGTGTAATAGGATTATCTATTATGCCAAGGTCTGCAATAGTCTGGGCTAATATTCTGCAGAGCATAAACCAACATACATACAGTATAACAGTAGGATCATATTTTAACCATAATAATTAAATAACCATAAAACAGGGTAAAACAGTGATGGGTTCCGTTACATAATGCAATATTGATAAAGCCGTAAATATGATATTCTATCACATGCGAGTTACAGTATATGTATTAACACACTGATTGCCGGGATCCACATAACACAAAAATTAAATATGAAATAAAGTATTTTTTTTAGGCCGATTTGAGTGCTTTGAAAATGCTGTGCTATTAATTCTAAGACCTAACATCACTTTCCCTGTTCATAAAAGTACAGTAGTGTGTGTATATGTGCATTTAAGGTGCTACAGGTTGGATTTTACACCCCTTGCAGGTCCTCTCTAGCACTCGTTGGCTTCTTGGCTCCATTTGCGAGTTACGGGTTGAACGGCAGTGATTTTGTTGCAATTTAATAGCGCTATTGGAACGTAACAGTTACGGGCTTGAAAGAACAAAGAATTTGCAGCCGTGAAGTTCCGCGTTTTATGTCTCGTACGCTTTTTTCGGCCTTGCTGCGTCTTAACCCGCAAGTCATCTGTGGGTTGCTTTAAGAGGCTAATTTAATAGCAGTAAGTCTTACGAGCTACGAATGTAATGGGGGCTGTTAGACTATTAAAATTGCTCTTTTATAAAGAGTCTTTGCTGGATTCTTATACTGTTGAAGATTAACTTCAATTGCGACCTTGTTATGATCACTATGCCCTCAAGAGTTTCCCTACTTCAGCATATGATATTATACACTGGGGGGGAAAAGTATTTGATCCCCTGCTGATTTTGAACGTTTGTCCACTGAAAAAGAAATGATCAGTCTATAATTTTAATGGTAGGTGTATTTTAACAGAGACAGAATAACAACAAAAAAAAAAAACAAGAAAAATGCTTGTAAAAAAAGTTATAAATTGATTTGCAGGTCAATGAGGGAAATAAGTATTTGACCCCTACGACTTAGTACTTGGTAGCAAAACCCCTTTTGGCAATCACAGAGGTCAGAAGTTTCTTGTAGTTGGCACCAAGTTTGCACGCATCTAAGGAGGGATTTTGTCCCACTCCTCTTTGTAGATCCTCTCCAAGTCATTAAGGTTTCAAGGCTGATGTTTGGCAACTCGAACTTTCAGCTCCCTCCACAGATTTTATATGGGACTAAGGTCTGGAGACTGGCTAGGCCACTCCAGGACCTTAATGTGCTTCTTCTTGAGCCACTTCTTTGTTGCCTTGGCTGTGTGTTTTGGGTCATTGTCATGCTGGGATACCCATCCATGACCCATTTTCAAAGCTCTGGCTGAGGGAAGGAGGTTCTCACCCCCGTCCATGGCCCCGTCCATCGTCCCTTTGATGCAGTGCAGTTGTCCTGTCCCCTTAGCAGAAAAACACCCCCACTGCATAATGTTTCCACCTCCATGTTTGACGGTGGGGATGGTGTTCTTGGGGTCATAGGCAGCATTCAGTTGAGTTACATAGTTACATAGTTACATAGGGCCCTATTAAATTCTCCCTCGTAGTTCTCTCGGTGCTCGCAAAAGGCAGTTTTCCTGCTGTTTGCGAGAACCGAATCTCTCGCAGCCTGCTTTACGATATGACTGCGAGAAAATGGCCGAGAATAGGCTCCGAGAGAGCTACGTAGCCTTAAATCTATGCACGAGTCTCGCATATCGTAAGAATCCCTACGTGGACAAAAAGTCCACGCAAGGGATCCGAAAGCCTCTACGTGCTGCCTCGGAACAGCCCGAGACAGCAGCGTGAGGCTCCCCCCTGCACCCTATACACATCCCCATGCTGCAGGGGTCTCTATCAGGACACCTGCAGCACCCCCACATTAACCCCTTGCAGCGGGGGTCCCCGATCTGCATAGATCAGGCCCCCCGCTGCATTTAAAACTTTTAAATTCCCCGCCGCGGCTCCTTAAAGGGACCGCGGCACACTATTAGCCAATCCCGGCCGCGGCACTTAAAATTAACCCCCCTCTATGCTGGGGGTCCCCATCGGGACCCCCGAAGTGTCCCCACATAAACCCATTGCAGGGGGGGTCCCCGATCTGCATAGATCAGGCCCCCCGCTGCATTTAAAACTTTTAAATTCCCTGCCGCGGCTCCTTAAAGGGACCGCGGCACACTATTAGCCAATCCCGGCCGCGGCACTTAAAATTAACCCCCCTCTATGCTGGGGGTCCCCATCGGGACCCCCGAAGTGTCCCCATATAAACCCCCTGCAGCGGGGGGCCCCGATCGGCACCGATCGTGACCCTGCTGCAATTCAATTTTAAATTTCCCGCCTCGCGGGTCCTCAAAGGACCGTAAAGGTCCTGAAAGGACTCGCACTAAAAATAATAACCCCAGGCAACTATAATTACCCCATTAACTCATGATGGTCAATCCAGACCACCATAAGGCCTTAATTACCCCATTAACTCATGATGGTCAATCCAGACCACCATAAGGCCTAAATTAACCCATTAACTCATGATGGTCAATACAGACCAGCATAAGGCCTTAATTACCCCATTAACTCATGATGGTCAATCCAGACCACCATAAGGCCTAAATTAACCCATTAACTCATGATGGTCAATACAGACCAGCATAAGGCCTTAATTACCCCATTAACTCATGATGGTCAATCCAGACCACCATAAGACCTTAATTACCCCATTAACTCATGATGGTCAATCCAGACCACCATAAGACCTAAATTAACCCATTAACTCATGATGGTCAATCCAGACCACCATAAGACCTTAATTACCCCATTAACTCATGATGGTCAATCCAGACCACCATAAGGCCTAAATTACCCCATTAACTCATGATGGTCAATCCAGACCACCATAAGACCTTAATTACCCCATTAACTCATGATGGTCAATCCAGACCACCATAAGACCTAAATTAACCCATTAACTCATGATGGTCAATCCAGACCACCATAAGACCTTAATTACCCCATTAACTCATGATGGTCAATCCAGACCACCATAAGGCCTAAATTACCCCATTAACTCATGATGGTCAATCCAGACCACCATAAGGCCTAAATTAACCCATTAACTCATGATGGTCAATACAGACCAGCATAAGGCCTAAATTAACCCATTAACTCATGATGGTCAATACAGACCAGCATAAGGCTCTATTTAACCCCATCAGTCCCATAAGGGTATATTATTACCATTATGGGCCTGTTACAACCCAACATTAACCACATAAGTGCCATGATGGTCCTCAAGGACCATCATGACACTAACTACAAACACTACACTATAACCCCCAATAAACCATTTAATCTAAACTAACCCCCCTCTACACTAATCTATTAACACTTACACTACCTACCTACACTACCTACCCCCTAATAAACCTCCCCAACACTCTAATTACAAAAAACAAAAAACCTACAGTACAAAAAACAAAAAAACCTACAGTACAGAAAACAAAAAAAAATTACACACCTGAAAAGGAAAGACAGATAAACACAATACAATAATACATATAATACATTACATACATTACATACAATACATGACATTACATATAATATATTAAATATAATATATTAAATATAATATATTACATATAATATATTACATATAGTCCTAATCAAATACCCCCTATCTATCTAACATACAATCTATTTAATTTAAAATAAATCCTAACTATATCAAATACATCCCCCTATCTATCTAATATACAAAAAATCCTAACTACATACACAGACCCTTATTCTAAAATAAAATAAAATAATTACAGTCCTAACTACATACACAGACCCTAATTCTAAGCTAAAATCAATAAATTAAGACCACTTACCTTTAAGATGTTGCTTCAGATCACTAACCTATGGGTCAAACAAAAAAAAAAATTAGTACAAAACATTAACATCAAATAAATAAACATTATATACATTCTACATATTCAACTCACCTTTACAGCATGTCCAGTCACTGTTAAGCTCTTCCGGCGCGACGCTGTTAAAAAAAAAAAACACAATACATGAATACATGAATACAATATATAAACAATAAATAAAATACACAAATAAACATCTAAATATACATTTAACTTACCTCCCCGCGATGTCCCCGGCCTTCTCTCCTTCAGCCCCGGCTGGGCCGCGGAACCATCCGCGCTCTAAAAAAAAAAAAGAAAAAAAACTAACGGAGGTCTGCACTGGCAGACCTCCCCGACGCTACTGAACCTCCCGGAGTCGTTTCCGGGAGGAAATTGGCATTGGCGGCTTGTGATTGGCTGAAAAAGCTGTCTATCAATTTCAGCCAATCAAAAGTCGTCAATGTGTGAGCCAATCAGGATGGGATACACCCCAATATCCCACCCTGATTGGCTAAAACACTTGTCTATCTTTATGGGAACCAATCACAACGCTCAGATGCCTTCAGCCAATCACTATGGGATACACCCCCACGGAGTGATTGGTAGAAGACATCTGCGCATCCTGATTGGCTCCTACATTGACGACTTTTGATTGGCTGACAGCTTTTTCAGCCAATCACAAGCCGCCAATGCCAATTTCCTCCCGGAAACGACTCCGGGAGGTTCAGTAGCGTCGGGGAGGTCTGCCAGTGCAGACCTCCGTTAGTTTTTTTTCTTTTTTTTTTTTAGAGCGCGGATGGTTCCGCGGCCCAGCCGGGGCTGAAGGAGAGAAGGCCGGGGACATCGCGGGGAGGTAAGTTAAATGTATATTTAGATGTTTATTTGTGTATTTTATTTATTGTTTATATATTGTATTCATGTATTCATGTATTGTGTTTTTTTTTTTTAACAGCGTCGCGCCGGAAGAGCTTAACAGTGACTGGACATGCTGTAAAGGTGAGTTGAATATGTAGAATGTATATAATGTTTATTTATTTGATGTTAATGTTTTGTACTAATTTTTTTTTTTGTTTGACCCATAGGTTAGTGATCTGAAGCAACATCTTAAAGGTAAGTGGTCTTAATTTATTGATTTTAGCTTAGAATTAGGGTCTGTGTATGTAGTTAGGACTGTAATTATTTTATTTTATTTTAGAATAAGGGTCTGTGTATGTAGTTAGGATTTTTTGTATATTAGATAGATAGGGGGATGTATTTGATATAGTTAGGATTTATTTTAAATTAAATAGATTGTATGTTAGATAGATAGGGGGTATTTGATTAGGACTATATGTAATATATTATATGTAATATATTATATTTAATATATTATATTTAATATATTATATGTAATGTCATGTATTGTATGTAATGTATGTAATGTATTATATGTAATATATTATATTTAATATATTATATTTAATATATTATATGTAATGTCATGTATTGTATGTAATGTATGTAATGTATTATATGTAATATATTATATTTAATATATTATATTTAATATATTATATGTAATGTCATGTATTGTATGTAATGTATGTAATGTATTATATGTATTATTGTATTGTGTTTATCTGTCTTTCCTTTTCAGGTGTGTAATTTTTTTTTGTTTTCTGTACTGTAGGTTTTTTTGTTTTTTGTACTGTAGGTTTTTTGTTTTTTGTAATTAGAGTGTTGGGGAGGTTTATTAGGGGGTAGGTAGTGTAGGTAGGTAGTGTAAGTGTTAATAGATTAGTGTAGAGGGGGGTTAGTTTAGATTAAATGGTTTATTGGGGGTTATAGTGTAGTGTTTGTAGTTAGTGTCATGATGGTCCTTGAGGACCATCATGGCACTTATGTGGTTAATGTTGGGTTGTAACAGGCCCATAATGGTAATAATATACCCTTATGGGACTGATGGGGTTAAATAGAGCCTTATGCTGGTCTGTATTGACCATCATGAGTTAATGGGTTAATTTAGGCCTTATGCTGGTCTGTATTGACCATCATGAGTTAATGGGTTAATTTAGGCCTTATGGTGGTCTGGATTGACCATCATGAGTTAATGGGGTAATTTAGGCCTTATGGTGGTCTGGATTGACCATCATGAGTTAATGGGGTAATTAAGGTCTTATGGTGGTCTGGATTGACCATCATGAGTTAATGGGTTAATTTAGGTCTTATGGTGGTCTGGATTGACCATCATGAGTTAATGGGGTAATTAAGGTCTTATGGTGGTCTGGATTGACCATCATGAGTTAATGGGGTAATTAAGGCCTTATGGTGGTCTGGATTGACCATCATGAGTTAATGGGGTAATTATAGTTGCCTGGGGTTATTATTTTTAGTGCGAGTCCTTTCAGGACCTTTACGGTCCTTTGAGGACCCGCGAGGCGGGAAATTTAAAATTGAATTGCAGCAGGGTCACGATCGGTGCCGATCGGGGCCCCCCGCTGCAGGGGGTTTATATGGGGACACTTCGGGGGTCCCGATGGGGACCCCCAGCATAGAGGGGGGTTAATTTTAAGTGCCGCGGCCGGGATTGGCTAATAGTGTGCCGCGGTCCCTTTAAGGAGCCGCGGCGGGGAATTTAAAAGTTTTAAATGCAGCGGGGGGCCTGATCTATGCAGATCGGGGACCCCCCCTGCAATGGGTTTATGTGGGGACACTTCGGGGGTCCCGATGGGGACCCCCAGCATAGAGGGGGGTTAATTTTAAGTGCCGCGGCCGGGATTGGCTAATAGTGTGCCGCGGCTCCTTAAAGGGGCCGCGGCAGGGAATTTAAAAGTTTTAAATGCAGCGGGGGCCTGATCAGTGCCGATCGGGGACCCCCGCTGCAAGGGGTTAATGTGTGGGGGCTGCGGGGGTTCCTATGGACCCCTGCAGCAAGGTGTTCATGTGAGGACACTTCGGGGGTCCCGACAGGGACCCCCGCATTGAGGGGGGGTTCATTTTAGGTGCCTGGGGGGGGTTTGGAGTACCCCCCACGGCAATGCTTATGTGGGGGACTGCCGCGGAGGTCCCTTTTAGGACCCCCGCAGCACTTGATGAGGAGTGGGAGCCTGCGATATCATCTCGCAGGCTGTCACTCCTCATGTACATTTACGCAGTGTAGATACGTACGGCCCTGCTGCGTAGCTCACACGTTGCTCGCAGCAGGGCTAATTTAATAGCATTGGAACTTAGAGAAACTTTGCAGTACGTAGGGCTTAAGTAGAAGCCTCTTATTTACGAGGCTGGAATTTAATAGGGCCCATAGTATTTAAGGTTGAAAAAAGACTTTCAGTCCATCAAGTTCAACCTTTTAAGATCTCCTCCGATCTGCAATATGCGGATTAACTATTAATTCATTAGTTGTTAATTATTAATCAATTATTTAATGTTTTTTATTTTTTTATTATTATGAATTAGTCCAGAGGAAGGCAAAAAGAAACAAAAACAACTTAGCCAATTGTCTCAAGGGGAAATGTAAAAAATTTGGATCATTACTGTCTCTCTAATTATCCATGATAACCCTGAATACCCTTTTTAATTAGAAATAAATCTAGTCCCCTTTTAAAGTTATCTATCGAATCCGCTGTCACCACCTCCTCTGGTAGAGAATTCCACAGATTAATCACCCTTACTGTGAAGAACCCTTTTCTTTCTTTGAGGTGGAATCTTTTTACTTCTAACCTCAAGGGAAGTCCTCTTGTCAGTTGAAAACCTCTTGGCACAAAAAGCTTCCCCGACAAATCTTTATACTGACCTTGGATGTATTTATATAAGGTAATCATATCTCCTCTTAGACGCCTTTTTTCTAGAGAAAATAAGTTTAATTTGGTTAGTCTTTCTTCATAACTTAGCCCCTCCATTCCCCTTATTAGTTTTGTTGCCCTTCTCTGTACCTTTTCCAGCTCTAAAATGTCCTTTTTATGAAGTGGTGCCCAAAATTGTACTCCATATTCCAAATGAGGGCGTACTAGAGATTTGTATAGTGGCAGAATTATATTTGCTTCCCTGGCTTCTATACCCTTCTTAATACATGCTAATATTTAATTTGCCTTTGCAGCTGCTGCTTGGCTTTGAGCACTGTTACCTAGGTGGTTGTCCACAAGCACTCCCAAATCCCTTTCAATATCTGATACACCTAGATTTGCTCCATTAAGATTATAAATTGCATGGCTATTTTTCCTTCCCAGATGCATAACCTTACATTTATTCCTATTAAATCTCATCTGCCATTTAGATGCCCATTCCTCAAGTTTATGTAAATCCCATTGGAGGGAAAGCACATCATTATCTGATTTAATTACCTTGCACAACTTTGTGTCATCAGAGAAAATGGAGACCCCACACTCCAATCCTACCTATAAGTCATTAATAAATTTTTTTAAAAAGGAGAGGACCTAATACTGAACCCTGAGGAACCCCACTTACCACATTAGTCCAATCGGAGTATGTTCCATTTACAACAACACTTTGCTTCCTGTCTTTTAGCCAGCTCTCAATCCATGAGCAGATATTTACTGCAATTCCTGTATCCCTTAGTTTGCCCAATAGTCTCCCATGTGGCATTGTATCAAAAGCCTTTGCAAAATCCAGAAATACTACATCCACTGAGTTGCCTTGATCCAGGTTCCTACTAACCTCCTCATAGAAACTAATTAGATTTGTTTGTCATGACCTATCCCTCATAAACCCATGTTGGCCCCTACGTATAATCCTGTTCAAATAGACATATTCTTGTATATTATCCCTTATTAACCCTTCTAAAAGCTTCCCCACTACAGAAGTGAGGCTCACTGGTCTATAATTCCCCGGATTTGCTCTTGCTCCCTTTTTAAATATAGGTATCACATCAGCTTTTCTCCAGTCATCTGGTAGAGGCCCTGTGTTGAGTGAATCTTGAAAAATTAAATATAATGGTTTGGCTATTACAGAACCCAGTTCCCTTAGTACCCTCGGATGTATTCCATTGGGACCTGGGGCTTTATTAACATTTAATGTGTATACCGAAGAAAAGAACCTATTTAGCTCATCTGCCTTTTCCTGGTCACTAATTTTCAGACAGCCTGTTTCACATTCTAATGTTCCCATAGCTTCCTTCCTCGCCTTCTTCCCAGTAATATACTTAAAAAATATTTTAGGGTTAGTCTTACTCTCTTTTGCAATTAATTTTTCATTTTCTTTTTTAGCCAGTCTAATCGCTCTTTTGCAAGCCTTGTTGATTTCCTTGTATTCCCGTAAAGCAGTCTCTGTCCCCTCTTGTTTGTATAATTTAAATGCCTGTTTTTTACTCCGTATATTGATCTTTAAATCATTGTTAAGCCACATGGGTTGTGATTTACTCCTTTTACTTTTATTCCCACACGGTATATGCCGATGTGTATGTATATTTAGTAAGGATTTAAATGTTGTCCATTTATGTTCAGTGTTTTTACCTATCAGTTCTCTGTCCCAGTCTATACTTTGTATTGCTGCCCTTAGACCATTAAAATCTGCCCTTGTAAAATCAGAGTTTTTGTTGGCCCCTTAAAATTTTAATTCAATCTCAAATGAGACTGTGTTGTGATCACTGTTTCCCAAAGGTTGCCCTATTTCAACATTTGATACAATATCAATATTATTTGTAATGAGTAAATCTAAGATAGCTTCATTTCTAGTAGGCTCTTGTATAATCTGGGCCAGATAATGATCCCTGTGTGTACTCAAGAACCTGCTCCCCTTAGCTGAACTGCTGGTCTCATTTATCCAGTTTATTTCAGGGTAATTAAAATCTCCCATTATTAGAACTTGCCCATGCTTAGCTGCATTTCCAATCTGTAACAATAATTGTATTTCCTCACTTTCAGCTATATTTGGGGATTTATAGCATACTCCTACTAATATTCTTTTGGAATTTGCTGCTCCGCTATTTAACTCTACCCACAAACATTCAACTTTATCACTAGGTCCACCATAAATATCTTCTCTGACTATAGCCTTAAATTCAGGCTTAACATACAGACAAATCCCTCCTCCTCGTTTACCATTGCCTCTATCTTTTCTAAATAGGTTATAACCATCCAGATTAACAGTCCAGTCATGAGATTCATCCCACCACGTTTCAGTAATGCCTATTAAATCCCATTTTTCATTAATTGCTAATAATTCTAACTCTCCCATTTTTCCTGGCAAGCTTCTGGCATTAGCAAGCATACACCTTATGTTATGAGTCTGTAGTTCTGAAGTGCCTGCCACTGAACTTGAATTACTTAGTACTACCTCCCTATTGACTATATTACCCCTCCCCTCATCTCCTCCCCTATGAGTTGTTAATTCATCCCTTATACCCTCTACACTTTCTACCCCATTACTTATATCTAGTCCCTCCCCCCCACCTACTAGTTTAAAAACTCCTCCAGCCTTTCTACCATCCTATCCCCAAGTACAAAAGCTCCCTTATCATTAAGGTGCAATCCATTCCTACTGTAGAGATTGTACCAAAGTGAGAAGTCAGCCCAGTGCTCTAAAAAGCCAAACCCCTCCTTAGTGCACCACATCTTTAGCCACGCATTAACCTCCCTAATCTCCTTCTGCCTCCCTGGGCTAGCACGTGGCACTGGCAGTATCTCAGAAAATACTACCTTGGAGGTCCTTGCCTTCAGCTTATTACCTAGTTCTCTAAAATCATTCTTTAGGACACTCCATCTTCCCCTAACTTTGTCATTGGTACCAATATGTACCATGACCGCCGGTTCATTTTCAGCCCCTCCCAATAATTTGTCTACCCGATCCACAACATGACGAACCCGAGCACCCGGGAGACAGCAAACTGTTTTATTGCTGGGATCTGGGTGACAAATCACTCTGTCTACCTTCCTAATAATAGAGTCTGCTACAACCAAAACCTGTCTGTTGTTCTGCCTATACTGCCCTCCCTCTGCTCCAGTAGAGCTGTTCGCCCGGCTGTTAGAGGGAACAGCTCTATCGGGCATTGCCATTCCTGAATGGACATCGCCAACAGTTTCACTCAATCGGGCAAATCTGTTGTTGTTTGCCAACTCAGAACTGGCCTGCCTCCTCCTGTTCCCCCTGCTTCCCCTTGTAACTGTAACCCAGCTGCCTCCCTGGACATCCTCACTAGCCCCAGCTCCACCCTCCATGCTAGGCCCAGCTAAACTGTGCTCAGTGAGCACCAACCTCCTTTCCAGTGAAGCAATATCACTAAGTGCTGCAATTCTCCTCTCCAGATCTCCAATTTGAGCTTCCAGAGAGGCAACATGCTCACACCTCTCACAGAGGTATGGACCCTGGATCATCTGTTCCAGTATTGCATACATATGACAGGATGTACACTGAATAAGGTTGCCACTGGACTGACTCATAATTATTATTAGTGTCCACGAAATTTCAGTGGTAAATAAAGAATATAAAATAATATATTTATATAAAGTTTTCCTCGTTTGCACTATAAATCTGCCCTCCCTTTTCTTTGAAGGCCCTCCTTTTATTTAAACTCCTAGGGCCTCATTCTATTATCGGCCGTAAATCGGCCGTAAGGCTGCGATTCCTTGCGGGGGTTCAGTTAACTCGCGATTCTATTATACGGCCCCGCAAGGATCTCATCTTACGGCCGGCCGCATATCTTGGAACCGGCCGTAAGCTGTGAAATATAAAAACGCAAAAATAAATTCAAGCCTGCACTGTACAGCTCTGTAAATGCTAGGGATCATATTGGGGGACATGAGGATTAAAATAAACCCACTCTCAAGCTTGCACATCTGCCCAAACCCGAGTTCAAATTAACTGTTTATTTTCCGGCTGCGGCGTGGGTGTGTCTGAGGTGCTCCAAGCACTCTGGACTTTTTACATGGATATTTTACGGATATTAAAAATAAAATATTTTACGGATTTGAGTACAGGATAATTATGTGCTATTTTTTCTAACACCTAAAATCCCTTTATAGTCTTCTCAAAGTGCAGGATGGCTTTATTTGAGCTATTTTATGTGCTTAATTGGTGCTAGCGAGACCTCTTTCCTGCAAGTAAGCTGCGGCTCGCTTTTAGCCTTGCAGAGAGGTTTCCCGGAGCAATTGAATTGCAAATCTCTTGCGGCCGTTTTAGATCAAAGGCTTTCCTCCGGCGCGAGCGGCCGCAAGAGATAGCAAGGCACCGGCCGCAAGCCTGCCGGAATCCCCGGCCGTAAGGTAATAGAATAGCAGAATAGCTTGCGGCCGGTCCTTGCGGCCCCGCAACGGCTGCGGCCGCTAATAGAATGAGGCCCCCAGGCATTTACTAGAATTGCACTTGATACTGAAAATGTTCGCAAGCTCACAAGTTCCCCTTCTCCGGTTTATATTAACTTCTGCCTTCTCGCCTGGCAGAAGTTAATATAACAGTCAAGCCACACCCCCCTCACCTGGGCACAATTTGTGCACTCTGCAGTTTATCAGCCTTTACTTTTTCAGGTAAATCCACTTGTAAACAGACCCCAAACCAGCTCACAAACCTTTTATACAAGTTTAACAGTCAAGCCACACCCCTCTCACCTGGGCACAATTTGTGCACTCTGCAGTTTATCAGCCTTTACTTTTTCAGGTAAATCCACTTGTAAAACAAAGAGCTCGATTTTGGTCTCATCTGACCACAACACTTTCACCCAATTCTTTGAATCATTCAGATGTTCATTGGCAAACTTCAGACGGGCGTGTACATGTGCTTTCTTGTGCAGGGGGACCTTGCGGGTGCAGCCGGATTTCAGTCCTCCACAGTGTTGTGTGTTACCAATTGTTTTCTTGGTGACTATGGTCCCAGCTGCCTTGAGATCATTAACAAGATCCTCCTGTGTAGTTCTGGAATAATTCCTCACCGTTCTCATGATCATTGAAACTCGACGAGGTGAGATCTTGCATGGACCATCAGACCGAGGAAGACTGGCAGTTATTTCACGAATATTTGCACCAAGTGTTGTCACCCTCTCCCCAAGCTGCTTGGTGATGGACTTGTAGCCCATTCCAGCCTTATGTAGGTCTACAATCCTGTGCCTGATATCCTTGAACAGCTCTTTGGTCTTGGCCATGGTGGAGAGTTTGGAATCTGATTGATTGATTGCTTTTGTGGACAGGTGTCTTTATACAGGTAACAAGCTGAGATTAGGAGCACCCCCCTTAAGAGAGTGCTCCTTATCTCAGCTCATTACCTGTATAAAAGACACCTGGGAGCCAGAAATCTTGCTGACTGATAGGGGATCAAATACTTATTTCCCACACTGACCTGCAAATTAATTTCTAACTTTTTTGACATGCGTTTTTCTTGTTTAGTTTTTTTGTTATTATGTCTCTCACTGATAAAATACACCTACTATTAAAATGATAGACTGATCCTTTCTTTGTCAGTGGACAGACGTTCAAAATTAGAAGGGGATCAAATACTCCCCCCCCCCCCCCCACACTGTATCAATATTGTTTCTTTTTACTAAACCCAAGATAGCCTAATTTCTAGTAGGTTCTTGTATGGCTTGGACCAGATAATAATTTCCAAGTGTACTCAAAAGAGCTGCTCCACTAGATGATCTGCTAATCTTATTTATTCAGTTTATTTTACTCACCCATTATTATAGACTTTGACCATGTTGAGTTGCACTTCCAATCTGTAGCAGTAATTGTTTTTTTAAATACATTTTTATTATGGGAAAGGTAGGTTACAACGCATTTAAACATGTCTTCATAATGAAAGAATACAAAACATTGTAGTATGACACTTTACAGCTTATAATAAACACATTTACTGCAACTATTTTTGTTAAAGAAGTACGCTTAACTTCTCCTAGTATTTCTAATGTAATACTGAGCAATATTCTAACAATAAAAATAAAAAATATATATAAAAAGTATGAAAGAAGAAAAAGAAGGAAAGATATTACATTCTTTCAAGGTCCACATTCACCAACCTCATCGGCCACTCTTAGCGGCCAACACTCAGTGGCCACCTATCCCAGCAGGAGGCCCATTTCCTGTATTTTGCATCTATCTCAACAGATAAGACACTCATGGAGCGAATAAACTCAATCTTCCGTAGAACCTCCTCAAAGGATTGAACAGTTTTTTTTTCAATGTTTTGCAATTATGCTTCTAGTAGCCAGAAATATCTGATTTGATAGAAATTGTGCATTTTTTTAAAGACCTGGGAGTGGTAAGCCTAAAAATGCCTCTTCTGGTTTTTGAGGAATAACTGTATCCCATAGTTTCTCCAGGGTATTATAGGTTGCCATCCAAATATGCTGAACTTTGGGGCAATCCCATAACATATGTTTTAAGGAACCTATGGTGTTGCCACCGCTAGAGCAGTTGCCATCCAACTGACTATTTTAACAGTGGAGTTTAGCTGGGGTAAGGTACCATCTCAAGATAGTTTTGTAAATATTTTCCTTCAGTATAAAGTTTAAAGAGGAGTTTGCTGCATTTTTGATAATTATACCCCATTGTTCATCATCTAGGCTAATATTGAGCTCAGCCTCCCAGTAGGCCCTAGAGGACAAATTATTAGGCATTATTAGAATATTGAGGTTTTTTTTTTTTTTTTTATTGTGTGTAAGCAACAATGCTCAAGGGGAGTTTTGCTAGCTAATTTATTTATTTATTTAGAACTTTGTCCCACTTGTGTGCTAAATAAATCATCAGGTTAAGCCATTCTTTGTGTGGCAATCAGTGATTTATGCTAAAGTCCGATGGAGACCAGTTTTGACATTCTAACAGTACATCTGCAACAATTGTTATCTGACTTCTAATTGGGTATTTTTTATTGATTGATAAGTCTGCATGGGGTAGCCACAATGGCATGAGTCTCTTGTTGATTTGCTCCCATAGTACGATGGAGTGACTCCCGATCTATCTTAAATAATTGAGACTTGAAACCCTGAAATATAGGCCCTAGGGCAGTGATGGCGAACCTTTTTGAGCCCGAGTGCCCAAACCGCAATACATGCCAACTTTTTTTCCCTCTAAGTGCCAACATGGCAATTAAACCTGAATACTGACGCAGCTGAGTACACACACACACGCAGCTGAGTACACACATATAGACTGATAAATACACACACTGCATTGAGGAGTGCAGTGTATGTGTTTGTGAGTGGGTAGGGGGTGCTGTATGAGAGTGGGGGGGTACTGTATGAGAGAGTGGGGGGTGCTGTATGAGAGAGTGGGGGGTGCTGTATGAGATAGTGGGGGGGTGCTGTATGAGAGAGTGGGGGGGTGATGTGTGTAAAGTAAGAATTTTTTTTTTATTCCTATCATAAAATCAAATTATTTTTATTTATCCCCCCCTCCCTTCTTCTTACCTTTGGTGAAGGAGGGGGGGACACAGTCGGTGGTGGTTAGTAGCTCTAGCTATGCCTCGGTTCGCCTCGCCTTTCCTCAGTCCTCCCGCGCAATGCTGTGGGGAGCGTGCCCGGATTACAAAACTCTTTAAAACTTTATTCCCATCTCTGAGGTACAAACACATTGTTTTGCAGATACAGCTCTTTGCCACTGGCGGGAATACAGAAATATTCTGTGAATTATGGAAATGACGTCAAGTTAAACAACTTTATTTTTTAATATGAAAAAGACCAGCACTGAGCCAGATTTGCATACAAAGAAAACTAAGCCGCAAACTCTAAGCATCTCTCCCCCCTTGGATCATACACCCTTCTCTCTCCCCTCCCCTTGTCTCTCCCCTTCCTCCTTGTCTCCCACCACCCCTGTATCTCCCCTTCTCCCTTGTCTCTTCCCTCTATCCTTCTCTCTCTCCCACCCTTATTTCTCCTCTTGTACCGCTCACAATTGTCTCTGTTTTCTCCCTTGCCTCTACCCCCCCTTGTCTCTTTCCTTC
The DNA here is from genome assembly GCA_027410445.1 of Discoglossus pictus. Taxonomy (NCBI): domain Eukaryota; kingdom Metazoa; phylum Chordata; class Amphibia; order Anura; family Alytidae; genus Discoglossus; species Discoglossus pictus. The sequence continues at coordinate 269,622,214 of CM050165.1, read as the reverse complement.
CCTGTGTCTCTCCCTCCTCCTTTCTTTCCATTCTCTACCTCTCCCTTTTGCCTCTCTCCTCTCTCTCACTCCTCCCTTCTCTCACTCTCCCTTCTCTACCACTCCCTTTTGCATCTCCCTCTTCCTTTCTCTCTCCTCTCCCTTCCTTTCAGGTGCCTCTACCTTCTCTCCCATCTCACTCTCTTACTTCTCCCTTTCCCTTCTGCCTCTCCCTATTTTCTTTCTCTCCATCCTCCCTTCTCTCTGCTCTCCTTTCTTCCTCCCTCCCTCCCTCTTTCTCTGCTTATCTATCCCCCACCCTTGTATCTCCTTCACTCTTGTCTCTACCCCCACCCTTGTCTCTCCTTCTACTTCACTATTGTCTCTCCCACCATTCACTCTCTCTCCCCCTTGTCTCTCCCCTCCCCATTGTCTCCCCCCTTGTCTCTCCCCTTCCCCTTGTGTCTCCCATTACCCTTGTCTCTCCCCCTGGTCTCTCCCACCCTGCTCTCTCTACCCCCTTGTTTCACCAAACCTTGTCTCTCCCATTCTCCCTTGTCTCCCACACCCTTGTATCTCTCCCCCACACTTCTCTTTCCCATTCTCCACTGTCTTCCCCCTTCTCTCTCCCCTTCTCCCTTGTCTCCCCCACCCTTCTCTTTCCCCTCTTGTCTCTCCACTTCCCCTTGTCTCCCCCACCCTTCTCTTTCCCCTCTTGTCTCTCCACTTCCCCTTGTCTCCCCCTTCTCCATTGTCTCTCCCCTTCTCCCTCCCCCTTGTCTCAACCCTCTTCGCTCTCCTCCTCTCCCTTGTCTCTCCCCTACCTCATAACTGTTACCTTCCCCTTGCCTCTCCCCCTGCGGATCTCGAGGAGAGTCTGCTCGCCTGTGCCGCGCGAGCACAGCCCTTCCTTTTTTTATTGACGGGAGAGCGCTCACGCGCCGTGCTCGCGCACGAAGAGCAGACACAGCATGTCCCGGCGACCTATGGCCGCGTGCCCACAGAAGGGGCACGGCGTGCCACCTGTGGCACGCGTGCCATAGGTTCGCCACCACTGCCCTAGGGGCAGAATATAATGTCATAATGCTTCCTTCAAAGTTTTCACAAAGGCCAAATGTAAGCAATGCTTCTTTCATATAAGTCCAATCAATCCTATCAAAAGCTTTCTCTGCATCTATAGATAGTAGCATTAGTGGTCATTTTTTTCTCTGAAAAAATATCCATGAGGTTAAAGATTCGCCTAGTGTTATCAGGCACTTTCCTACCCAGGATAAACTCCACCTAGTGTTTTGGAGAAAACTAAAGTAGTTCTCAGAGATATCTGTCCCTGGCCAAATTACCAATATACATATAGTGTGCACACCTTAGAGAAATAATACACCAACACAGAGTTCTGGTATAAAGCTTTCTCTCGCCTACTGTTTATTGAATCAGCCGCTATATATAACATTTAACAATCAGATAAATGTTGCAACTAAGCAAATCATCAGGTTTATTTGGTAATTCATTGGTTCTGAGATGTCCGCTTTTACGGAATCTCAACAAGGCATTGGGTTAGTGCATTAAGGAGTCTCTAGGTGTCATCCCACAGTGGGATGAGTCTTTCTCTCATTGGTCAGAAGGTTAAGACAAAGGGAAGATGGCATTCTCCTTCTTGTGTCCAAGGTGTGGTAGTCATTGTCACCCTTAGCAGACCGGAAGTAGTGCTGCCGACATCTTGTATGCGGAAGTGGTAAATCCACCATCTTAGAGTCTCCAATAATCAACATTGTTAATAAGGTTACGTAATACTGAAAAGAGAAAATGTATGAGTAGGACAAACATAAAATGCATTTTCTTGCAGATCCTGATCCATAACACTAGTACAGATGAATCACGGTCGGCAACAAAGAGGCCAATCTATTTGCTATGATCTCGGAGCATAATTTGATATCATTGTTTATTAAAGATATGGGTCTATAACTGCTGCACTGTATTGGATCTTTGCCTTCTTTATGTTTTACTATAATTTTTGCCTCCAGAAATTCAGCTTTCATAGTTTTGCCCTGAGAGGAACTCATTAAAAAGATGTTGGAGGTGAGGTAACAAAGTTTCCATGAACTGCTTGTAATAGTAATTAGTGAACCCATTCAAACCAGGTGCCTTATGAGGCTTAGTACCCCTTATTACTCTTCTAATTTCCTCTTCAGAGATAGGGGATGTGAGAGAACCTACTTTACTTTTCTCAAATTGGGGTATCGTAATGGATAATAAAAAAGTCTCTATTTGGGATTTTTGGCTTTATGACCCAGAATGGACAGGCATCGAGTTCAGCTCAGGATAAAAAATTTGAAATGCCTTAGTAATCTGGTCTGGTTGGTATACCATGCCATTTTCTTTAGTGAGTAATTTAGGAATAAAAGAGTTTGCTCTCTGTTGTTTAAGTCTTATAGCTAACATTGTATCTGGTTTGTTGGAGAATCAAAAAAATTTAGCTTGTGTACGCTACCCTTTCCAGCGTACACACCATATCCCTGAACTAGAAGGCTGCTTCAACACATAGATGTCAAAAGTGTGTTGTGTTTGGGGTCTGGTTCAGATTGTTCCTTCATGTATGTCGATCCAGTGCCTTTTAGTCCAGTAGATTATTTAGATCTGCTGTTAAAGTGAAGTCCAAAAGTTGATGCACAGTTCCAAAGCAACCCAGACTGTTCAGTCACTGTAACCTGGTGTTGTAGATCAAATATGATCCAAATTGCTTGGTATTTTCATGTTTTTTAAAGCCTTATTGCAGGGAGTTGTGTTGTTTTGCTTCCTCTCGGTATGCTGCTAGCCACACCCCTCAGTTTTATCCTGTAGCAGTAATTTTCCTCGCTTGCACTTATATTTGGCAGTTTATAACACATCCAAGACAAAAGTTTTGGGGGAATTTGTTCTTCTACTATTTATTTCTACCCCAAATATTTCAACATTATAACTATTTCCACCATACAAATCTTCTCAGACTGCAGGCTTTAAATCAGGTTTAAAATTACCTCTCCTAAATAAGTTATAATCCTCCAAATTAACTTTATAATCATGAGAATCATATCAATATGTTTTTGCAATCATATTTCTTATTTACTGTTAATAATTCTAGTTCTCTCAGATTTCATGCTAAGATCTTGCCTTCGCAAGCAAACATTTTAGATCGCTACTGTATGTCTCCGCAGGTTTGTAGTACTTACTACTCTGATTTACATAACCACGTTATTGATTATCATAACCCTCCCCTATTTTCCCTTTCCCTCTCTAATCTTTCTAACCCATTGCGTCTATCTTGTCCCACCCTTTCCACCTACCACTGTTAGGATCCACTCATGGGTTAAATCTCATGGCAGATTTCATGGCTTAGTACGAGTACCTCACATATGATGAGAGGTTTCATTACACAGCAGCTACAGCTATGTGTTCTACCAGCAAATTACACCTCTGGGACAATGTATTGCTCTCTATTGTCCTCTCACTGCCTATAGTATGACTAGGGTACTTCTGGTCGCTCCTGTGTCTTCCTGCTCTGTTTCGCTACAATTTCTGCCTCATTCCCGTTCTCTATTGGACTGGTCTTTTGCTGTTGACCTGGATTGTTACTGACCTTGTTGGATTTCTTCCCGTCCCTGATCTTTGACTTGTCTGACCATGTATTGCCTGTGCCTTTGGACTTGTTACTTTGGACCTGCCATCATCTGGTACTTTGCCACTGAAGGGTTTCACCCAGACAGTTCTGACAGGCCAATAATGTGCAGAGTTGCCAAGGAGCTGTATTCGCATGGATCTCTCTTGGTGATACTTAATGCCCAACTGCTTCAGATGTATCAAACATAAAACTTGCAGGAGTCCTGTTTGTCTGATCTTCGCCATAAGCTAGACACCCACAATAACTTATTATCAAACTGTTACTCTGGACTCTAAGGGGCCCTCATCACACTCTGTGCTCAATTGGAGTCACTGGCTACCAGCTCAGGCAGCATAACAGTTTCTATAAATACTCCTGCAGTGTTTCACAGCCCCACCTTCCTACTCCATTATACTACTCTAGTTATCCATCTGCCTACCAAGGTTTTTTCCAACAATATTCAATGCAATGGCAGTTCCAACCAACATTTTTTTCCTCCCATAGCAGACATGTGGCATATGTAATATATTTGCTTACATATAAAGCTTTGGCCTGGGCAACATCACTCTGGGAGTGTATCGCCCTTATTGTCAATAAGAAATATGTTTTGTCAAAATGTAAACATTTTTTTTTACATCCCTGTCCATACATTTGCCTCTGCTAATGCATTGTTATATCTCCAGCAAGGGGTGGCGTGCACAGTGGGACAGTATACTATTGAGTTTCGAATGTTGACTACTAAGACTGGCTGGAATAATGAAGCTTTATTAGCAGTCTAACGGTGGGACTTTCTGAGCTCATAAAAGATAACCTCACTCATTATGATATACCAGACTTCTTGGTAACTTTTATTTCCTTGGTTACCCAAATAGACCTATATCTGAGAGAATGCAACAAACCTTCTCCTTCCAAAGTCTTAACCTTTAGATTGGTACCCTAGTTCCAAAATCCTTCTATTACTACCTCATCTACTGAAGAATCAAGGCAAATTGGCTCCACTCATCTCTCTGATATACAGTGAAGTTGAAGGCATGGCGAGGGTCTGTGATTTTGTTGTGGAACCAAAAAAACATCTCCTCAGAACCTGTCCTGCTCGTCTAGGAAAATGGCACATTTGGTGCCACTTTCTACCAGATGCCAAGCAGTAAAGCTTCAATCCATTGACAGAACTCATTTGGACTCTGTAAATATTGAACTTGAGACTAATCCGTTAACACTAACAGTGTTTACCTTTGAAGGGAAGTTTTTCCTTCAACAAACGGGTACTGCCATGGGGGCCTCCTGCTCACCTACATACGCCAATCTCTATTTGTGGTGGTGAGAGAGAGAGGTAGTTTTCTGTGAATCTAACTTGAGATACACTGAGAAGATAAGTATGTGGCTCTGATATATAGACGATCTGTTGATCCTATGGGATGGAGAGAAAACAGAATTTGAGGCTTTATACAGTTCTTGAACCTTAATGATTTAAATGTGAGATTAACACACTGCATTGACATTTTATCAGTGGATTTTTTAGATCTTACCATAAATAAAAACTTTCAAGGTTAGATACAGACAGACTTGTTTCGACAGCTATGAACAGCACATTACACCACTCTAGCTCCCACCATCCCGCAACTAAAAAAGAGGAGTTTTTCAAATATCAAAACATTTAAAGAACATTCACTGTAATTAAAATCTAGACTTTCTAGCAAAGTCTACAGCAACACTGCTATGAAAGAAAAGCATTTCATCTAGCGCTATACACTAATCGAGAACAACTACTTTCACCAAAAAAGAAACAGAAGATTGGCGCTAACAATAATTTGAGATTTGTGGGGCATCAGCTAAATCAGATTCTGAATAAACATGCACATATTGTAAGATCTGATACACAGTTGAAAGCATATAAAAGTAAGCTGGCGTAGAGCACGCAATTCGAAAGATATCTTGGTAAATAGTAATTTTGTGCAAAGAAAAATAATAAACTCCCTAAAGGTACCTTCAAATGCGGGCACTGCAAATTTTGTATCCATATGATTAGAGGTGAAAGTGGTAGATCAAGTAGGTAAGATCCATACTGCTCAAGATTTCTAGAATTGTACCTCTAGCTACATCATTTATTGCCTGGTTTGCCTGTGCCAACTCAAATACGTAGGTATGATAAGTAGAGAGTTAAGGCGACGTCCAGGCAAACATTTAGGTAATATTAGGAATGCTCACAAAGACCAAGAGAAAGGCAAGAAACTGTCCACTGTAGCACGTCATTTTTTGACATGCCACAATTCAAAACCAGAGATTAAGTGTTTTGTTTTAGAGAGGGTTAACCTCGGCAGACATAGAGGAAATGTGGAATGTTTGTTGCTAAGGGCTGGGAGCAAATGGATAACTTTACTGAACACAGTTATCCCTCTAGGTTTGAATGAACAAGTGCATTTCACTGTGTTCTTGTGAGTTTTGGTTTCTGTGTGTAATATACATCCATAAAACATAAAACTTCTTTATTTACCTAGAAGGTCTTTTTGAGCTATTTATTAGCTGGAAGTACAGTTAATTTACACATAGATAAGAACGTTGATATATGATATATCTGTGCATATTCATATATTTCCTATGTATCTATTTAGAGAATCATTGGATAATGACATGAAATGAATCCTCTTATGAGTATAGGATGATCTGCCATTGTCAGAGTTATGTATACAAAGATGTCCCCAATCTTATCTGGTTGGAATATGTGTTGTCAAAAAATATCAGTAAACCTGCTTGTATCATAGATGCATGTTATTCTGGTGATCCTGTCAAAGTGGCAGTTGTGTAAGTAAGTGGTTACACTGATAAAATCATGGAGACCATACTATAAGTGAGGACTATCTATTAGAGTGAATAAATAGTACAACTGATATTACTTTATAATGCTTTCACATTCTATTCTGGAGCAGTATGTGTTAATAGGGTCTCCAATAGGCCTTGTATTAACAAGGATGTAATTGAATCAGAAACGTCCCTCTTTGAACTGTCTTTATAAGCTTCAGAGATAGTTTGAGCCTCCACAGCCTCTGTAGAAGCTCTACACCCGAAACGTGCGTATCTTTTGATGACGTCACTTCTGTGATGAACTGATCTGGCAGCACTGCTCTGCTCTGATGAGAACAAGACTGCTATCAGCTAAGTAATTGGGGTATTTGGGCAGCTGGCACCTAGTATAGGGAGGTAGCTTTCTGGAAACATAGCATTAGAGGATAAAAGGCGGGTCCTAATAGCTTAGTATGTCTCATAGATAGGGAGCTCAGCTATACAGATTAATGGTATGTGTGTCACCCCCTTACTCTGCTGTAACAGTTATTCATGCTAAGACCTCTGAGTCTGTTACTCTCACAACTTGATTGGGGTAATATATATATATTCCATTGGACAAACAGACTGCAGACACAATCACTGAGTTGGTTTGCTTCACATTACTCTATTGATAAGGTTAAGTCTGTACTGAGGCATTGTGTTGTCCTAAGTGTCTTTGATTACAAAGAAATGATCCGTCTATAATTTTAATGGTAGGTTTATTTTAACAGTGAGAGACAGAATAACAAAAAACAAACAAAAAAAACGCATGTCAAAAAAGGTATAAATTGATTTGCAGGTCAATAAGGGAAATAAGTATTTAACCCCTTGTCTTAGTACTTTGTGGCAAAATCCCTGTTGGCAATCACAGAGGTCAGACGTTTCTTGTAGTTAGCCACCAGGCTTGCTCACATCTCAGGAGGGATTTTGTCCCACTCCTCCTTGTAGATCCTCTCCAAGTCATTAAGGTTTCAAGGCTGATGTTTGGCAACTCAAACTTTCAGCTCCCTCCACAGATTTTCTATGGGATTAAGGTCTGGAGACTGGCTAGGCCACTCAGGGAGCTTAATGAGCTTTTTCTTGAGCCACATTCCTTTGTTGCCTTGGCTGTGTGTTTTGGGTCATGGTCATGCTGGAATACCCATCCACCAACCATTTTCAATGCCCTGGCTGAGGGAAGGAGGTTCTTACCCAAGATTTGATGGTACATTGCCCCATCCATCTTACCATTGATGCAGTGCAGTTGTCTTGTCCCCTTAGCAGAAAAACACCCCCAAAGCATAATGTTTCCACCTCCAAGTTTGATGGTGGGGATGGTGTTCTTATTGACAGCATTCCTCCTCCTCTAAACACTGCGAGTTGAGTTGATGCCAAAGAGCTTTGTTTTTTTCTCATCTGACCTTTCACCCTGTTCTCCTCTGAATCATTCAGATGTTCATTGGCATACTTTAGATGTGCCTGTACATGTGCTTTCTTGAGCAGGGGGACCTTGCGGGCACTGCAGGGTTTCAGTCCTTCATGGCGTTGTGTGTTACCAATTGTTTTCTTGGTGACTATGGTCCCAGCTGCCTAGAGATCATTAAGAATATCCTCCCTTGTAGTTCTGGGCTGATTCTTCACCGTTCTCATGATCATTGAAACTCCACAAGGTGAGATCTTGCATGGACCATCAGAGCGAGGGAGACTGGCAGTTATTTTGTGTTTCTTCCATTTGTGAATAATCGCACCAACTGTTGTCACCTTCACACCAAGCTGGTGGGCGATGGTCTTGTAGCCCAATCCAATCTTCTGTGTAGGTCTACAATCTTGTTTGGAGTCTGATTGATTGATTGCTTCAGTGGACAGGTGTCTTTTATATAGGTAACGTTCTGGGATTAGGAGCACTCCCTTTAAAAGAGTGCTCCTAATCTCAGCTCGTTACCTGTAAAAAAGACACACGGGAGCCAGAAATCTTGCTGATTGATAGGGGATCAAATACTTATTTCCCTCACTGACCTGCAAATTAATTTATAACTTTTCTTGACATGCGTTTTTCCTGGCGGGGGGGGGGGGGGGGGGGGCGGGGGTTGTTATTCTGTTTCTCACTGTTAAAATACACCTACCATTAAAATTATAGACTGATCATTTCTTTGTCAGTGGACAAACGTTCAAAGTCAGCAGGGGATCGAATACTTTTTCCCCCCACTTTATATTTTACAAGAGACCCTGAGACAAGTGAATTCAAGATTAGATATCTTAATCTCTTGCTAGGGATGTTGCCATATATTGTTTGTGGTGGATCGAACATCACGGATTCAGAACTCTAACATTCTAATAATTCTGGGGTACTATTGGCTCCTTAAGCATAATCCTCAAATTGATTGGCAAGAAAACCAGATTTAAGATTGTAGCCCAAAATCTGTAGAGACTTGAGTCAATCCTAATTTTCCACGGCAGTACCAGAGTTTTTCAATATATTTAGCAAAATCAAAGTTGCCTGATCTATAAATTTGCAGATGGTTGGAACAAGATCATGGTGAATAATTGCTATCCCCTTCCACTGATTTCTGAACTATTAGATTGCATCCGTGGCTAAAAAATCTTCACTACGAGGAGACAAGTGGATATCTGCATTCAATACCCGAAATACCATAGGCCTATGCAAAACAGCAATAATGAAATTGTTCATGATTGGTTATACAAACTTTTGGTGGTCCATTTGGATGACATATTAATTTCCTCACCTGATCTAGACTGCAGTTTAGTCAGGTATTGCAACGTTTACAAGAGAACCACCTATACTCAAAACTGGGGAAATGCTGTTTTGAGGTATAAACAGAATCCTTGCTGGGTTACATCCTATCTTCTGACGGAATCAAAATAGATCCAGCTAAATTACCAGCAGTGTAAGAGTGGCCTCTTCAAACTGATCCCAACAGCATACAGAGATTCATTGGTTTTGCGAACTGTTACAAGCTTTTTTTTTTCGTGGATTCTCATAAGTTTTATAACTCATTGCTGTTCTTACCCGTAAAGGTTGTATTCTGAGATTTTGGGCTCCAGGGGCTTGAGAAGCCTCCAGCAAACTAATATCAGCATTCACTTCTGCACCAATCCTGATATAGGGACTAATGCTGCAGCTGATTGAAAGGAAAAAAGATACATAGTTACATACAGTAGGTACATAGTAATTGAGGTTGAAAAAATACTTTTAGTCCATCAAGTTCAAACCTTTTTAGATGAATTGTTAATTGATCCAGAGAAAGGCAAACAGAGAAAGCCCCAAGTGAATATGTTGCCAATTGTCTCAAAAGGGGAAAAAAATATAAAATTCCTTCCTGACCCCAGATACTGGCAATTGGATTCCTCCCTGGATCAATACTCCCACTCTAATAAATAAGGATAGCCCTTTTTTTAAAATATATCCAATCCCTTTTAAAGTTATCTATCACATTCGCTGTCACCACCTCCCTTGGTAGAGAATTCCACAGATTAACCACCCTTACCGTGAAGAACCCTTTTCTTTCTTTAAGTTGAAATCTTTTTACTTCTAATCTCAAAGGATGTCCCATTGTCAGTTGAAAACCTCTTGGCACAAGAAGTTTACTTGACAATGCCTTGTATTGACCCTGTATATATTTATAATAGGTAATCATATCCCATCTTAGATGCCTTTTTTCTAGAGAAAATAAGTTTAATTTGGTTAGTCCTAATAATTTGGTTTCTTCATAACTTAGCCCCTTCATTACCCATAATAGTTTTGTTGCCCTTCTCTGTACTTTTTCCAGGCTTCTATACCCTTCTTAATACATGATAATATTTTACTTGCCTTTGCTGATGCTGCTTGGCGTTTGGCACTGTTTCCTAGGTGGTTGTCCACAAGCACTTCCAAACCCCTTTCAATATCTGATACCCTAGATTTGCTCCATTAGGATTATAAATTGCATGGCTATTTTTCCTTCCCAGATGCATAACTGTATATTTATTCATATTTAATCTCAACTGCCATTTAGTCGCCCATTTCTCTAATTTATGCAAATCCCTTATTAGCAATTAATGACAAATAGGATTTAATAGGCATTACCGAAATGTGGTGGGATGAAACTCATGACTAGACTGTTATTCTGGATGGTTATAACCTATTTAGGAAAGATAGAGGCAATGGTAAATGAGGAGGAGGGATTTGTTTGTATGTTAAGCCTGAATTTAGGCCTATAGTAAGAGAAGAGATTTATGGTGGACCTAGTGATTAAGTTGAATGTTTGTGGGTAGAGTTAAATAGCAGAGCACTAAATTCCAAAAGATAATTAGTAGGAGTATGCTATAAACCCCCAAATATAGCTGAAAGTGAGGAAATACAATTATTGTTACAGATTGGAAATGCAGCTAAGCATGGGCAAGTTCTAATAATGGGAGATTTTAATTACCCTGAAATAAACTGGATAAATGAGACCAGCAGTTTATCTAGCAGGTTCTTGAGTACACTCAGGGATCATTATCTGGCCCAGGTTACACAAGAGCCTACTCAAAATGAAGCTATCTTAGATTTACTCATCACAAATAATATTGATATAGTATCAAATGTTGGAATAGGGCAACCTTTGGGAAACATTGATCACAACACAGTCTCATTTGAGATTGAATTAATAAAAAAAATTTTAAGGGACCAACCAAAACTCTTAATTTTAAAAGGGCAGATTTTAACGGTCTAAGGGCAGCAATACAAAGTATAGACTGGGACAGAGAGCTGATAGGTAAAAACGCTGAACATAAATGGACAACATTGAAATCATTACTAAATATTCATACACATCGGCATATAACGTGTGGGAATAAAAGTAAAAGGAGTAAATCCCATCCAATGTGACATAACAATGATTTAAAGATCAAGATAAGGAGTAAAAAACAGGCATTTCAATTAAACAAACAAGAGGGGACAGAGACTGCTTTATGGGAATACAAGGAAATCAAGGCTTGCAGAAGCGCAATTAGACTGCCTAAAATAGAAAATGAAAAATGTATTGCAAAAGAGAGTAAGACTAACCCTAAAATATTTTTTAAGTATATTAATGGGAAGGAGAGGAAGGAAGCTATAGGAACATTACAATGTGACACAGGCCGTCTGAAAATCAAGATAAGGAGTAAAAAACAGGCATTTCAATTAAACAAACAAGAGGGGACAGAGACTGCTTTATGGGAATACAAGGAAATCAAGGCTTGCAGAAGCGCAATTAGACTGCCTAAAATAGAAAATGAAAAATGTACTGCAAAAGAGAGTAAGACTAACCCTAAAATATTTTTTAAGTATATTAATGGGAAGGAGAGAAAGGAAGCTATAGGAACATTACAATGTGACACAGGCCGTCTGAAAATTAGTGACCAGGAAAAGGCAGATGAGCTAAATAGGTTATTTTCTTCGGTATACACAAGGGAATTACCAGTGGTTGGGACACGGCAACATAATGGGGCTACACTACCTTTGCCAAATATTTGGTTAACACAGGAAGAAATCCAAAAGAGGTTGGAAAAAATAAATGTTAATAAAGCCCCGGGTCCTGATGGAATACATCCAAGGGTACTAAGGGAACTGGGTTCTGTAATAGCCAAACCATTATATTTAATTTTTCAAGATTCACTCAACACAGGGCCTCTACCAGATGACTGGAGAAAAGCTGATGTGATACCTATATTTAAAAAGGGAGCAAGAGCAAATCCGGGGAATTATAGACCAGTGAGCCTCACTTTTGTAGTGGGGAAGCTTTTACAAGGATTAATGGGGGGTAATTTACAAGAATATCTCTATTTAAACAGGATTATAAGTAGGAGTCAACATGGATTTATGAGGAGTAGGTCATGTCAAACAAATCTAATTAGTTTCTATGAGGAGGTTAGTAGGAACCAGGATCAAGGCAACTCATTGGATGTAGTCTTTTGGGATTTTGCAAAGGCTTTTTTAATACAGTGACACATGGGAGACTATTGTGCAAACTAAGAGATACAGGAAATGCAGTAAATATCTGCTCATGGATTGAGAACTGGTTAAAGACAGGAAGCAAAGTGTTGTTGTAAATGGAACATACTCCGATTGGACAAATGTGGTAAGAGGGGTTCCTCAGGGTTCAGTATTAGGTCCTATCCTTTTTAACATATTTATTAATGACTTAGAGGTAGGATTGGATTGTGGTGTCTCCATTTTCGCTGATGACATAAAGTTGTGCAAGGTAATTAAATCAGATAATGATGTGCTTTCCCTCCAAAGGGATTTACATACAATTGAGGAATGGGCATCTAAATGGCAGATGAGATATAATACGAATAAATGTAAAGTTATGCATCTGTGAAGGAAAATAGCCATGCAATTTATAATCTTAATGGAGCAAATCTAGGTGTATCAGATATTGAAAGGGATTTGGGAGTGATTGTGGACAACCACCTAGGTAACAGTGCTCAAAGCCAAGCAGCAGCTGCAAAGTATTAAGAAGGGTATAGAAGCCAGGGAAGCAAATATAATTCTGCCACTATACAAATCTCTAGTACACCCTCATTTGGAATATGGAGTACAATTTTGGGCACCACTTCATAAAAAGGACATTTTAGAGCTGGAAAAGGTACAGAGGAGGGCAACAAAACTAATAAGGGGAATGGAGGGGCTAAGTTATGAAGAAAGACTAACCAAATTAAACTTATTTTCTCTAGAAAAAAGGCGTCTAAAAGGAGATATGATTACCTTATATAAATACATCCAGGGTCAGTATAAAGATTTGTCAAGGGAGCTTTTTGTGCCAAGAGGTTTTCAACTGACAAGAGGACATCCCTTGAGGTTAGAAGTAAAAAGATTCCACCTTAAAGAAAGAAAAGGGTTCTTCACAGTAAGGGTGGTTAATCTGTGGAATTCTCTACCAGAGGAGGTGGTGATAGATAACTGTAAAAGGGGACTAGATTTATTTCTAATTAAAAAGGGAATTCAGGGTTATTATGTTTAATTAGAGAGACAGTATTGATCCAGGGAGAAATCCGGTCGCCAATGTCTGGGATCAGGAAGGAATTGTTTTTATTTTATTTTTTTATTTCCCTTTGAGACGATTGGCTAGTTCTCGCTTGTTTGTTTTTTTCTGTTTGCCGTCTTCTGGATTAATTAATAATTTTAAAATGTTTTATTAATAATTAATTAACAACTAATTAATTAATAGTTAATCCGCATATTGCAGATCAGAGGAGACCTTAAAAGGTTGAACTTGATGGACTGAAAGTATTTTTTCAACCTTAAATACTATGTAACTACTGTATGTAACTATGTAACAGAGGCATACAGACCACAAAAAGCCACACACTGACATAGCTTCACACAGGCAAAATCACACTCCCTCTCATCTGCCACTAATCGCTGCACAAGTACCCAAACATTCTTATTGTTCAGGAGAAATCACAGAACAGAGGCAAACAGACCTCCAAACGCCACACACAGATATAGCTTTACACAGGCAAAACAACTCCCTCTCAGCTGCCACGAATCAATGCACAAGTACACAACATATTACTGCTCAGGAGAAATCACAGAACAGAAGCATACAGACCACAAAAAGCTACACACTGATATAGCTTCACACAGGCAAAACCACACACCCTCTCAGCTGCCACTAATTAATGCACATGTACACAACATCAAGGGGTAGGAGAGAAAAGCGCAAGAATCTCCTGGTGCAGATTATTTCAACAAATTTGGATGGAGGTAACGTAAGGTTCAAGCTGTAAGACTCTCACCTGGTCAGACCTCAACAAAATGAGATATTGAAAGTGTGATGCTCTTGTTATTGTCTTATTTGGTCCCGGTGTCTGTGGATTCTTCTGGTGGTCTGAATACCAACTTTCTGTATATCAGTGTGTTCAGCGTAAATCTTAGTAGGGGAGGCTTAGTGGAGGAAAAGCCCAACCCCAGTTCTACTGTGAGGTACCGCCGGGATGGGACCGACAAAGAGGGACCAAAATTAATAGACTTAATAAACCAGAAATGGTTTATTTGGCAATGGTATTTAAAATCAAACACGTTTTGCTGTATCTGGTGACAGCTTCATCAGTGATATTGGATTCTACATAGAAAAATACACATTGAAAACAAATACCTATCACATATATAGTTGTGAGCAGGCGAGCTTGCTCGAGCTGTTGCTAACACTTGCGGGCTCGCACAGCGAGGGCCGCAGTTGCTGGCATGGAGCGCCGAAGGCGCTCCATGCCAGCAACTGAGGCCCTTGCGCGCTCTATGCCCGCAACTGAGGCCGGATCGCACTCAAACGCATGCGCAATGCGCATCGTGAACTGCGCATTGCGCAGCAGTAGCCACACATGCGCACAGTGCGGCGTGAGTGGGGAAGAGGCACAGAGGGAGAGTGGGGAAGAGGCACAGAGGGAGAGTGGGGAAGAGACACAGAGGGAGAAGGGGGAAGAGACACAGGGAGAGGGGGGAAGAGACACGGGGGGAGAGACACAGAGGGAGGGGGGAAGAGACATATATATATATATATATATATTTATACATAGATATTATATTATATATATATATATATATATATATTATATATGTATATATTATATATATATATATATAAATATAGATACATTATTATGTTGCCAATATGTATATCACATATATAGTTGTGAGCAGGCGAGCCTGCTCGAGTCGTTGCTCACGCTTGCGGGCTCGCGTAGCCCTCGCAAAGTGAGGGCCTCAGTTGCTTGCATGGAGCGCCACAGGCGCTCCTTGCCAGCAAATGTGGCCCTCGCAAAGCGCCGCATTTGCTGGCAAGGAGCGCCGTGAAGCGAGGGCCTCAGTTGCTGGCAAGGAGCGCCACAGGCACTCCTTGCCAGCAACTGCGACCCTCGCAAACTTTAGTCGAAGCGAGGGCCTCAGTTGCTGGCATGGAGCGCCGCAGGCGCTCCATGCCAGCAAATGCGGCCCTCGCGAAGCACCACATTTGTTGGCAAGGAGCGCCGCGAAGTGAAGGCCTCAGTTGCTGTCAAGGAGCTCCACAGGCGCTCCTTGCCAGCAACTGCGACCCTCGCAAACTTTACGTCGCTACGCAAACAACATACAAGACACGTTAACACCCATTACAGACTCGCAAAAATCGCCCACAACCCGCGGACAGGAAAAAATGAAAAACACAATAAATACACACAACACATACATAAAAAGCTTACCTACAGCAAGAGGGAGCATCCAGGCCCACAAAAAATTAAGTTACACCTCAATTTAACTCAAAATAAAAGAGTTTAGACACTAAAAAATTCTCTAAGCGAGTGAAAAAATGGCCGCCGAACAAAACGAAAACGAGGCTACAGCACTCTAAACACCAATCTAAAACACCCCAAAACAGATTGTCAGCTCTAAAAACAGAATGCTTCCTGCATATATTACTTCAAAATAGGTAAAGTATATTAATTTATTAATGTATTATTTATTTTATTATTATACACCAAACAGCATTAGCTCACTTACAATTTCATTGCCGTCATTTTTTGACGGGCAATTCGCTAGTATAATATTATAATAAATGTGCATACACTTTGTGAAGTCAAATGCAATAGAATAAAATACAATAAATTACAATAAAATACAATACAATACAATAAAATTGTATGCCTATTCTTATCTTTAATCAAAGTGTTATCAGCAGATCGAAGTACAATGTTCAAAGATATAAAGTACGCTAGAGCCCCCCCCAAAGGAATGGAGTGGGTTAGGTATTATGGACGATGAATATATATAAGAAAAATGTGGAACGAATAAATAAAAATGGGAACATATATATATATATATATATATATATATATATAAATAAATACAATTATAAATCAATGAATGTAACATTTAGAGGTTGTTCAGACTTGTTAATGCATATTAAATACATGTCCAATAATATAATATAAACAATATGAGTATAGTACTGATGATAACCAATAACATATCATATAACGTTCTTTACAATTACCATTTACTTCCTACTAGCGACTTGCCCGTCAAAAATGACGGGGCAATACAATTTGAAGCCAAGGGAATGCTTTTTGAAACACAATGTAAAGCTTTTTATACTCTGAGGACCTTTGGCGCTCAGTCCGAGCCTCGCGCTGGGTGACTTTGGTGCTCATCACGTGGCTCGCAATGAGTGCCTTTGGTGCTCATTGCGAGCCTCTCTTCTTGTGTACTTTTGCTCCTCTGAGCACCTTCGTCACTCATCAGAAAGAGACATATATATTTATCCATAATTAGTTAACTAATAATAAATTAATTATTTACTGAATACTTTACCTATTATTAATTAATATATCAAGCAATCAATAGCCTAAAGAGCTAACAATCTGTTTATATTTTGCGGCAGCACACAATGTACAGTTTGAGTGTTGGTGCCCTGATGATAAAGTGTAATGAATGTCCCAACTGTGCATTAGAATGAGGCTGCGTGCGCGAGGGAAAACCATTGGTTTAGTTGTGTAAAGCAACATTGTAGATTCGTAATGTTATTAATGTGTTACGCGGCTCGCAAGCATTTTCCGTCATTTGTAATAGTGTATTTTGTAGTTTGTACGTTCTTGTGTGAAAATGCTATGCGTTTGGCAGTGTTTTGCGCAATCCGTGGTCGTGAAGCCTTGTCTTCATTTTTTGGGGCGCCCATTATTTTTCTCGCTTAGGCGATTTACTTAAATTCACATTCCACCTCACTCCCAGATGTCCTGGCTGTTCCCCCGTACTGTGTGTGATGTTTTTGTTGTATTTTTATTATTTTTGTTGTTGTTTTTGTTGTTTTTTGGTTTTCGCGGTTCGGCCGTTAATTTCTAATTTTTCGTAAATCGTACGTTCGTGTGTGAAAGTGCTAAGTGCTTGGCAGTGGCAGTGTAGCCTCGTTTTCATTTTTTTGGATGGCCATGTTTTTTCTCACTTAAACTTGTCAAAATTGACTTAAATTCGTGTTCCACCTCACTCTCGGACGTTCTGGCTGTTCCCCCATGCTGTGTGTGATGTTTTTGTTGTATTTTTTTGTGTATTTAGTGTGTTTTTATTGTTTTTTGTTTTTCGCTGTTCGGCCGTTAACCTCGTATTTTTCCTATCTCGTATTTTTTTTTTCTGTCCATGGATGCATATGGTATTCACAGCCTATTTTATTTATTTTTTATTTTTTTCAACGTACAGAAACAAGCAACGATACAATGACAATAGACATTCACATCTTGTCATAAACAACAATATAACAATAATAGCATTAATAACATTAGTAACGTCCATAACAATAATGACATTAAAAGAACATTGGCATTAATGGCATAACATTAAGGTGCAGAGTACTAATCCATCAACCCTGAGTTTCCTTGATTGGCTGAATCCATGTAATTATCCCAAGGAGCCCATTTCCGAAGCATTTTATTCTTATATCCCCCCTTATTTATTATGTAATCTATTTCAAGATCTCTGTTATAAGCTACCTCTATGTTTATTTTCAATGGTGTTTGGAAAGATATGAAAAAGTACTATCTCAGGTGATAGATGTATGTCTTTTTTTAAGATCTTCGAAATATTTAGGGAACAACGATTCCAAAACAGTTGGGCTTTCTAACATAGCCACCACATGTGGATCTGTGACCCAATTTATTTTTAGCCTCTCCAGCACAACTCTTGATGTAATTTAGGATCTATTTTATTTAATACACTCGGTACTCTATACCAAATGAGTTTCTCTTAGAGAGCTGCATGTAATACATTTTTGCGTCAATACACAAGCATCAAACCAAATCTTTTCATCCCAGGTTGTTCCTATCTCCATTTCCTGTTTTATCATTTCTGAAGATTTCCCCTTACATCTTTTAATATCTATGATACTCGCACATTTGGAAATGGCGAATTTTCTATTTATCTTTATTTGTTCTTTTTCAAGGTTAGAGATCATATCTCTTATCTCCTGGCCATACTCTTAATTCCGAGTCATATGCCGTAATGACCCATATTGTAACCAAGGGGGGCCAGGCCCTTTGTTAGCAGTTTTTAAATCTTCAAATGATCTTAAATGATCATTCTTCCAAAGATCCCGAACAATGAACCCACTCCATTGGTCCCATTCTAACCTTATTTTTGTATTGTTTAAATCATATAGCATTTGTAATGGGGTTACTGGTGACGAAAATGGTAATATCTTCCATTTATTGTTGATTTTATACCATGTGGTTAAACAGAATTAAATAGTCAGGGTTAACTTTTTTAGATAATCTCCAGACAGTTCTTTCATCCATATCAAATCTATTTTGCTAATTCTCTCTCAATCAAGATACATTTAGGAGATGATATACTCTCATTATATTTCAAAAGGTGGCTAATACCAATATTCTCTAAATAATCTCTTAGATTCGGCGAGGATAATCACATTCCATTAACCCAAACCTTACGGCCTCTGTTAAGGAATTTATCAATTCATCTTTGAAATTTAGTAATGGTACCCCCAGAACATTTTAACGTGATACATCTTAGGATATAAGTTATTTTTGGTATAATCACCATTTTAATCATCGAGATACGTCCAGTCCATGATAAATTTATTATGCCCCATTTTTTACATAGATTACTTATAGGGAGATAGATTTGGTCCAAGTTATCAATCATTAAAGTTGAAATCCTTGGGCCAAACCTTATCCCCAAATGTGTTATAGAATTATACTCACATCTAAAAGCAAAGGTTTCTTTCAGGCATACCACCTCTTCAATAGATAAATTAAAACGTAGAATTTCAGATTTATGGCTATTGATTTTATAGTAAGAAACTGTTCCATAATTTTGTACAATGGTTAGTAATTTTCTTAATGAATTTATTGGATCTGACATAGTAACAACTACATCATCAGCGAAAAGTGATATCTTTGATATTGTTTTACCGATTTCTATCCCCTTTATATCACCATCATATCTTATTGTGTAAGCTAAAGATTTAATACATAAGTTGAATATCAGTGGGGATAGGGGGCAGCCCTGTCTGGTCCCGTTTCTTATGTCGAATGCCTCTGATTTATAACCATTCCCCATTACAAATGTTGATTGTCATGAATCACCCAGGGGCCATATTGGATTTGGTGTGAACTATGCTGGGGCCATTTTGTGACTGGCAGCAGTGGCCATCTGGGGCTGGGTTATCTTCCACATGCTGTTGCCATGTGGAAGAACAAAAGGTTTGGGCTCACAAAGTCACTGCTTGTGAATGGTATGAATAGGGGGTTCCACTGTCACCATTTAATAAAGTCAGCATTACTGCATAAAATGGATTGACGTGGAAAACTTGCCCCACCCTGATACCATGTGGGAATGGGGAAATATGGTTTGGGTTGTAATAGTTAATTACAGTATAAGCTTGTATATAGTACTATGGAGTGATTGTATTTAGTTAACCATCCCCCAGTAGGTAAACACTGAGGCAGGAGCTGAGCGAGATCCTGAACAAGATAAACCTCACAGGGTGTCGCCAGGACGTGAACAAAGGGCCAGTAGGGGGTTTCCCCAGGGGCATAGTCCAGGAGGAAAAACAGGAAGTATCCACTGGGAGAGTCTGGGTTAGAATGAGCTTAATAGCCCCGCCTGGGGTTGGTCCATGGGAGGGGTCTGGTGGTTCCCATAGCCTACCTCTGTTACATTGGACAGAGGTAATTAGGTTACTCTGGAGGTTACCCTATTGGCCAGAGAAAGGGGAAAGGTTGATCCACTCCCTCCACTGTGTGTGTGTGTGTGTGTGAAATGTTTTAAATATGTTGTTCCAAAATAAAACGATGTTCATAATTTTCAGCAAGACGTGGTGTGTAGATGTATTATTTACCCGGGGACATATGCTTGCAGTAAGATTCGTCAGACTTACTGTCAATATTGCTCAGTCTAAACCAAGGGCTGAGACATGATGTTCCTGTAATCAAAGCTACTCCAAGGTCCAGAGTAACCCAAATCCGGTCAACAGACCCAGCCAGGGAGTGGGTCGTGACATTGATGAATTACTGTATAAGGCCATACTGGCTTTTATACATGAACTCCCGAATCCATAAGCTTCCAATATTGCTTTCATAAAACTCCAGTTAATGTGGTCAAACGCTTTTTCGGCATCTAAAGCAACCGCAATAACTGGTAATCCACTCTTTTTCACAAAGGCAAAAATATTGACCAACTTTCGGATGTTGTCTGCCCCTTTAATAAAACCTGTTTGATCTTGATCCACCAACAGATGCATTAATGGGTCTAATCTCTGTGCATATACTTTGGCATATATTTTTAGATCATGATTTAACAGTGAGATCGGTCTATAATTCATACATAAGGTCAGATCTTTGCCCTCTTTAGGAATAGTAATAATGGCGGCTTCCTTCATCTCCTTAAGGATGACTCCTGTCATCTTGATCTCATTAAATGCCCTAGATAAATGTTCTAGTAACTGAGTTTTAAATAATTTATAGTAGCTAGGTGGGAAGCCATCTGGTCCCGGAGCCTTTCCAATCTGTAAGGAGTTAATTGCGGATTCAATTTAATCCGCTAAAATCTCTCTATCTAACATCTCTCTATGATGATGGCTTATTTTTGGAGTGATAGATTTATTCAGGAATGAGGTTATCAATTCTCTAGATGGTTTACAGACACCTTCATGGCCTTCTAAGTTGTATAGAGTACTATAGTGTTCTTGAAAGGTCTTTCCTATATCTCTTGGACTATGGTTGTTTTTCCCTTTCAGATCTATCAATCTTTCTATCCTTTTTTGACTATATTTGTGATTCTTAAAGTTCTCTATACATCCATTCAAATGACTCGCTATGTGGTATTTTTTATGCTGTAACACCCAGAGCTTATTATCTATTTGAACCTGAATACTTCTTTTAAATTGGGCTTGTACACTTGCTATTTCTTTTATCGTATCTTGATCAGGTTGCTTTTTATTCCTATATTCTAATTTATTTAACTCTAAATATAGATTTCTTAAGGGCAGCCCTCTCTCTTTATTTTTGCGAATAGCTGTAACCTAAAAAAGCTGTGCATATATACTTTATGGGCTAGCCATTAAGTACAATTGGAAGAGACTGAACCTACATTAGTTCTAAAAAAATCTGCTAACTCCTGTTGTATTTCATCTCTATCTTTTGTCTTCCTAAAGATGGATGGGTCTATTCGGAGGGCCTTATTATTTATTCCCCTTAATTTACCATTCAGCTGTAATTTTATATGCCCATGGTCTGACCACACTATGGGGCCAATATTGACTTTGGTCATCACCCTTAATGTGGGGTGATCTACCAAAAAATAATCAAGTCTCGTATATGTTTTATGTCGGTACGAGAAGAATGTAAAATCTTTCTCTTCAGGGTGAGTAACCCTCCACGCATCAAAGACATTGAATCTTGAGTATCTTTAAATTTCCTTGCCTTCCTACAGGTATCAGGGTCTGGGGCATTTTTTTTTTTAAAGTCCTTCGTCTCATCATTTTTTTTTTTCTAAGTCCAGCATTTGTCAATTGTTGCAGGCTGGCGATCCCGCGTTTACTAAATGTTTTGTGTCTAAGTCCCACGTGTTTCATTGCCTTCACTGCTCGCTCATCACCTTTGTGCTGCGAGTTTTAGTGCCTTAACGGCTCGCCTCGCTGCGCAGCCACACATTTACACCACCTCCTAACCTCTATAAGAATACTATATCAGGGATTCTATTCCCATCAGCCAGGCTCTATCTAGCATGTATACACGCAACTCTCACACTAACCCATCTTTGTGACTAGAAGTATTACATTCCACTTACTTTATGTACATGTTTGTCAATGCTTGTATGCAGGCATACTCATATAGGTGCAGGTATGGCTGTGCATGTGTATGCATCTAGATGCGTGTTGGTACATTTGTGTGTGTGTATACGTGCACTTGGGTATGGGTGTGCTTATATGTTTGTATATATTTGTGTAGGTATTCCACATTGCCCCACTTTTCCTACATCTCTCACACACATACCACGAGGTTCCATAGTTCAGGTTCTTAGTACATAGACCGTTCCTAAGATCATTAGCAAACACATATTTTATCCCATATCGTTATAGGGGATGTTTTACTATTGATATCCCCTACTATTTCTAGTCTTCTCTATTCCTCTAGAACTAGGTACTCCTCTGATCCTGTCTCTATCTTTTACAGATCCTTCTTCACTCCCTGCTTGAATTTTTGAGGCAGAACACTGAGGCAGTCTAAAATATAAAGTACATCAATTACATCTCACGACCCCTCTTCCAAGTAAATTTTGTTAAGAATAGCCCAGGCTCAGTTATTATCATACCTCAACATAAAAAACATCTTCACGTATACCAATAATATGTAGTGTATGTATAAATAAATATTCAAATGTATCTGTTGGTGATTATTGTTATTCCTACGCCACCCTAATATAAGCATTTATATTTCTTGGTTCATATGCTAATACGGGTTCCTGCACATAATAATTATATAATTGGACATGTATTTAATATACATTAACAAGTCTGAACAATCTCTAAATGTTACATTCATTGATTTACAATTTTATTTATCTATTTATTTATATATATATATATATATATATATATATATATGTTTCCATTTTTATTTATACATTCATCATTTTTCTTATATATATTCATCGTCCATAATACCTAACCCACTCCATTTCTTTGGGGGGGAAGGTGGGCTCTAGCGTACTTTATATCTTTGAATATTGTACTTCGATCTGCTGTAAGAGCGATCTGCTGATAACACTTCAATTAAAGATGAAAATCGGTATACAATTTAATTGTATTGTTTTCTATTTTATTGTATTTTATTTTATTCTATTGCATTTGACTTCACTAAGTGTATGCGCATGTATTATTATATTATTATTATACAGGTATTTGTTTTCAATGTGTATTTTTCTATGTAGAATCCAATATCACTGATGAAGCTGTCACCAGATACAGTGAAACGCATTTGATTTAAATATCATTGCCAAATAAACCATTTCTAGTTTATTAAGTCTATCAAGTTTGGTCCCTCTTTTTCGGTCCCATCCCGGCAGTACCTCACAGTAGACCAGGGTTTGGGCTTATCCTCCACTAAGTCTCCCTTACTAAGATTTACGCTGAACCCACTGATATACAGAATGTTGGGATTCAGATCACCAGAAGAATCCACAGACACCGGGACCAAATAAGACAATAACAAGAACATCACACTTCTGATACACTATTAAAGTGCTTTCAATAACCCATTTTGTTGAGGTCTGACCAGGTGAGAGTCTTACAGCTTGAACCTTGCGTTACCTCCATTCAAAATCGTTGAAATAATCTTCACCAGGAGATTCTTGCGCTTTTTTCTCTTACCCCTTGATACTCCAGATTTACAAGATTCCCTACACTAGAGATACCGGTGTATTTTGAGAAGCAGCAGATCACAGGTAACATGATTAGAGACTGTCCACTACTACCAAAGATGTAGATTGAGACGACTGAAGTGTTGTCTTTTGTAAGAAAAAGACATACTTGATAAAAGCACGTTACTGTATTTCCAAAACCAGGACTACAACGGCCACAGATTGTTGGATGTGGTTTGTTTAATGTGCAACATACAGCATTGGGGGTTTTCCAACTAGCAACTGTGTATATTGATTACACTGACAATATTCACCTGTTATTGATTATACTGATAATATTAACTTGTATCGGTTGCACTGTTGTATTATCGTTATACTCTGTGATACTATTATAATACTCCTACGTCACAGGACAGTCAGGCGCTTCGGCCTCTATATTTGGGAAGTAAATATTCCCAATTCCTTACTAACAAGTACATAACACACTTACTGCTCCGGAGAAATCACAGAACAGAGGAAAACAAACCACAAAAAGACACACAATGATATAGCTTTACACAGGCAAAACCACACACCCTCTCAGCTGCCACTAAGCAATGCACAAGTACACAACACACAGAACAGAGGCAAAAGGTTATACAAGGTTATTCTGTGGCTGTCTCAAAATATTTTGGGTCTAGAGATGAAATTTGTCACTAGGCAGAGCCAATAGGGGTGGGTGGAACTCACTTTATTTGTGGTGGTCCTTTTGAAGGTGTTTTAGGTTGAAACTGGGGTAATTTAGGCATAGTTATTTAATATATTCTACTATGGTACAAAAAAAGTGTTGGGCTGTTACAATATTGCTTCACAGCTAGCGGCCACCAAAGATGTCTTAGACTGTTTTTGTTGGTTATATGGGATAGCATACTGCAGATATTTTCTGCCTTTAAACTGGCCCATAGGGGAATAGGGAGATGATTCAGAGCAACACACAAAATGCAATTGAGGATAATGTGAAGGCGAGATGGAAAAGTAAGACATTGCTTTCCTCTTTTGTGTTTCAGGAGTTATATGGATATACAATTGTAAGAGCAACACCAGGATGTGTCAAAAGAGATGGACCACAGGCAAAACCATCAGTTAACAGGTCAGGGATAGATGGCAACGGATCATACATGGGAAATTAAGCAAAAGGTCTGTTCAGCGTATATTGTGCATATAAGATAAACAACTTATGTTCCATGTTGAGCCAAATATGCAAATACCTGTTGACACATTGTATTTGTGCATGTAATTTATTTTAACAGCCATTATTCTTATAGTACAGTGGTCCATTAAGAGAAGCAATAATCACTTAAGTGAAAGTTCAAGATTCCAGTTTGGGGCTCGCTCATCACCGTCCACGCCTCTGTAACTTTGTTTTTGCCTTGTCCCAGCTTTAGTAACCACTGTTCAGAGTTTCTCTCTTGTCCAGATTGATTATTTCAGTGGTTCTCACAAAACACTCCAGTGAGTCTGTCTGAGCAAAACTTTGCTTGATCAGCTTTGCAAACTGCAGGCCCCCAACACAGCCTGGTAACTGCTTGAAGCAGGACTGCAATCCTGCAGCCTATTAATTGGCCACACCCATCTCTCATTTAGTATCTTTATGAATTCTTCATTTAGACTTTGTGCTGGTTAGACTTTCTTAAAGTTGCTGAAGCTTCTGCTCTTCCAGCTCTTTCACTATTTTCTCCATTATTTTCTGAAAGCAGCTCTGGTATCCAAAACCATGGTAGCAGAAATGTGACTGTAGTTCCAAGTGTAGATACTGCCGTTCACTTTCCTGCAACTTCTGCACACTGGGTAACAGCCCCACCCCTCCAATCATCTCCAGTGTATCTTTTTTCTTCTTCTGTGCCATCTGTATTAAGGCATTCCATAGTGACTGGAATACAGTTTGTAGTTTCGGCTTCTCTTTATGTCGAATATACAGATTCACAATTAAGGAATCAGCCTTCTGCTTTCTGATCATTTTGCGGCAAGTCCCAGTGAGACTCTCTGTGAAGCTTTGGGCTAGAGCTTTCTGGTTACAGGGTTTTTTCTGCAACTCCTGTGATATACTAGTGATCGTGGCCTCCTGATTCACTAGTGCACTGTGAAGCTTCTGCGCCTCGACTTTGACATCTCTGCTATTACTATCTACTTTCAGCTCCACCATCTCCTGCCTCACACTGTTGGGGGCATTCTCTATCTTATGAAGTTTGACTTCTTTCTCTCTCGCCAACACTTCCACATCACTCAGTTACTCCTTCAACGTAACTAGATGGAGGTTGGTGTCTGGCTCATATAGCATCCGACTCTCTGCTACCAATCTGCGTAATTCTTTGTCAAACTCTTTGACACAGTGAACTTGTCAGATTCTCCAACTCTCCCTCTTTAGGTTAATCATCATCGATATCATCCTCACCATAATTTTGATTATCTTCATTATGGGACAGTGACTTCTTGCGCTGTTTCTCTTCACTCTTTCATTTCAACTGATAGATAACCTGGCTCTTTCAGTTCCAGGTACTTCAATCGGCATGCTGAAAATTCTCACAAAACTGTATCAGATTCATATGCCGAACCTGCTTCTGTTCTGGTACCTTATTCTTCATAGGCTCCGCAAACATGTCATCTCCCAGAGCTGCTTCTATGCACCTCACCTGTCTCATTGTTAGCAATCCTTCAAGGTCTGCAACGCTTTTATCTTTGCTAAGAATTTTTTGGGGTTTTGCTGAAATGTCTCCAGCTGTTCTGCAAATCAACACATTTGTTAGCACCTGTCTTAGTAGCCTTTTGAGTTTCTGAAAACAAACTTGTGATTTAAGCATCCTCAGCTTTCACAGTTCTTTCTGCATTGTAACTGCTTCTTTTCATCTTTTTTTTAACTTGTAAATCCAGTTCACTCTGCTTGTGCTGGATCTGTTGCCATATGTTCTGCTGAAGAATCTCCTCTCTGGATAACTCTGGCTGCTAAGCCGTACTTTCTTCCTCCTTCGGTCTCTCCTGTACAAGCTCCTGCTCTATGCTTCACATTTGAGCTTTTCTGTAGACATCACTCTGCATTAAACGCAGCATCTTGTGTACGCAGGTCCTGGAGGTCAGTGCTAGTCTCTTCTGGACGAGCATCACTCTGCACCAACTGTGTCTCCATATCAGAGAGATCACTTACCACCTCTTCTTGTACAGTATGTAACAGCTTCTTCTCTATCATTGCTGTTTCTCTCTGAGATAAATGATTAGTGAGGAGATCTCGCTTCTCCTGTATGCCAGTGTGCGGCAGCTTCCACATAACTTTTTTCATTCAGCTTATACATGTGAGTACTCTTCCTCTGCTCCAGAATATACATCTGTGTCTTCTTCATGTAGGACTCCTTATTGTCCCAAAACACATGCATCCTCCTCCATTCAGGAATTTAATTTGGCATTGTTCTGATATCCCTCATGTTAGTAGCAATTTACCTGTCTTCCATTTTAGACTCTTTCAGTCCCACTGGGATAGAGTTCATCCTTGTTTCTTGCTGTATTTCTTTCCCCCTTGCCGCTCCTTTTCCATGGCACTCTGTATTTTGGCCAACTGAGACAGGCGGGATACTCCATAATTTTAATGGGTCATTCACTTTAGGAAGGATTTCAGTTTCCTCTTTCTCATTCTTCTTTTGAAAGAATATTGGCTGCAATCAATTGTTTTCCTCGCCTTTCTGGGGTCAGAGATCTTTGTCAAGCATTGTCTTGCTCTAGAATCATTTTCCACCTCAGGAATATTCTCCAAGGACAGCTGGTTTGATCTGTTGAGGTTTCTTATGGAGGCCTCTTCATTGCTCTTATTTCATAAGGTTTCTGTATTGGTTTGGGTTCAAATCTTCCCCAGTATGTTGATCAGCATCCTTCATGTGGAGGCTGCTTTTGCACCCAGTGATTGATATCATCTTGCCCTTTGCTCACAACATCAGTCATTTTTATATCATCTTTTTTCTCCAGGGGAAAATACTTTTTTGCTGCTCTAGCCATCTCATAAGCTGCTCAAGATGTCTATTTAGCTACTCCAGCCATCTCTTCGGTGGCTCCAGCTGTCTCTTTTGCCACTCCAGCCATCTCTTTAGCAGCTTAAGCTTTAGCTTAATCTCTTCGCTGCTTCATATGTCTCTTAAGCTGCTTCATCTGTCTCTTTAGCTACTTTAGCCATCTTTTTTTCTCATTCTCATTCTCAGTACTGGCTCAGTGTTGGCTTCCTGAGGTTACAAACTCTTGTTTTATTTCTGCATCAGGTTCCTTTCGCATTTGCTCAATATGGAAACTGCATTTTAATCTCGAATAGATAAGCATGTCCATTGGGTATACATAAGCACGCCACTTCTCAGGATTCCATACAACATCACAGTAATTTGTTTCCAGAACATAGGATAATAACTGTCTGGAATATGGAAGCTCATTTATCTCCAGTAGCTCTTTTTTGCAATAACAATACAGCTTCTTCCTGTCATCAAACTTCCTTCAGGGCAATCTCTGTATTCTGTTACCTCTGGTAACTCCAACTTTGTTAAGGATCTCTTCTTTTCAGATAATCATAATTTGCTGCCTTTTCCTAAACAATGCAAAACAACAAAAACTTTCTGAGCTTCACCACATAAAAAAAAGGGCAAGGATTTCAGCCAAGGAGGTTGTAAATTAGGTGTCAAACTTCCACTTGTCTCTGAAATCACAGTAAAATTTGCAGACATCAAACCTGCCAAATCGTCTCTCATATGGACTCTTTCTTCTGCAGCTTTGGCTCGGTCCTCTGAAGTTTGTCTCAGCCATTGCTCTGTAGTCTTTCTCAGACATGCAGTGGCCTGTCTCTTTAGGTCTCACACCTCTTCTGCTTGTCTCAAGAATTTCTGCCAATTCTATTGTTAGCGTACTATATCCTCTTGCTGGCGTGCAGTGGTTTCTACCATGGCTTTCACATGTTCCTCCATCTTAAAACCCATTTCTAATACCACATGTGACAAGGCATCTATCTCCCACTGGGTCTGTAACCCTGTCTTTGGCACATTCGATGAAGGAACATCAATACAGGAGGCTTTTAAGTGCTTTTCAAATTTTACTAAATTGTTGCCAGCATACAAATTCTTATAAATCAAAACAATTAAAAGCATAAAATAAATAGACCTAGCTTCTTTTGAAGCTCTATCTTTACTGTTAGAGTCAATTCCCTCACTATCAGGCCTGCTCCCAGCTAATCCTGGAAGGAGACAAAAAACTGTTCTATAAATGAGTATTTAAATTACTGGCCTTTATCCTTAAGACCAAGATTTCAGTCTGCGGCTCGCTCATCAGCTTTCAAGTCTCTATATCTTTATCTTTGCCTTGTCCCAGCTTTAGTAGTCACTGTTCTGGGTTTATCTCTTGTCCAGCTTGAATCAAAATCACTGGCTCTCACAAAACACTAGTACACTCCAGCGAGTATGGCATAGCAAAACTGTGCTCTCTCATTCTTTGATAAAGCTAAGGCAAAACTAGTCAGAATAGAATAATGCTCTACATCTCTAGGCACTACAGTCTTTTTTTAAACTTGATACTGAATATTTTATTTTCTTGTAAACAAAATACTAGATACAGTGGGGAAAAAAGGTATTTGATCCCCTGCTGATTTTGAACGTCTGTCCACTGACAAAGAAATGTTCAGTCTATAATTTTAATGGTAGGTGTATTTTAACAGTGAGAGACAGAATAACAAAAAAAATAATAAGAAAAACACATGTCAAAAAAGGAAATAATTATTTGACCCCCTTCGTCTTAGTACTTGGTGGCAAAACACCTGTTGGCAATCACAGAGGTCAGAGGTTTCTTGTAGTTGGCCATCAGGTTTTCACACATCTCAGGAGGGATTTTGTCCCACTCCTCTTTGTAGATCCTCTCCAAGTCATTAAGGTTTTAAGGCTGATGTTTGGCAACTTGAACCTTCAACTCCCTCCAAAGATTTTCTATGGGATTAAGGTCTAAAAACTGGCTAGGCCACTCCAGGACCTTAACGTGCTTCTTATTGAGCCACTCCTTTTTTGCCTTGGCTGTGTGTTTTGGGTCATTGTCATGCTGGAATACCCATCCATGACCCATTTTAAATGCCCTGGCTGAGGGAAGGAGGTTCTCACCCAAGATTTGACAGTACATGGCCCCGTCCATCGTCTCTTTCATGCATGCAGTTGTACTGTCCCTTTAGCAGAAAACAAACCCAAAGCATAATGTTTCCACCTCTATGTTTGATGGTGGGGATGGTGATCTTGGGGTTATAGGCAGCATTCCTCCTCCTCCAAACACAGCAAGGTGAGTTGATGCCAAAGAGCTTGATTTTGGTCTCATCTGACCACAAAACTTTCATCCATTTCTCCTCTGAATCATTCAGATGTTCATTGGCGAACTTCGGAAGGGCCTGTACATGTGCATTCTTGAGCAGGGGGACCTTACGGGCGCTGCAAGATTCCATTCCTTCACTGCGTAGTGAGTTACCAATTGTTTACTTGGTGACTATGGTCCCAGCTGCCTTGAGATCAATAACAAGATCCAACCATGTAGTTCTGGGCTGATTCTTCACCGTTCTCATGATCATTGAAACTCAGCAAGGTGAGATATTTTGTGCTTCTTCCATCTGTGAATAATCGCACCAACTGTTGTCACCTTCTCACCAAGCTGCTTGGCGATGGTCTTGTAGCCCATTCCAGCCTTGTGTAGGTCTACAATCTTGTCCCTGACATCCTAGGACAGGCTTTTGGTTTTGGCCCTGGTGGAGAGTTTGGAATCTAATTGATTGATTGGTTTTGTGGATAGGTGTCTTCTAAACAGTTAATGAGCTGAGATTAGGAGCACTCCCTTTAAGAGAGTGCTCCTAATCTCAGCTCGTTACCTGTATAAAAGACACCCATGAGCCAGGAATCTTGCTGATTGATAGGGGATAAAATAGTTATTTACCTCACTGACCTGCAAATCAATTTATAACTTTTTTGACATGCATTTTTTCTTGTTTGCTTTTTTTTCTGTTAGTCTTTCTCTCACTGTTAAAACACACCTACCATTAAAATTATAAACTGATGATTCCTTTGTCAGTGCGCAAACGTTCAAAATCAGCAGGGGATCAAATACTCTCCCCCCCCCCCCCCACTGTAGTTATACAAAAAGTTCAATTTATAGGCATATTTAAGTTTCTTGGATTATGAATGTATCTGATAGAGGAGAATCATTAGTGTATGGGTGGTGCTGCTTATGTTTGTAGTTTGTCTGAGCTGGGGAAAGACACGCAAAGAGAGACAGCAGACTGCTGATTATGATCGCTTAGAGCAGAGCGAATACCCTGATATCTGCAGAATAAAGGCCCGTGATTTTTAACAAACTATTGGACTGTTTGTTTTTGTTCCACTCAGGTTTAGCTGGATGAAAGCCTGTTAGTGTGGGACCTGTTAAGCTTTATTAATTATCATGGAAGCTAGGCCTATTATTTTTGTTTGTTATTTTTGCATCACTAGCTAAAAGTATTACGTCCTCTGGTACTGTGTTCATCCATCAAAGTGCCAGAAACACAGAAATAAACCCAGAGGAGACTGGTAACTAGTCACAATTTGTATATTGTTTAGTAAATAAAAACTGGCTTTATTACTTTTTTCCTACTTAATTATACTTAATCCGACAAAGTTTGCAACACTTCCCCAAGAGCCTCTCAATGTCTGAGCCAGACAGGTATTAAAGTAAGGTTGTTGTATTCATCTCCACAAGGTACCCTTTCAGCTGATTTAGCAGCTTCTGTTTAACAAGTCTCTATGAAACATTAAAGGGATATGGAGGGTTCCCAAAGTTTATTAATGTGGAGATATGCTTTCTTCAGTCGGAATTGATAAGGGTCTTATGGCCAAAACTACCCAGCAGATCTTTCAGGTTCTTTTTAGTCTCTTCACCAATGTAGCAGATGTATATAACCCCACCTTCTTTGGATGCAGCATTTAAAAATATAAACACAGGAATAGCATACACAATGCAGGTACTACTTTTATTGCTGTTAACATTAATAACAGGTTCAGTAGATGTAAATTTAAATGTGAGCGTATAATATTCTATAATAGTTTGTATATTCATCTAGGCAGAAACAGTGATATCTGCGACCTTCACTCTATCAAGTCTGGAGCACAACTGACTCTATACATAACAGTTACTGACTAGCAATGGTACTTTCAGTTTGAATTTAAACTGTCATCGTGGAGAGTGGACACAGAATCTAACAACATAAGTTAAACATATACAAAAATATAACATAACATAAAAACATCACATATATAGTTGTGAGCATGCGAGTCGTTGCTAACGCTTGCCGGCTTGCACAGCAAGCCTGTGGCCCTCGCAAAGTGAGGGCCGCAGTTGCTGGCAAGGAGCGCCAGCAACTGCGGACCTCGCAAAAAAATACGAGACACGTTACCACCAATTACGACCTCGAAAAAATAAACTGCAACCCGCGCACAAGAAAAAATGAAAAACACAATAAATACACACAACACATACATAAAAAGCTCACCTACAGGAAGAGGGGACATCCAGGACCTCAAAAACTGAAGTTACACCTCAATTTAACTCAAAATAAAAGAGTTTAGACACTAAAAATTTCTCTAAGAGAGAGAAAAAATGTGCGCCGAAAAAAACGAAAACGAGGCTACAGCAGTCTAAAGACGCAAAACACCATCAAACACCTACGGATTTGCCGAAAAAGACATACGAGATTAGAAAACAAAGATGCAACCCGCGCGACCCCAAACACATTAGAAACACAATAAATACACAAAACAAACATATAAAAAGCTTACCCACAGCAAGGTGGTGCACCCAGGACCTCTGCAAGTAAAGTTACACCTCGATTTAAGTACAAATTTTTAAACACACGAAAATCACCTAAGCGAAAGAAAAAATGGCCGCCGAACAAAACGAAAACGAGGCTACAGGACTCTAAACACGCAAAACACCACCATAAACACGCAAAGCATCACAAAACAGCTACGGATATTCCGCCATAGCCGCATACCACACATTAGCCGCCATTTTAGAACAATAACTTATACAATGTGGAAGTACACAGCTACGCTAACGGATTTGCCTCGCGGGCGCACACTATTACACTACACACATTCATCACGCTTACACAGCAGCTCCACACCACTAATGCTGCAGCAACATCAAAACAGATTGCCAGCTCTTCAACAGAATGCTTCCTGCCTATATTACTTCAAAATAGGTAAAGTATATTACTTTATTATTCTATTAGTTATTTTATTATTATACACCAAACAGCATTAGCTCACTTACGATTTGATTGCCGTCATTTTTTGACGGGCAATTCGCTAGTATTAAATAATGATAAAACTACTGAGCCTAGTCCCTATGCGGTGAGTCAGACATAGCACAATTTCCCCATCCCACAACCACATGAATAAGAGTCCAGATAGTGTTATCTCCCTCAAGTAGTTATTCAGCCAGAGTAATGGTCTGATTTAAAAATCTTATCATTATGGGTGGATCACATGAGTCCAAAGGGGCTGGTGGTCAGGAGGATCATGACAGTCAATATTAAATTAAGCTACCTGCTGAAATGTGCTGAGAGACAGTCTACGAGTGGCTAGTATATCTAGTACTACTGAGACACTGCGCAGGGAGGACCTTTGTTTGGAATATTTGAAAGGATTGAACGAGTGAAAAAGAGATTTTAAGCAATTGTTTATAGGTTTAGATATGCAAACAAACAATTAGGTAGTTTATTTAAATATTAAATCACAGGGAACCTTCCGTACCCCTTTAAATATAAAATCAATATACATAATAATAGATGTATGAAATACATGCTGCCTAGGATAATACTAGATCTCCTTGTATGGAGGATAATATGGGAAGCTCCTGTGACCTCAGAAATACCATTGTGGAGGGCAATTCGATTAAACTAATAGCCTCACTTTACTCTTAAAAGTTTAGTTTTATCTGCTGCCCTGTTAATTTTATATTTTTGATTGGGATTTTTAGGGGAAAATAGGAAAAGATGGAGTAAGGTAGAAATTTAGGGGTGTCAGGTTTGAAAGGCTATAGGAAGTTTTAGAGATGGGTAGATGATCCAGTAAAATTATCCTTGAATTTCTCTCCAGTAAATAAATTAGCAATTGGATGTGGGCAAACTGCACTTTTGGAGTGTGTGTAAAGATGAGGAGCAGAACAGAAGGTAGAAAACACATGATCCAGTAAAATGATCCTTGAATTGCTCTGCAGTAAGTAAATTAGAGATGGGTTTGTGTAAAGGTGAGGAGCAGACAGCTTGAACTTAAATCACTTTGAGCAGAGGCTGTTTACTTGTAGAGACCAAGAGAGTAAAAAGCAAGATTTTGTATTGTGACATGAAATGGTACAATTCCTATGGATAATGAACTACAGCTTATGTAGTAGTAAAAATAACTGGCTACTACCTGGTGATGATTTGTTGCATTGGCAGCATGAACACCACTGCCATGATTACAAGGTTAAGGGAGCCTGTCTTTCCGGGATACTAGTCTACCCACTGTGACAAAGTAATACTAAATATGTCTGTGAGCCACAGACAATACAAATCTCTATTTCTCCAAGAGTTCTGAAAGCATTAACTCCTTTAGCATTTTAATTAGATGAACTGATCAGACCTGATAAAAGACTAGAGCTGGGAACTGGGTGTAGCCATGTATGCACTGCAGGCTGACAGTGTGAAGAGACTGTGTGTAAGGCTTGTAGGCTATGTTTAGGCCTAAGGCTATAATCTGGCCCTAGGCTGTGTTTGGTCCTACAGCCTGGGAATTGCTGTGAAAGAAACTGCAAAGTGTGCTTGGAGCAGAGGACAGACTCACAGTATGTTGTTTGGAGTTGCAAAGAGAGAAACACAGAGAAGTGTTTATTGAAGAGAAGACCAGAAGTGTTTCAGTCTGTTTGGAGGTGGGGAAAGGGACACCAGAGAGGAGTGTCCCTACCTGTGTGTGAAGCTGAAGAAAGGCACAGACAGAAGTGTGGAATTGATGAGTGACATGCAACAGTGAGTGAAAAACTTGGAACCTAAATGGTAAACAAGACAGTATTTACCAACAAGTTATTGAAATGCTGTTTTTTTGCTCCATCAAGGTTTAAGCAAAAAGAGTAAAGGTGCTTATCTGAGAATGAACAATATCTAAGTAGGTTTGCTCTGTTGGTCTTGTTACCTACTCAGAGAGAAGCCTCTTTTAGCTCACTTGTGCCCTTCATATGGAGAAATATCCTGTAGTATATCAGTCTGGTCTCACTTTAAAGAATGATCCGGCCCAAAAAAACTAGGCATTTCTGCCATGAACAGGAGAAACAGTTGACCCCAAATGTACATTTTGGCCTCTGTGGGCCTCATCAGTGAGGTACAGCTGTAGCCCCTAAAGAACAGTGAGCAAGGAGTCCATGTTTAGATGGATGGAGGCTCTGGTAGACAAACAAAAGAGGACAGAAAACAACAGCAAGAGAATACACAGTAATGCTTGCGACAAGCAGAAGAGGACAGAGAATGCCAGAAAAAGTTTATAGAGCAATGGCTGAGACAAGCAGAAAAAGAAAGGCCCTGTATGAGAAAATATTTGGCAGCACAGGAGGCTCAACTCTTGTGCTGCCAAATACTACTGTGACTTTAGAGACAAATGGATGCATCAAACCTAATGTCTTTGTACGGGAAATGACAAGTAAGGATGATGTGGAAACACACCTCCTAAACTTTTAAAGAATTGCCTAATGAAGTTTGGCCCCAAAAGCACTGGATCACAATCCTTTTGTGATGAAGCTCAGAAAGCCTTAGTTGTTTTGGATGAAGAAAAGGCAATGAATTACTGTATAAACTCGAGTATAAGCCAACCCGAGTATAAGCCGAGGCACCCATTTTACCACAAAATACTGGGTAAAATGAGTGACTCGAGTATAAGCAAAGGGTGGGAAATGTGCTGCCCCCTGTGTCCCTCTTGTGTCCTCTGTGTCCCCCCTCTCTCTCCCGTGTCTCTTCTCTGCTCTCCCTTTCCTGTGTCTCTTCCCCCCTCCCTTATCACCCTCCTCAACCCCCCTCCTCATTCTCAACCCCCCTCCTCATTCTCAACCTCCCTCCTCATTCTCAGCCTCCCTCCTCAACCTCCCTCCTCATCCTCAACCTCCCTCCTCATCCTTAACCCCCTCCTCAACCTCCCTCCTCATCCTCAACCCCTTCCTCTATCTCCCTCCTCAACCCCTCCATCCTCAATCCCCCTCC
Organism: Discoglossus pictus; assembly: GCA_027410445.1. Taxonomy (NCBI): domain Eukaryota; kingdom Metazoa; phylum Chordata; class Amphibia; order Anura; family Alytidae; genus Discoglossus; species Discoglossus pictus. The sequence goes on along the minus strand of CM050165.1, from coordinate 269,586,163 downwards.
TCAACCCCCCCATCCTCATCCTCTCTCCTCAACCCCCATCCTCAATCCCCCTCCTCAGCCCCTCCATCCTTATCCTCTCTCCTCAACCCCTCATCCTCCACCCCCCTCCTCAACCCCCCATCCTCAATCCCCCTCCTCAACCTCAACCCCCCTCCTCATCCTCAACCTCCCTCCTCAACCCCTTCCTCTATCTCCCTCCTCAACCCCCCATCCTCAATCCCCCTCCTCAACCACCCCCCCATCCTCATCCTCTCTCCTCAAACCCCATCCTCAATCCCCCTCCTCAACCCCTCCATCCTTATCCTCTCTCCTCAATCCCCCTCATCCTCCACCCCCCCTCCTCAACCCCCCATCCTCAATCCCCCTCCTCAACCTCAACCCCCCTCCTCATCCTCAACCTACCTCCTCAACCCCTTCCTCAACCTCCCTCCTCAACCCCTCATCCTCAACCTCCTCCTCAACCCCCCCATCCTCATCCTCAACCCCCTCCTCAACCTCAACCTCCATCCTCAACCCCCCCATCCTCATCCTCTCTCCTAAACCCCTGATCCTCAACCCCCCTCCTCAACCCCTCCTCCTCATCTTCAACCTCCCTCCGCAACCTCAACCCCGCTCCTCAACCCCCCTCAACCCCAACTCACCTCCTCAACCCCCCTCAACCTCCCTCAACCCCCCTCCTCCACCTAAACCCCCCTAAATACCTCCCCCCTCTCCCCTCACTTACCTGCTTGTGCTCCGGCCTTCGTTCCTTGACCCGGCGCCAGCGCGCATGTGACGTCACATGCACGCCGCGTCATTAGCATATACCGGGTGCGGCACCCGGTATATGCTAATGACGAGGCACGCATGTGACGTTACATACGCGCCGTGTCAAGGAGCAGAGGCCGGAGCACAAGCAGGTAAGTGAGGGGAGAGGTATTTAGGGGGGTTTAGGTGGAGGAGGGGGGTTTATGCTGAGGAGGGGGAGGGAAAGAGACACGGGGGAGGGAAAGAGACACGGGGGGGTAGAGAGACACACGGGTAGGATTAGAGACACAGAGACACACGGGGGGGTTAGAGACACAGATACACACGGGGGGGGTTAGAGACACATGGGGGGTTAGAGACACAGAGACACACGGGGGGTTAGAGAGACACGGAGGGGAGAGTGACTCGAGTATAAGCCGAGGGGGCCCTTTTTTGCCTTAAAAAAAGGGCTGAAAAACTCGACTTATACTCGAGTATATACGGTATGCTGATCCTTCACAGAGTTTGGGTTAACAGAGGTTTTAGAGTACAGAGATTGCACCTGTGGATATTTTTGGACAGGAAGAACATGCAAGGAAGAGCTATCAGATATAATGGTTGCCATAGCTGCGAGTTGTCATCATGCAATGTTAAAAGTTACGGCTTGCGCACGCGCAATGAGCGACAAAAGTTACGGGTTTGACAGGGGCATTAATGAGCACCGAAGGCGCTCATTGCGGGCCTCTCGATGAACGACAAATGTGCTCATCGTGAGGCCTGCAAAACTCGGAAAAAGGCTGTTAATGAGCACCGAAGGCCAAAAGCCTTTGGCGCTTATCACAAGGCACGCAAGACTGTGAAAAAATTACAACTTTAACGGCAGCCATTTTTTTCTAATCCATAACTCTGAAGTCGTTTGGGGTTGCCAAAAGACCCCAATTGATTACCAATTCACCTTACAACCTCACACACCACAGGGGGAGAGGCAGGGCGCTGGTCAGTGAGGTTCAAAGCTAATTTGATATTCAATTGGCGTTTTTTTAACAGTCAGGAAACGGCTATGTAAGAATAAAATGGCGGCTGTAAAGTAATTTGTTTTCAAGCACGTAAATCAGAAGCACATTTCGGGCTTGGGGAAAATGATCAATTGGTTTCAGACCCTAGAGCACAGAGGAGGAAGAGGGAGGAGAAAGACAGAGGGGAGGAAGAGGGGGGAGAGGGTGGAAAGAGACCCAGGGGTGAGAGAGGGGATGGAAATTATGGGGAAAGAAAACAAAGGGCAGGGAGAGGGCCAAAGAGACAGCAGGGAGAGAGGGGGAAACAGACACATGGAAGAGAGATGGGGGAAACAGACAAAGGGGTCCGAGAGTGGGGAGAGGCTAGCAATGAGCGCCGAAGGCGCTCATTGCAGACCTTGTGATGTGTGCCAAAGGCGCTCATTGCTGGGCTTGCATGAGCACAGAAGGCGCTTATTGCGATGCATGAAAGTTGCGGGTTGGACGAAGCCTGCACTGAGCTCATTGCGATGCTTGTGAGAGGCTTACAATGAGCGCCTAAGGCACTCATTGAAAGGCCTGCGATGACCACCAAAGGTGCTTATCGTGAGGCCCGCAAGTTAGAGGTGCTTACATGGCTACACCCAGTTCCCAGCTCTAGTCTTTTATCAGGTCTGATCAGTTCATCTAATTAAAATGCTAAAGGAGTTAATGCTTTCAGAACTCTTGGAGAAATAGAGATTTGTATTGGCTTTATATTTTATTGCCGTCATTTTTGAAGGGCAAGACGCTAGTTGGACATAAAGGAGCTTCTGCATTCTAGACAGCAACCTTGCTGTCTTCTGGATAAATATGACTGTGATTGTGTATCGGATTATGGGAAATGGCAAGCTTCTCTTCACCGGATGCAAAACCAGCCTCAGAATGAAGGATGTTGATTATGACACCGGGGAAGATTTGAACCCAAATCAATATGGGTAAGAGCAATGAAGAGGCCTCCATAAGAAACCAAGGCAGATCCTGCCACCTGTCCATGTTGAATACTCCCGAGGTGAAGTATGATACTATAGAAAATAAATTCCTGGCAAAGATCTCTGACCCAGAGAAAGGGGAGATTAAATAGATGATTATAGCCAATGTCCTGTGAAAGGAAAAAGATACTGATTTTGATGAGGAAATTAGAATTCTTCCAAACGAAATCATGAGGAAGAAGAGAATTTGGAGATTTAGCTAGTGAAAGATGAACCACCATCCCTGAGAGGACATATTAAGCAGAGCATGGAAATGGGTTTCATTAAATTGTGAAGTATCACTACAGCTCTATTTCTCAGGCTGCCATAGTATACAGCGCTCTGGACAAGGAGAGGCAAGAAGTAGAGATGGACTCAATCCCAACGGGACTAAAAAAGCCTGAAGGGCCAGTTTATTAAGCACAATTTGGAGCACACCATTGTAAAGATCTACTAAAAGTATGTTGAAATATGTTCAGAAGTTTTGTAATACATGCATATTTTATGGAGATATCAGATCAAATAAAATGTATGATTTTGTTTATTGACATCTCAAGGTGGTTGTTCCTCCTCCTAGATTACTTTAACGAATCTGGTTGCAGCGTTGTGTTGGGAAAGCTTTTAACTGACAGCGAGTGTGTGCCCAGCACAGCAGTGACATCATGGATAGTGGCTGCACTTCCTGATCTGCCCTGTATGACAGTCATCACCTTTAGTAGCAAAGAGCAGATCAGACTTCCTTCTACTGTACATTTATGGATCTGTTTTCCATTTGAGCCAGTGTAGTCTGTAACACAGAGCAGCACACACACATATATATTACACACAAGCACATATCCACACAGAAACAAACATAAATAAACACACACACACACATATATATATATATATATATATATATATATATATATATATACTGTACATACATATATGCACCAGTACATATCCAAACACATATATACAACATACACACACGCATACATACATATAAACACACACACATATACAAATACATACACTCAAACACATATAAACATATACACACAGTTATATAATATATACAGTGCCTTGGAAAAGTATTCACCCCTCTTGGCATTTTTCGTGTGTCTCACAACCTGGAATTAACATGGATTGTTTGAAGATTTGCATAATTTAATTCACAGAACATGCCCACAACTTTGAAGATGTTTTTTTATTATTATTATTATTATTGTGAAGCAAACAACAAATAGGACAAAATAACAAAAAAAGTAAATGTGCATAACTATTCACCCCCCTAAAGTCAATACTTTGTAGAGCCATCTTTTGCGCCAATCACAGCTCCACGTCGCTTTGGATAAGTCTCTATGAGCTTGCCACATCTTACCACTGGGATTTTTGCCCATTCATCCTTTCAAAACTGCTCCAGCCCCTTCAAGTTGTGTGGTTTGCGCTTGTAAACAGCCATCTTTAAGTCTGACCACAGATTTTCTATTGGATTGAGGTCTGGGCTTTGACTAGGCCATTCCAACACATTTACATGTTTCCCCTTAAACCACTCAAGTGTTGCTTTAGCAGTGTGTTTGGGGTCATTGTACTGCTGGAAGGTTAACCTCTGTCCTAGCCTCGATTCATGCACAGAGTGGTACAGGTTTTGCTCAAGTATATCCCTGTATGTAGCACCATCCATCTTTCCCTTAACTCTGACCTGTTTCCCATTCCCGGCTGCTTTAAAACATCCCCACAGCATGATGCTGCCACCACCATATTTCACTGTGGGGATGGTGTTCTTTGGGTGATGTGATGTGTTGGGTTTGCGCCAGAAATAGCGTTTTCATTGATGGCCGAAAAGTTACATTTTAGTCTTATCAGACCAGAGCACCTTCCTCCATACATTCTGGGAATCTCCCACATGCCTTTTCGCAAACTCAAAACGTGCCATTTTTTTTTTTGCTGAAAGTAATCGCTTTCTTCTGGCCACTCTGCCATAAAGCCCAACTCTATGGAGTGTACGGCTTATTGTCGTCCTATGTACAGATACTCCAGTCTCTGCTGTGGAACTCTGCAGCTCCTCCAGGGTTACCATAGATCTCTGTGCTGCCTCTCTGATTAATGCCCTCCTTGCCCTGTCCATGAGTTTTGGTGGGCGGCCGTCTCATGGCAGGTTTGCTGTTTTGCCATGTTCTTTCCATTTGGTTATGATAGATTTGATGGTGCTCCTTCGGATCATCAAAGATTTGGAAAAAAAAATTATAACCTAAACTTGTACTTCTCAACAACATTGTCCCTTACTTGTTTGGAGAGTTCTTTGGTCTTCATGGCAGTGTTTGGTTAGTGGTGCCTCTTGCTTAGGTGTTGCAGCCTCTGGGGCCTTTCAAAAAAGGTGTGTATATTTAATGACAGATCATGTGACACTTAGATTGCACACAAGTGGACATCATTTCACTAATTATGTGACTTCTGAACGTAATTGGTTGCACCAGAGCTTTTTATGGGCTTCATAACATAGGTGGTGAATACATACACACATGCCAATTTTCTGTTTTATATTTCTAAAAAATAGTTTTATGTGTATATTTTTCTTATTTCACTTCACCAACTTAGACTATTGTGTTCTGATTCATCACATAAAATTCAGATTAACAAAACATTGAACCTAACACTGTAATGTAACAAAACAGGTTAAAAAGTCAAGGGGGGTGGTGAAGATATATAGACATACAGTATATTAAACTTCCTAGCGGTAATCCCTAGGTTGACTCGGGGTTAATTTCCTGTTCCTAAATCGGTAACCCCAAGCCAAGCTCTGGGTTACTGACTGAGGATCTGGAGGGGGCCCAGTGCTGCCGAGATTGCCTAGGCCCCCTCAGCACACCATTCCTCTTCCTTCCTCCTCCCCATCTTTCTCTTCTCCCTCCTCCGCCCCATACTTCTCCTCCCTCCTTCCCCCTTCCCCCCTCTCACCTCTTCTTATTAGCCTCCGATCAGCTCCTGCTGCTGATCGGAGCCCTGCAGCGCGTCTTATGCCTATCTCTGTGACCAGCATATGCTAATGACGTGACGTCACAGGCGCGTCACGTCATTAGCATATGCCGGTTCCAGAGAAAGGCATAAGACATGCTGCAGGGCTCCGATAAGCAGCAGGAGCTGATCAGAGGCTAACAAGAAGAGGTGAGAGGGGGGAAGAAGGATGATGAGGGGTAGGAGGATGAGGGGGAAAGGAGGAGGTTGGGGGGGATGAGGAGGATAAGGGGGGAAAGGGGGCGGCTAAGGGAGAGGAGGGAAATGGAGGTGGGGCAGATAAGGGGGAAATGGAGGAGGATAAGGGGAAAGGGAGGAGGAGAGGGGGTGGGGGTAATGATGTCTAAAGGCAGTATGATTATGTCAGTATTTAAGAATGTACCGCTTTAACATTCTAAATACTGACATATTCATACCGCCAGGAAGATTACCGTATATACTCGAGTATAAGCCGAGTTTTTCAGCCCTTTTTTTAGGGCAAATAAGGGCCCCCTCGTCTTATACTCGAGTCACTCTCCCCCCCCCCCCCCGGTCTCTCTAACCCCCCCCCGTGTCTCTCTAACCTCCCCGTGTGTCTCTAACCCACCCGTGTGTCTCTAACCCCCCCCTGTGTCTCTTTCCCTCCCCCCTCCTCAACCTAAACCCCCCTCAGCACCAACCCACCTCCTCAATCTCAACCCCCCTAAATACCTCCCCCCTCTCCCCTCACTAACCTGCTTGTGCTCCGGCCTCCGCCCCTTGACCCGGCGCCGGCGCGCCGCGTCATTAGCATATACCGGGTGCCGGATGGGGGGTTGAGGAGAGAGGATGGGGGGTTGAGGAGGGAGGTTGAGGAGGGGGGTTGAGGAGGGGGGGTTGGGGTTAAGGGGGGGTTGAGGTTGATGAGTGTTGAGGTTGAGGAGGGGGTTGAGGATGGGGGGTTGAGGAGGGAGGATGAGGATGGGGGGCTTGAGGAGGGGGTTGAGGATGGGGGGGTTGAGGAGGGAGGTTGAGGAAGGGGTTGAGAATGGGGGGGTTGAGGAGGGAGTTTGAGGATGAGGAGGGAGGTTGAGGATGAGGAAGAGGGGTTGTGGAGGGGGATTGAGGTTGAGGAGGGGGGTTGAGGATGGGGGGTTGAGGAGAGAGGATGAGGATGGGGGGGTTGAGGAGGGGGGTTGAGGATGTGGGGTTGAGGAGGGAGGATGAGGAGGGAGTGGTTGAGGAGGGGGTTGAGGATGAGGAGGGAGGTTGAGGAGGGAGTTGAGGATGAGGAGGGAGGTTGATGATGAGGAGGGGCGTTGAGGATGAGGAGGGACGTTGAGGAGGAGGAGGGGTTGAGGAGGGGGGTTGAGGTTGAGGAGGGGGGTTGAGGATGGGAGGTTGAGGAGAGAGGATGAGGATGGGGGGTTGAGGATGGGGGGGTTAAGGAGGGAGGATGAGGAGGGAGGTTGAGGAGGGGGTTGAGGATGAGGAGGGAGGTTGAGGAGGGAGATGAGGAGGGAGGTTGAGGATGAGGAGGGAGGTTGAGGATGAGGAGGGAGGTTGAGGAGTGGGGTTGAGGAGGGTGATAAGGGAGGTCGGAAGAGACACAGGGAAGGGAGAGGTTGGAAGAGACACAGGGAAGGTAGAGGGAAGAAGAGACTCAGTGAAGGGAGAGAGGGGAAGAGACACATAGAGAGAGAGGGGGACACAGAGGGCACAAGAGGGACACAGGGGGCAGCACATTTCCCACCCTCGGCTTATACTCGAGTCACTCATTTTACCCAGTATTTTGTGGTAAAAATGGGTGCCTCGGCTTATACTCGGGTCGGCTTATACTCGAGTATATACGGTAATATATATATAAATATAATATATGAATATAAATATATAAATAAATATATATATATATACAGAGAGAGAGAGAGATGCACACACTAATACAGTACATACAAATATACACATGAATACACACATAATATACCTATGTACTAGCACTGCAAAATGTGGGATATTTCTGTTTTATCAGTGTTTTCATTCTTTATTAATAAATATATATTTATGCATTTACTTACCTTTCTGCTCATTACTCCAGGGGTATGATGTAGGGCACATGGCACACAAAGGACAGGTTCACTTGCAGTGTTACTTACTGAGACACATAGAGCACAGGCACACACACAGCACAGATTTACCGTATTGGTCCGAATATAAGCCGCACCTTTTTTCCGATTTTTGAGCTTGCGAGTTAAGGGTGAGGCTTATATTCGCGACTGTGAAAAAATGACAGCTGATTTGCGAGATTTGAGTGTGCGGCTTATATTTGGGATCGCAAAATCAATGCCGATTTGCACGTTAAGGGTGCCGATTTGCGCGCATGTGACTAAATTGTAGCAATTGAATACCAATTTCCGGTTTTAGTGATTCTAGCATCCTGGAAGGCCTGTAACCTGCAAAAGAAGTTACAGTACATGTTAGAAAGCCTGTTTCTTGCAATGGCTGATCACTTGGAGAGAAAAGCATCAACAAGCCTAGGAGTGAGGTGTAGTTATGATGCAAGTTTCAAAATTGCAGTTGTTAATTATGCAAAGACAACAAGTAACAGAGAGGCTGGAAAATAATATGGCTTGGATGAATCCAATGTGCGACGTTGGGTTGCCTCAGAGAAGAAATTGAAAAATTCAGTTTCCACCAGAAAATCTTTCAGGGGACCAAAACAAGGCAAATATCCAGAACTTGATGCTGGGGTTTATTCCTACATTCAAGATATGAGAAAAGATGGGATGCCAATTTCTCGTGAAGTAATCCAGCTGAAAGCCTTAGAACTTGCAAAGACCTTAAAAATAAATAAGAGGGAATTTCATGCAAGTATTGGTTGGTGCCGTCGTTTTATGCAGAGAAAGGGTCTCGCTCTTCGACGAAGCACTTCATTGGCACAGAAACTGCCGGCAGATTTTGAGGAGAAACTGACTAGTTTCCAGAGGTATGTCATCCAATTGCGGTAGCTTCACTCATACCCATTAGACCAGATGGGCAATGCTGACGAGACCCCAGTATTTTTTGACATGCCAAGCAATACAACAGTAAACCAGAAAGGGGCACAAAGTGTCATTTTAAGAAGAACTGGTAATGAAAAACTCAGAATAACGGTGATGTTAGCTGTTACTGCTGACGGAGGAAAGTTACCCCCCTATGTTATTCTGAAGCGAAAAACTTTGTCCAAAGAAAGCATTCCTGATGGCCTAGTGATTCTATGCTAGGAAAAAGGCTGGATGACAACTGAGCTGATGGTTGCCTGGTTGTCTGTAGTTTGGAACTGCAGACCTGGAGCACTGCTCACTAAGAGAGCCATGCTAGTCTTGGATGCTTTCAAGGGTCATCTCACTCCTGAAGTGAAGACTAAAGTTGCTGCACAGAAGACAGACCTTGTTGTTATACCTGGTGGCATGACTTCAAAGCTACAAGTGCTTGATGTCATTGTGAACAAGCCATTCAAAGACAACCTTCGCAAGCAGTATTCAGATTTTTCCCCTTGCATTTTACAGGTGCGACTTATATGCGGGTGCTGCTTATATTCGGACCAATACGGTACTTGCTGTGTAGTTTTCTCACACATAGCACATGCACACACTCACTGGCACAAACAGCATAGGTTCACTTGTTGTGTTGTTTTATCTCACAAATAGAGCACACACACAGAGCACAGACAGCACATACACACTTGCTCTGTTATTTTCTCCCTGTGCCTGTACTCTACTTGTGGGAGGGACAGAGGCTGCACAGAGGATGATTGACAGGACACTGAGAGCCTGGATGTAGCAGCTTGTGCTGGGGGAAGATCTGTGAGTAACAGACTCCCCCCATAGACCAATACTAAAGCCACACTAAGCAGTTCAGTGCAGCGATAGGCTGCTTGGCACACACCTTTATTTTAGATGGTAGAAGGGACCTGGGGGGAAGGTTTACACATGTAAATAAACAAAGTAAAAAAACAAAACATTTTGTGTCAATAAATAAAACTAAAAGAAAAAAATCAAAGTTTTTAGATTGTAAACAGAATGCTCTGTCACATGCAAAATAGCACTCTATGGAAGGTAACTGGCCCTTTAATATGAAGGGTATCAGTATAATGCCAAACTACATTCCTGAGTGGAGGAAGCATGTGTGTTGGAGGCAACAGGGTGCAGTACGGGAAGAAGACAGAGAATAGGCTGAAAGGAGCAAGTTGTTCCGGAGCTGTAGAACAATGGCAAACAAGAGGAGCAAGATATCTTCACTAATAGTTTTTCTCAGAGAAAAGCAGAAATCACTAGTCCCTCCTCCCCGCTTCAAGAGACAGAAGATTCCATGAAGCAAAGGGAAGGAGCTCTGATAGAGATGGAGCTGCTGTTACATACTCTACCAGAGCAGAGAGTGGCTGATGTCGCTGGTCTGGAGACATAGTTGGCTCAGAGGTATGCTGATCCAGAAGAAAATGACGCTTACCTCCAGGACATGCATAAAACATACGTAGAGCCTCTTTTTGTAAAGCATGTGTTATGGCAGATAATTTACTTTTTTAGTATGAAGTAGATAACAATACTGGTCAGTCTCCAGCCAAGATACAAACAAACGTCCAGTGAGTGTCCAAAAAGCACCCTCGTAATATTGGCGTTTTGTTGCAACTTAAAAATAATCTTGCCCGTCAAAAAATGATGGCAATAGGTTTGTAAGGGCAGTAAATTTTGTTGGTGTTCCAAGATGCTTCGGCGCTCATTGCGAGCCTCACGCTAGGTTGTTTGTGTGCTATGAGCATTGTTTTTTTTTTTGCTAATGAAATAATTAATAAAATAATACATCAATATACTTTACCTATTTTGAAGTAATATATGCAGGAAGCATTGTGCAGAAGAGCTGGCAATCTGTTTGGATGTTGCTGCAGCATACAATGTGTGTTTTGAGGGCTGTGGAGCTGCTGTGTAAGTGTCAGTAATGTGTGCAGTGTAATAGTGTGCGTGCGTGAGGAAAATCTGTTAGGGTAGCTGTGTACTTCCGCATTGTGTAAGTTAGTGTTGTAAAATGGCGCCTAATGTGTGGTACGCGTCTGTGGCTGATTTGGCGTCCTTGTTCTTGGATGTCGTCTGTCTTTTTCCGAAAATCCGTAGGTGTTTGGTGGTGTTTTGCGTCTTTAAAGTCCTGTTGCCTCGTTTTTTTTTCGGCAGCCATTTTTTCTCTCGCTTAGGGGATTTTCGGGTGTCTAAACTCTTGTATTTCGAGTGAAATTGAGGTGTAACTTCAGTTTTCGAGGTCCTGGATGCCCCCCCCCCCCCCCCCCCATTGCTGTAGGTAAGCTTTTTATGTATTTGTTGTGTGTATTTGTTGTGTTTTTAATGTTTTCATGTGCATGGGTTTCGGGCGGTAAGGTCGTATTTTTGCGAGGTCGTAATGTTTTTTTTTTGTAAGTCCTGCGTCTCGTATTTGTTTCTCGTAAGTCCGTAAATTTTGCGAGGTCAGCAGTTGCTGCGGGGCTCGCAAAGCGAGCCCACAGCATTAGCAATGACCCGCCTGCTCACATCTATATATGTGATAATATTAAAATGAAATATATATGTATGTGTAGATAAAATACATAATGCATAGGATACGGGTTTTCCCTGGGTACTGCCTTATATTAATAAAGGTAAAGACTCCTTTATTTAAGATCCTTTTGTATTCTTAAGTCCCAGAAGAAAACGTGGGGAAACGTTCGTTGGAACAGAGCCACACATAGGGCCTCATTCTATTAGCGGCCGCAGCGGGGCCGCAAGCTATTCGGCTATTCTATTCCCTTATGGCCGGAGGCTCCGGCAGGCTTGCGGCCGGTGCCTTGCTATCTCTTGCGGCCGCTCGCGCCAGAGGAAAGCCTTTGATCTAAAACGGCCGCAAGAGTTTTGCAATTCAATTGCTCCGGGAAACCTCTCTGCAAGGCTAAAAGCGAGCCCCTGCTTACTTGCAGGAAAGAGGTCCCGCTAGCACCAATTAAGCACATAAAATAGCTCAAATGAAGCCATCCTGCACTTTGAGAAGACTATAAAGGGATTTTAGGTGTTAGAAAAAATAGCACATAATTATCCTCTATTCAAATCCGTAAAATATTTTATTTTTAATATCCGTAAAATATCCATGTAAAAAGTCCAGAGTGCTTTGACTTGCCCACGCCGCAGCCGGAAAATAAACAGTTAATTTGAACTTGGGTTTGGGCTGATGTGCAAGCTTGAGAGTGGTTTCCTTTTAATCCTCATGTCCCCCAATATGATCCCTAGCATTTACAGAGCTGTACAGTGCAGGCTTGAATTTATTTTTGCGTTTTTAGATTTCTGAGATTACGGCCGGTTCCAAGATATGCGGCCGGCCGTAAGAGATCCTTGCGGGGCCGTATAATAGAATCGCGAGTTAACTGAACCCCCGCAAGGAATCGCAGCCTTACGGCCGATTTACGGCCGGTAATAGAATGAGGCCCATAGAGGGTGCCTTTTACTATTATGGATACTGCCTGATTTCATGCCTGTCTGTTTCTGGGTAAGTGCACAGTCTTTACTGTGTTATCAACTTTGTGACTATTTAGCCTAATAAATAAGCAACTTGGTCTGAAGCACACGGTGATATTAGTAACAGTGTTGTTGGACCATAGTATTTAGTACTGGCTATCATAGCAAACAAGCTGAGCAGAACCAGAACAAACTGACACTATATAGCTGTGTGATATAATATACACTGATCTCATCACTGTATAGAGATCTAAAATAGTGGCAGTACATTAGAATACAAAAGGATCTAAAATAAAGGAGTCTTCACCTTTATTAATATAAGGCAGCACCTAGGAAAAACCCATCCCCCATCCGTTATGCATTTTAACTACACATATATATTTAATATTATTAATAAAGATTATTTTTAGGTTGCAACAAAACACCAACATTGCGAGTGTTTTTCAGACACTCACTGGACATTTCTTTCTATCTTGCCTGGGCTGACCAGTGTGATGTGATATTATATATATATATATATATATATATATATATATATTCAACTCTAAAAAAAAGTCTTGAATAGGGTTTATTCCCAAAACATACATGAAGTAAACATTTTATTCATCTCTTACCCATGCGGGAATGAGCTCTATTTATCTTTACAAGACTTTTGTGTGTGCTGTCAGAGACTGTGGACGTGTTTCTGCAGTTTTTATGTATTGTAAGTACAATCTTTCATGTTTATTAAAATAACCCAAACTTTTTTACTTTGCTTATGTTGGCGTACAAAGGCTTCCTCCCATCTCAATACCATAAACACTGCATAGCACTGGCTTCCTCCCACCTCACTTACTTATCACTGCATAATTCAGGATTTCTCACTTCCCTCTAATTTTACATGATACTTTACCAGGAGGAAATAGTGTGTGTGTGTGAGAGAAAAAAAGTGGAAGGGATGAGGAATTGGTGAAGAACAAGAAGCAGAAGCTGAGAGGGGAGATCAAAAGTAAGATGTGGAAAAAATTAAAAGAAAAAAAAAAAGGAATAGAACTTAGTAGGAAAGTTAGGAACTAATTGAATATATTGCAATAGTAAATAAATATGAAAGTCAGGTGTTGTGATGTCTGAAAAAGTATACTGACCATTTTTAATTCCAATGATGTGCAATTACTAGTTCTGCTCCTCTTGTCAGGTAGCCATTGCATCTTAACAGGTTTTTAAAAAAGTGTGAGAGTCAAAAGCCATCCCAGTTATTCACAAGACAGCTGCAAACAAATTGCGTTCGTTTACAATTGGCAGTGTTTTTTTGACCAGGACACAAATTTGCATCACACTGTAGCGGGCCAGCCAAAGGGTCGGATGTGCCCCGCGGGCCATGCAATACCCAGGTCTGCTCTACAAGCTTGAAGTATGATAGTGGGAGGCAACCTTAAAGTGAATTGTTGTAAATTGATAACAGCTCATGATTTACTACTGCCTGCTATTATTATCCTTTATTTGTCCTTAAGGTTGCGTGTTTTCAATCTTGCTTTAGAAACAAGTGTATTTTATTTTAAGCTCAAAGACCGGCCCTCCATTCTTTTACTATTTGTTAATATTGTTTTTGCCTTGTAATTGTCCCTGTATAGCACTACAGAAAATGTTGGCTTGTTACAATTAAAGGTTCCACTACCGTTTGCTACTAATGTGTGTTTTTCAGAGTGGCTCAAAAGATGTGGCATGTCCCCGCTTCAGAGACAATCTGTTATTCAGATGTGGGAGAAATCTGGAGCTTAAACAGCCTGGGTGGGTTATGGTTTTCAAAATAAAAGTGATTGTTTAAATTCACAGTAAAAATTTAACAAAGGTTTCTTTCTTATCAAGCCCTACATATTCTTTAGAGATCCCTTGATAAGACTAAAGTGGTCCTTTTAGTATGTTTAAGCAAATGTGGTTCTCTAGTAAAAAGGACGTTCAATGACTTTTTTCCCCTGTATTGCATCTAAAAATGGAATTTGATAATGTACAACTGTGTATGAGAGCTTTGTTTGATAAAAGAACAAAGTAGGGGGGGGGGGGGAATCAAATGTTTAACTGAGCTGTGGGCTTGTTCATGTCAGCCATTTTGATGTCAATCATTGTTATCAAGCGTAATAACAAATAACAGATGGGGGGGTCCCTTGTCTTCTTCACAATCACCTGGGTCTGACTATACCTAGTCTTTTTATGTGCATCTGACTGAAAGGAAGACAATGCCTAAGGGACAAGTTATTGAGGCAATTATTTCTCATTAACAAGATATTAGAAACTTGACTATAGGGTGAATTATAAATCTTGACTGACAGATACTGTAGACTTAAATGTATATTGTAGACTTTGAGTAAATTAAAAATCACATTAAAATTGATAAAGTACTTGTTTTTGCCTATAGTTTTGATTATACCATATTTGAAACCTCTGCTTTGCCACTTTACAGCATTGCAAATCCGGTATAAATTTAAAACTATTTGGTAAAACCTTACTTTATCAGTTGCATTTTTATATAGCAAACATTAAAATCTACTACTTTGAGCTGTCAGTCAGCCCGATTCAACAACAAACAGAGATTCAGGATCTATCCTGTTATGGTGTTGGGACAGGCCCGGCTCTGCAATGAGGATGGTGCTGCCGATATGCAAGGGGAGTTCTAAGCTTATTATGTTAGCCTAACCCTTGAACTAACCTTAACAGTTTACTACCTAGGCTATGACTATAATATGGCACCAGAATATCGGCAGCGCCACCTAGCGGATGCTCATCGCTACTGCCTTGTGCTGCACTACCATAAGAGGATAGGTCTGAGATTCATATATTATTTGTTTAACAAGAGGTCATTGCCATGAATGACTAATTAGCTCCTGAGATACCATAAAAACTGATAGACCTGCACACAGTATAAATCAAATTAAATGATTACGGGTTCATCAGGTATCCAACGGTCACCAATATACTTGAAAAATATATGGGTCCAAAGAAGTGACCACAAATGTAAACCTATAAAACATTTCAGTTTGCGTGTCAGAAACTTCTATAAAACACCACCCTGAAATAAATTATAATATTATTGTATAGAAACATTTACCCATTCAGTTGATAAGGTGTAACACCATTGTGTAAGTGCAATGAAAGGTTGTTCAATTTTAGAGACAACAGAAAAAATCTACACGTTTAAAAGGCAATGAAACCTTTTATTTTAACCATTAAAAGAACAAACAGCAGATAGTCACATCTATTTAATCACGTTCAAAACCACATAAACCATGGAGTACAAAAGCACCACTGATTATTGCTGTAGAAAACTGCATGGAAAATTCAGATCTACACAGTAAAAAACATCACATTATGCACAATATTTTTTGGGTTTTGTTTCTGTTTAAAAGCAAAAAGAAATTTAAAAAAAAAATGTACAGATATGCAATCCAGCCCCAACACACCCTCCAACGCTAATTTCATACTGTAACAATGATAAAATCAGGGCATCGGCAAAGCATGATTATGAGAAGGAAAAGGTTCATGTATATTATATATATGTATGTAAAAGTTAAAACTACCATAGTCCTAAAAAAATTAGCATTTACAAAATACTTGAGAAAAATATTTTTTCTTAAAGTTCTTCAAGAGGTACGTAAAATGAACTCAAAATTTCCATGACCAATTCATTCTCTCTCGTCTTCCACGGCTTCAGTTTTCTGTTCCTACAGAATAAAAATCATATACCTTAATTAAAAGCAGAATGTGAATTTCTATTTTTACTTACACCCCAACCTTTGACTCCCAAAACTGATTGAGGTTTTTTTTAATCCATGTCACTAGTGACTAGTGTTAATTATTTATACTGTATTTAAAAACCCTAGAAGCCTTACCTGGAAGCTTCCATTTTTTCACACTGAAATAGCACCACACTACTAGCTTTTCTATGCACAGCACACAAAAATGATCTACCATACCCTTAACTTTCACTGTTTCAATCTGCCCTTTTACTGACAGTGTGCTGGGCAGGGCACCTCTGGATGTTGAAACATTAACAGTTGAGCGAGAGATGCGAATCTGTAATAACATCATGGGCAATAAAAAAAAGCATTATGAATATGCAATCAATGGCTGAAAGATTGAATGTATATAAACACCACCACTGATTCAATCCTTGGAAAGTACCTCATCAGGCCTAGTTTCACCATTTTCAGCTTGACCAGTACCTTCCTTTGCAGCGTCTTGCTTCTCCTCCTTCTTTCCTTTAGCACCTTTGTTAGCCTTTGCTCCAGCTTCCTTCTAAAGAGAGATTTAACAATGTGACTTAAAAACCAATATTTTTTGCCCCACATTATTATTTTGGGCTAACAAAATTAGAAATAAAACGACAATCAAGACACAATATAGTCTTTGAAGACATTAATCTCTGCTTAATTTTTTTTTACGTTGTATCGTACATAGAGACACTACTATCAGTTGCTTTCGTAATACTACATAAATCGAAGTGCATACCTGATACATTTCTATTCTGCATAAAGTTAAGCCTCGTTTTAGTTCACCATTAATTAACATTAAAAATGTGCAAATGGCAATAAGGCAAATATTTAGTCATAAAAAATAAATTACAGTTTACCTTATTAATTGCAACAGTTATATCACTCTCATTGTCCTGAGCACTTCTGAAAGGAAGTGAAATATTGCAACTGTGGTAACCTGTAGTTTTGGTAAGACTTGAATGTTCTGAGATTAAATATTTCACTTCCTTTCAGAGGTGCTAAAGACAATGAGATGAGTGGAGAGGAGTACAGCAGTGGCTATTCAGGAGGTAAACTATTAAATTATTTTTTATGGCTAAAGATTTGCTTTGTTTATTTTTAATATTAATGGTGAACTTAAAAATTGGTTTAAAATGAAAAGTGTGTACACTGGCCCTTTGAGTAAAATCCTGTTTACACTTCATTGAAACTAACAGTCAGTGCCTGTGTACATCTGTATATATCATAAACATGCCTATTACTGCTCACTGGCGGACAGGGGCAAGTTCCAGATCAGTTAAACATTTGTAGCAGACTTTTTTCTGCTTTGATAGTTTAATTTGACCCCCCCCCCCCCTTATCTTTCAGGTACAACAAAGAAAAAAGTGCTTTCAATGTTAAAAACGGAACAAAAAATGAAGTCCTCAATTGCTGCATATGTACATGTGTAATTGAGTTACATATAATGCACAAATGAAACATTAGCAAAAAAATGCAACATAAAAATGCAGATTATCTCAGGAATGTTACACTGTAGATAAAAACAGCTAGTACAATGAACAGCCAATGTTTAATGCTCATAAAGAAACAAACTTGTTAAAAAGTGTCACGTTAAGCTAATTACATAAAAAGTGCAACAACAAAAGAAAGTTACCTTTGCAGGTTTTTTGGGTTTTGTTTCAGCTTTAGCAGGGACTGGTTTCTAAAATAAAGTAGAGGCATTTGTTTAATTTCTTAGTTTTTGATAAAAATTGCATCACCAATTTAAACACTCAAAATAAATGTACATTTCTTAAGCATGCAATGAAGCAGTTGTGATAAAATATGAGTTTCAGTAAATTGAAACCATTTAAACTGGAGACACTTACCGAAGACAGTCTTGCAGATCTTCTTGTAGGCTAAGATAAAAAAAACAAAAAACGAGAAGACGTTGTAATAAAAGCACAAGATGGAGTGCACCGTGAGAAACACTGGTACAGGGAATTTTATGTTTCACAGACACCAATCTAGAAGTGATGTGACAAGGGTACAAGATACAGATTGTGATGAGAAGGGACAGATTTAAAACAGGTCATCGTGATAAGTATAACTAGATGACTGGAAGTACATATAGCTGTATGTGTAGAATCATGTCGGAGCATCAACCTTTAAAGAAATATTTTAAAACTTGCCTCTTGTTTTGTTACTTTTGCGGCATCTTTGGCCTCAGCACCTTCGGGAGACTGGAAGCAAAAAAGAAAAAAAAAAGCAGATTATGAATAACTCAAAGAAAATATCAAACAAAATATATAATAGTGATTGTTGGGTTGTCTAACCTAAAGACCACCAATACACAAAACACCTTGGAAGTATGACAATGAAAGGAGAGTGATTAAGTAGTTAAAATAATCCATAGAGAACAACAAACAACGTCAATAATTTTATCACTCCTCTAGATGTAAGACAATTACAGTTTAATGGGGGGAAAAAAGGGAAAATACATTGAATAAAAAAAGCAACAGCAACGAACCTACTATATAAAAAGGTATAACTGTTAAATATAAAGTGTAGCAGCCAGTTTCTGAATGCATATGCACTAGTCATTGTCAGTGGTTAGTAAATTCTAGTACTGCTATTATGACACCACATGGGTTTCTAACAAAGAATGAACCCACACCAATGGTAATTAATACTGGGAGAGTAAGGTCCTTCACTGGATTTACTGAAAGCAGCAAAAGCTTTGTATCTTCACTTGGTAAAATTAATTGTTATACTAACTATTAATGACAGACTTCTAAATTCATTCAAAAATGTGAACCCTAAACAAATGGTAGGTTATGCTAGTAGCAACCTATGCTTTGTGAGGGGGTATCAGATTGTACACATGGGAAAACAAAAGGAATAGCATAAAGAATCGATTCCTACTCCGTCCCAGAGGGTCTGCTCTAGTAGCTGGCTATTCTCTTTGGAAATGCTGAAAGTGTTTTAGTACTCAACAATGAGAAGAATATGGTACAGCTAACAATAACACATGGGCATCGAGACAAATCCAGAGCTTCACCCCTATTGTCTTATTGAACAATTTAAAACAAAAAATACACCTGAATGAACTGTATTATTTACAACTTCTTTCCAGTTGCTAGTAGGGTATTCAACTGTCCACATCTGAACAATAAACACGAATGCTAAAAATGACGTTTTTTTGTCCATTATATTATATTTTATAATCACCTCTCACCTATTCTAAAGCAAAATGGAGCCAAAATACAAACAAAACAAAAAAAAACACAAAAAGGTCCCAGGATGTTTCTCTCCGTTTCAGTTAGCTGTTCCAAGTACTGTAAATAAAATAACCTTAAATGTAGCTCATGTCCAATCTCAATACTACAGGACATATACAATTTAAAAATATTGTTGAAACGGATTAACATCTATTTTTAATAATATATAGATTTATTAATAATATTTATATAAAAAAAGGATTTATAGCAAATAGGATTATTTCTTTTACATATATGGTGCAGCAGCTCTATACCAAAACTGCTCCCATCTTAAACTTTTTTTTTTTATATAGCTGCTCTTCAAGAAAACAAAGGCGGGAAAATGCCCCACAGTCTCTTTTGTCCACAAACTGATTTCTCTTGCAATCTGGCACCTACTTGCAGAATGTCACTTGACTATTCAAAAGTATCTTCCGGTGGTTGGTAAATTACAAGAATTACTGGCTCTTAATCTTTGATAACCAGAGCATTTTCTTAAACACAATGCCTGAAGAGATTAATATTGTTATCATGCAAACTAAATATACTTCCTAAAAATGTATTTATAGCATTGTTTTAACAAAGACAAATAAAATGAGGTGCAGATAGATAACTAATTGAGCATTATTATCACCAAAGTACAATGGTCCAGCCCCTCTGCCCTACTCAGATTTACTAATCTCCTATAATGTCTGATCAGGAGAAACCAGGGGCACTCATAACAATACTGGACATATATGGTTTTAAGTTCCCCGGTTGACCAACACAATACTGACTACATTTCAATCATATATTACCGTTATAAACGGATATAAAGAGAAAGGTTATTTATTGTGACACTTTGGTAATCAGAATTCATATATTTGAAGTGTGCAAAAGAACCAGTGACACAAAGTTATAATGATATAGTAGTATTAGTGCACTGGTCATTACAACAAGCTCCTAATGTGGCAGTTTTCTATATAAGTGCTTTAGGAAAACATTATATAGGAATGGTTTTAAGCTTAAAGTCAGAGCCCTCCATTATTTTGCATTGTGCTTGTATGGTATTTGCCTTGAACTAACCCATGTACAGTGCTATGGAATATGTTGGATAAGGATAATACATAATAATAAAAGGCAGACCATAATCATACTTGCTACAATGTTAGCATGGGTTGGGATATCAGTATTGTATGTCACCTCATCAAATACAAACATGCAGTCACCAAAAAAAGGTGTATATATCGTGATAAAGTTTATTTATCTGTCACGATAGTATCCTGCCTGATATCACCCATTACAGATTTAAAAGTGTAAAATTATTCTACACATTTACAGTCATTTTTTTTTTTAAACTGAGTAAATGTGTCCCTAAAATAAAAAATATAGATTGCTACAGTAAGATCCTTAAGATGAAGCTGCTGATCAAGACACACAGATGTGCAGAGATGCTCCAGGCCCAGTGATGGGAGAGATCGTGCATGTGGCAGAAGACGATGGGTGTTTTCGCTCCATACACATATACCCACATATAAAACTATACACACACAAAAGCACAGTGCCTAGGATCTGTATTGTAACACGATCTATATAAGACAGAGGGGAAGCTCGGGACAAAGTATAAGACACAAGTGACACGACAGCTGCTGGATCTGGTCAGGTGATCAGGATGGTGGAGCCCTGAGAACTTACATTGTATGGAACATACACAAGACAACCGAAGACGGGAACACACAATGGAGAGAGATGGGCTGAGCCTCGCACATACAGAGCGGTGACAGCGGGTGATAGTACGTGTAATGTCCGCGGAACTCACCTTTCTTTTAGGCATGATGTGTTAGGTTTGTGGCCTCGCCCTGGAGCTGTTGTTGATTATGAGAAAGAGAGTGATGATGATGATGGTCGTTGGGGGGAGGAAGAGCAGTGACTGGAGCTTCTCAACCGCTTTCCGCACAACTAGATCCCCCCTCCGCTAGCGCACACCTCCAATCCTGGCTCGCGCACCATTCCAGCACAGCCATTGGCTGAGCGTTTCTTAAAAGCTCCGCCCAATACTCGGCGCGCGCCACCAACAGCCATGCGGTGTATAGGCGCGGACAGGCATTGCTCTGACACTAGTGATTTACTACACACACGCCTCTCGTCAAAGATCACGCCCACTCATCCCTGCTGACCAATAGGAAGCAGAGATTGGGTTCAAATTGGAGGCACAGAGCGACGTATCCTCCGGCGCAGCCTCTATCTGTGGCGGTTTATACAGAGCAGCGCTGGTGTGTGAGGACTGAGGGGCGTGGTCATGCACATCACGCTGGCTATAGCCGTTTCTATCTCGACTGTTTATTTTTAAAATGGGATGAGAGCGCGGGATTTCAGATAAGTGAGGCGAGGCGCCATTTTATAACTAAAGCGGAAGCGGGGAGCTCGGTGCTTTGGGAGTCAGAGTTTCAAAATGAGGGGTGAGGAGATTAGGTTGGTTTATGTCAAGGTCAGCTCCTCCTCCTCAAAAGCCAGTACGGATAAGTTTGCATTGATCAGCCATAAAACAGGGAGTGTCGATGTGACTTGTGTGGTTATGCTCCTCACAATAAGATACACCCGCGGGGTTGTTATTGGAAAGCTTGAGTCCAAACGCAAAAACACCGCAGGTACTCTACACTTGGTAGGAGCACTGCCTTTGTGTGGGGGATATCACGTGTCCTACTACTGAGCTGGAAATCAGACCGTACCAGTAACATGCCTTATAGTAAGAGTCAGCCATTCATAATGTTACATACACACGAGCTTTGGGCAAATGCATCGAGTAAAGATGATACACTAGGGCACATTGTAACCCATGAACCTTACATTATTTATTTATATATATATATATGCCCCTTTTGTATTCTGAAACAATATTAAAAACCTCTAAGTCAGGATCTGCAACAGTTTTTAATTGGTAAACTGATTAATGCAACTTTGTGACCTATTGCAAAGTTTAATTAAAAAGATGGAAAGCTTCTACCATAGCACTTGACTAGTTGTTGAGTCTTGTACGGCTCCGTGACCTTATGGACCACCGCATGCCAGGCATATCTTCTGTCTGGTTCTGTTCATATATAAGGTTTTCAGTGGGTTGCCAGATCCTTCTTCAGGGCCTGAGATTTGTCTGACCTCCCTGCTATGACCTGCTCATTTTGGGTGAAACTATGTGGTAAAGCCCACAGCTTCATTGCAGCACACAAACCCATTCACCACAAGCCATAGCTGTGACCATAGCACTTGAGGACCTGTTATTTAAAATGGGTTGTGAAATATTCTGGCCTAGACCTGACTATAGATTTCTACCTCCGCATTATCGGCCTGTTCTATATCTGCTTAGAATCCTTAAATAGGCAATAACCACACTGCAATCTACAAGGTGCTGAAGGTGATTATTCTGATCGCCTTTAATTTTGAAACCGTTTAATATAATCCATGGGCCTTTCCTGTTTTGTGCCTGTCAGGAAAGATCCTCATCCCTTTAAAGCCTATACTAAATTATTTTTTTTAACACCATATTGATTGATGGTAGTCAGCCATCCACATACCATTTTTACTCTTATGGTGCTCATAACTGTAGGTTAGTTGCTACATATTGTAAATCTTTTTTTTTTTTTTTAAACTGTTAGCAGGGGAGTAGGTCTTAAATCAGATTTATAGCAAAAGTTACCAACCCTTACTAGCAGTGGTTGGGTAGCTAACTTGTGTACATCAAACTAATGCTTTGCATAAAAAACATGTTAAAATGTGTACTTGTTTTTTTAAAGAGTATAAATAGGTTCTGTCTTTTACGTAGCTTTTCAAAAAGCATACAATAAATATTGGAGATCACTTTGTTGTTGCTGTTCAGTCTGGTCCGACGCCACGTGACCTTATGTACAACACTGCACCAGGCACACCTATCGGTCACTGCCCCTCTTAGATCTATCATGCTCATTGAGCCATCCCCTTCTTTGTGTCTCTTTGGTTTTCCCCAGCATCAGAGTCTTTTCTAGGGAATCCTGCCTTCTCATGATGTGGCCATTATATTTGTGCTTTAACCTCGTGATCATACCTTCCAGTGTACAGTTCGGTCTGATTTCCTTTAGTATCCATTGAATCTTCTTGCAATACAAGGGACTCAGCAGTTTCTTAAACCCCAAGATTCAAAGGCGTCAATTAGGCTCCTTTATGGTCCAGCTCCCAAATCTGTATGTTACTACTGGAAGTATCATAGTTCTAACAATGTAGACCATTGTTGATAATTTAATCTTTTGCTTTTTAATAACCTTGTCCAGATTTGCCATAGCTTTCCTCCCCAGAAGCAAACCTCTCAATTTCATGGCTGCATTCACCATCTGCAGAGATCTTGGAGCTCAGGAAAATAAGATCAGTCACTGCCTTCACTTCTTCCCCATCTAGTTGCCAGGAACTGAAATTGCGGTTTGACACAATCTTCATGTTTTTAACACTGAACAACAGGACAGCTATTGCACTCTCTCCTTTCGCCCTCATCAATAAGGACTTTAATTATTCTTCCCTTTCAGGCATTAGAGTAGTATCATTGGCATATCTGAAGTTGTTGATATTTCTCCAAGCAATATTAATTCCTAATTTGGATTAGTCTAGCTCAATATCACTTGCTCCCCCTTTTTTGTGGATGTATTTCTACAGTTTATTAGAACTTGGATTTCCAAACCCAGAGTGCCAAGCACTTTAAACTTATGTTCTTGGCACTTTGAGGGATAGAGATATATGTGGGAGACAGGAGGTTGAGATGTATGTTGGGAAAGAAGTGAGTGGGATTGGGTGGCGATGTAGGGGAGATAGGAATTAAGGGAAGAGTGCAGGAAAAACACATTGCTGTGCACTCAGAATGTAAACATAATTTTTAGATTTTACATTTTGAGGTCTTCCTGGACTCAAGCATACATAGACTATTTGGAAATATTTACTACTTAGTTATGGAGCCTTCATAATTGGTGGCTTATATGCATCTCACAATGCGTTTGCTAGAGATTTTTTTTTGCTGGCAAGCTTGGTTAGTGGTAGTGTGCCAACATACTGCACATAAAGTGTGGTACATAAAGGATGCAGTTGGTAGGGACAAACAGTAGATTTCAATTTCTTACATGCCTAGGGTAATTATAAATAGATAATGAAGACATATTAAACAAAGCTTTTTTTTTTGTGTGTGTGTGAATCGTTGATTTTAAGCATTTTGGAGTTGTTAAATCTGTGTTCCTAAATAATGTACCACCCACTGATGGACTGCCCCCATGCCTAAGGTACACCATGAGAGATCAGAGGAAATTTTGTATTGTTATACCTTGAATCAGGAAGATTCAAGTGATGAGTACCGGGAGTGCTGTTCTAAGACCCAAGATCACATTGTGTAGTGCAGCAGCTTCCCCTCAGGGATAACTATCATGACAAATGCAACGTATTTCAGTGGATGACCAAGTTATAGAGAGCATACTTTATTCAGGGGTTATTATTCTTGTCATTGT
Source organism: Discoglossus pictus (assembly GCA_027410445.1). Classification (NCBI taxonomy): domain Eukaryota; kingdom Metazoa; phylum Chordata; class Amphibia; order Anura; family Alytidae; genus Discoglossus; species Discoglossus pictus. The sequence continues at coordinate 269,561,515 of CM050165.1, read as the reverse complement.
CCCACTCCAGTCTGATCAGAGGCTGTTATCCCAGACTATGGATATTGTTTTAGATATGGATATTCTTGGTGGGGTTATCATTGGCTGTGTTGCTTGATAAGGCTACATGTAAGTTCGCCTTCAATGCTGAACCCAATGTTGACAATTCTATATCAACACTTTCAAGAACTGGGTACTTAGAACAGAAAGACCCTTCAGGGGTGAGATTTGCTTTAAGAATTTAATAAAGGGTTATTATAATAAAGGATAGACCAAACATTAAGTATGTAGCTTTAGAAAAAAAGTTCAATGCTTAGATCAGTACATGTCCAAGAACAAGTGACAAAAGCACAGTCAGGAACTGAAACCAGACTGCTAGGTGGTAGACAGACTCAGAAACTGAACACTGGATTACCAACATACACTGTATACAGAGCTTTTCAAAAGTGATGTAGTTGGTGCAAGTAAAGCTTGTCAAACTGGAACAGAAGCCAGCAATAATGGCAATATAGCAATTGCAAGGATTAGAGGTCAGGCACATATAGTAGAAACACAAACGGGTGTTATAGTAGTCCGTTAAGGGATGGACAGACTGGCAATACAGCAGATGGCTATGCAGCAGCAGAGCTGAAACAGACAATCAGTAGCAGACTGAGAACTGAAGGAAGAAAATAGCACAGAGGTGGAGGGGAACAATGGGACTTGAGCAGAGTAGTTAGTGCAGGCAGAACCCCTGCCACACAGGAACAGTCACAGTATGGCAGCTGCAGCAGTGAAATAGGGAAATCAAAGTATCACAGTAGGATAGCACAACTGAATTTTTTTAATTGGGTGTTTGGTGTTATCTTGGCTACATCTCCAGTCTTACTCTATGTGGATTGGCTGAATTCCCGCACCTATCCGCGACTAGGGGACAGAGTTATGACATAAAGTAGCAGACCCTCTTTCTTGGGTCTCCCTCGTAGCCTGCTCAGTGTCCGAGTCACTACAGGCCTCCAATTGAACAGAGGAACCAGCAGGGCCTTCCTTGGCCTACCTGAATAGGTACTCCTGGCAGAAATGTAAAGTTTGTTATGTTTTTGTGAATTATCTAAACAAGTTATTCATTGATTTCAGTGGGCCTTTTATTAAAAATAAAATGTATATTTTGAAAGTATACAGTGATAACCAATAAGGCCACAGCCTAAAATAATAAAAGAAATTGTGATTGTTATGATCCTATGGCTTCTGTTGTGCTCAGATTCTTGAACAATCTCATCCCGTAGGTCATAGGGTTCTTTGGGATATCCATGTTTTGCATGTGTAAACCCAGCACAGCATATAACCTCCACTAGTACCCAAGAAGTGCAGGAAAGCAGGTCAGCTGCAATACTACCCCCAGTGATTAGAGGCAGAGTTTCAAGTAAAGTCTGTTTCAATTCTTTTAATGTTTAGAAATATTATTCCCTCAGAATAATGCATGTACAATGATTATGCCGGTTTTAAACGGACTACCACAACATAAAAACATAGTATGGGAGATTGAAAAAAGACTTTTAGCCCATCAAGTTCAACCTTTTAAAATCTTCTCTGATCTGCAATATGCAGATTAGTTGTTAATTTATCCAGAGGCAGACAAAAAAAGAAAAAAAACATTGCCAATCGTCTCAAAAGAAAAAAAAAATAAATTCCTTCCTGACAGCAGATCGGATTCCACCCTGGATCAATACTCCCTCTCTAACCAGAAAAACCCTGAATACCCTTTTTTATTAAAAAATATATCCAGTCCCTTTTTAAAGTTATCTATCAAATCTGCTGTCACCACCTCCTTTGGTAGAGAATTCCACAGAATAAACACCATTACTTTGCAGAACCCTTTTCTTTCCTTAAGGTGGAATCTTTTTTACTTCTAACCTCATAGGATGTTCTCTTGTCTGATCTTCTAGGGAAATATTCATGTGTTGGCAACTTATTTCTGTGCTAAGAGACCCCTTATGTCCAGTATTTCTCACTCTGTTTCCCCTTATCCCTGGGACCCCATCCTTATAGTGTTTTGGCTTCCCTACCGACAGACCAGCAGTTTGATACCAAATGAACTGGAGAAAGATACAGGTGAGATGATGGAAAGACCCATGGCATTTCCAAGCACTAAACTTTCAGGTTAACGAACCCTGCAATGAGCGACCCGTACAGTAGGCAAGAGAAAAGGCTCGCAATGAGCACCAAAGGAGCTCATTGCGGCGCTCATGATGAGCACAGCGAATGGGAGAACCACGTGATGAGTGCCAAATGTGCTCAGCGTGGGGCACGCGATGAGTGCCGAAGGTGATCAGTGCAAAGCAGGAAACTTGAAGTACACGAGGGGAGAGGCTCGCAATGAGGGCCGAAGGGGCCAGCCTTACAATTTTAATTCCGTCGTTTTTGACGGGTAATTTCCTAGTTTCAATTACCGTATATACTTGAGTATAAGCCGAGGCACCTATTTTACCACAAAATACTGGGAAAACTTAGTGACTGGAATATAAGCTGCAGGTGGGAAATGCGCTGCCCCCTGTGTCCCTCTTGTGTCCCCCCTCTCTCTCCCCTGTGTCTCTTCCCCCCTCTACCTCGTGTCTCTTTCCCTCCCTTATCACCCTCCTCAACAGCCCTCCACATCCTCCCTTCTCATCCTCAACCCCCCTCCTCATCCTCTCTCCTCAACCCCCCTCCTCAACCCCCTCCACAACCCCCCTCCTCATCCTCTCTCCTCAACCCCCCTCCTCATCCTCTCTCCTCAACCCCCCTCCTCATCCTCTCTCCTCAACCCCCCTCCTCATCCTCTCTCCTCAACCCCCCTCCTCATCCTCTCTCCTCAACCCCCCTCCTCATCCTCTCTCCTCAACCCCCCTCCTCATCCTCTCTCCTCAACCCCCCTCCTAATCCTCTCTACTCAACCCTCATCCTCTCTCCTCAACCCCTCTCCTTATCCTCTCTCCTTAACCCGCCTCCGCATCCTCTCTCCTCAACCCGCCTCCTCATCCTCTCTCCTCAACCCGCCTCCTCATCCTCTCTCCTCAACCCGCCTCCTCATCCTCTCTCCTTAACCCGCCTCCTCAACCCGTCTCCTCATCCTCTCTCCTCAACCCGTCTCCTCATCCTCTCTCCTCATCCTCTCTCCTCATCCTCTCTCCTCAACCCGTCTCCTCATCCTCTCTCCTCAACCCGTCTCCTCATCCTCTCTCCTCAACCCGTCTCCTCATCCTCTCTCCTCAACCCGTCTCCTCATCCTCTCTCCTCAACCCGTCTCCTCATCCTCTCTCCTCAACCCGCCTCCTCAACCCGTCTCCTCATCCTCTCTCCTCATCCTCTCTCCTCAACCCGTCTCCTCATCCTCTCTCCTCAACCCGTCTCCTCATCCTCTCTCCTCATCCTCTCTCCTCATCCTCTCTCCTCATCCTCTCTCCTCAACCCTCATCCTCTCTCCTCAACCCCCCTCCTTATCCTCTCTCCTTAACCCGCCTCCGCATCCTCTATCCTCAACCCGCCTCCTCATCCTCTCTCCTCAACCCGCCTCCTCATCCTCTCTCCTCAACCCGCCTCCTCATCCTCTCTCCTTAACCCGCCTCCTCAACCCGTCTCCTCATCCTCTCTCCTCAACCCGTCTCCTCATCCTCTCTCCTCAACCCGTCTCCTCATCCTCTCTCCTCAACCAGTCTCCTCATCCTCTCTCCTCAACCCGTCTCCTCATCCTCTCTCCTCACCCCGTCTCCTCATCCTCTCTCCTCAACCCGTCTCCTCATCCTCTCTCCTCAACCCGTCTCCTCATCCTCTCTCCTCAACCCGCCTCCTCATCCTCTCTCCTCAACCCGTCTCCTCATCCTCTCTCCTCAACCCGCCTCCTCAACCCGTCTCCTCATCCTCTCTCCTCAACCCGTCTCCTCATCCTCTCTCCTCAACCCGTCTCCTCATCCTCTCTCCTCATCCTCTCTCCTCATCCTCTCTCCTCAACCCGTCTCCTCAACCCGTCTCCTCAACCCGTCTCCTCAACCCGTCTCCTCAACCCGTCTCCTCATCCTCTCTCCTCATCCTCTCTCCTCAACCCCCCTCCTCATCCTCTCTCCTCAACCCCCCCTCCTCATCCTCTCTCCTCAACCCCCCTCCTCATCCTCTCTCCTCAACCCCCCTCCTCATCCTCAACCCGCCTCCTCATCCTCTCTCCTCAACCCGCCTCCTCATCCTCTCTCCTCAACCCGCCTCCTCATCCTCTCTGCTCAACCCGTCTCCTCATCCTCTCTCCTCAACCCGTCTCCTCATCCTCTCTCCTCATCCTCTCTCCTCATCCTCTCTCCTCAACCCCTCTCCTCAACCCCTCTCCTCATCCTCTCTCCTCATCCTCTCTCCTAAACCGCCCTCCTCATCCTCTCTCCTAAACCGCCCTCCTCATCCTCTCTCCTAAACCGCCCTCCTCATCCTCTCTCCTAAACCGCCCTCGTCATCCTCCCCTCGTCATCCTCAACCCCCCCTCGTCATCCTCAACCCCCCCTCATCATCCTCAACCCCCCCCTCGTCATCCTCAACTTCCTCTCATCATCCTCAACCCCCCTCGCCATCCTCCTTCCACAACCCCCCTCGCCATCCTCCCTCCACAACCCCCCTCGCCAGCCTCCCTCCACAACACCCCTCCTCCCTCCACAACACCCCTCCTCCCTCCTCAACCCCCCTCGTCGTCCTCAACCCCCCATCGTCATCCTCAACCCCCCCTCCTCACTTTTCCCCTCTATAATTACCTCTCCCTTTCCACTCCCTTACCTTCCATCAGCAGCTGCTCATCCGCGCATCCCTCGGTTGCGTCAGGACCCGGCCAATGCTAATAAAGTGACACGCATGTGACGTCACGTCATTAGCATAGGCCGGGTCCTGGTGCAGCCGGAAGACGCGCGGAGGAGCAGCGTAAGAGAGGGGGGAGGTATTTAGAGAGGGGTAAAGTGAGGAGGGTGGGTTGGGGGTGAGGAGGAGAAGGGGGAAAGAGACACGAGGGAGAGGGGGAAAAAGAGACACGGGTGACTCAAGTATAAGCCGAGGGGGCCCTTTTCAGCCTTAAAAAAGGGCTGAAAAACTTGGCTTATACTCGAGTATATACAGTATATTTGGGGGTTTATAACATACTCCTACCGATATTCTTCTGGAATTTGCTGCTCTGCTTTTTAACTCTACCCTAAAACATTCAACATTATTGCTAGTTCCAGCATAAATATCTTCTCTGACTATAGGCTTATATTCAGGCTTAATAAATAAACAACACTTTATTTGTCATCAATCCAATATTTTTATACATTTTAGTCGCCCTTCACCACCAAGCCACACTCCTTAGTGACAGTAGCATTTATTACATCTGCATGGTTCCTACTCCCAGCCATGTGGCCTGTCTGTCAATTATGTGGTGTCACCTTTTCTAGTGATCCATATCTTCCTATCCTAGAAATACACTGCCTGCGAGGAAGGGTTAAACAGATGTTTTTTCTCTTCCTGCCTTTTGAAATTGATAGGGGTCCTATTAACTTCCCCCTAGGTCGGATAATCTACGAGGCAGTGTGAAAATTACCTAGGCTTCTAGTCATCAAAAGCAGCACAGCCAAGATGTCTGTAGAGATATTCTGTTTTTACAATTTGGGTAATGTAGCACACTAGTGCGGTGGGGAATATACAAATGTACTTTTCTCCCAGACTAGTGTAAGCCCCCTCTGACTTCACCTCTTCCCTCTGCCGGCAAACTTCAGGTCACCCCCGTAACTCTCACCCTATTCCTAGAGGATTTAGGTAATATGCTTAATTGTATTCCTCTGGGAAAACCTGTCATTTGATGTTGGGGGGATTCTCAAATAGAATAGTCCAACAAGCCCCAAAGTCTAGCCGGCCCTCGAACAGGACATTGATATTTTAGCACAACAGAATTTAAAGGGATATCTAAGTGAGCTGGATTAATACATGTCTGCACTCTGTAGGCAAAAAGCAGCCTATGTGTATGCAGTGCATCTTACAAACATTTTATTATTAATATCTAAAAATCCCTCTAATGATTATGTTGACACCCCCAGGGCGTGTCTACACAAATTCCTAGTTCCCACCCAATCAGCATGCAGCATCTGGAGAGCAATATTAACCCACTATTTACCTACTCTTGCAAGCTCACCCAATCTCATTGCAGCTTCCTGTCGCATGTCAGTGATACACTACATTTTCCAGGGTCCTTTGCTACATATCCCATGCTGCTTTGAACCACCGCCAATAAGAGAGCAGTGTTGTAAGATTCCCAATCACTGCTGGTATATGACTCATCCCGACTTCCTGTCTAAGCTGTGGGCTGTTGCCATAGCAACTAACAGTGCTATGTATCAAATCTATCATCTAACTAGATTGGCCAGAACAAATTGGAGGGGGTGTTAATCTTAATTTTAAACTGTCAGAAATTACAATAGATTTTGTTAACTTCAAGGTAAGTGTTTAAATGTTTATTTTGGTATTTTTTCATCAGATGCATTCATAATCCAGGACATTTAGATATCCCTTTAAGCATAAACGGTCTATTTGTCAATTTATGTGTTCTTTTGACAGAATATATGTAATCAGATGTTTTAGTGGTCCTGTGATATACAGTGCCTTGCAAAATCATTCACCCCCCCCTTGGCATTTTTCACCTTTTGTTGCCTCACAACCTGGAATTGACATGGAATGTTTGAGGATTTGCATCATTTAATTTACAGAACATGCACACAACTTTTCAGATGTTTTTTTTTTTTTTTTTTTTGCCACATCTTACCACTGGGATTTTTGCCCAATCCTCCTTGCAAAACTGCTCCAACTACTTCAAGTTGGATGGCTTGCACTTGTGAACAGCAATCTTTAAGTCTGACCACAGATTTTCGATTGGATTGAGGTCTGGGCTTTGACCAGGCCATTCCAACACATTTACATGTGTTTTGGGGTCATTGTCCTGCTGGAAGGTGAATCTCAGTCCTAGCCTCAAATCACGCACAGAATGATACAGGTTTTGCTCAAGAACATCCCTGTATTTAGCACCATCCATCTTTCCCTCAACTCTGACCAGTTTCCCAGTTCCAGCTGCTAAAAAACATCCCCACAGCATGCTGCTGCCACCACCATGTTTTACTGTGGGGGTGGTGTTCTTTGGGTGATGTGTTGGGTTTGTGTGAGACATAGCGTTTTCTTTGATGGCCAAAAAATTCAATTTTAGTCTCAGAGCGGAGGGGGGTTGAGAATGAGCACCTTCCTCCATACATTTTGAGAGTCTCCCATATGCCTTTTCGCAAACTCAAAACGTGCCATTTTGTTTTTTGCAGACATTAATGTCTTACTTCTGGCCACTCTGCCATAAAGCCCAACTCTATGGAGCGTACCGCTTATTGTCATCCTATGTACAGATACACCAGTCTATGCTGTGGAATTCAGCAGCTCCTCCAGGGTTACCTTAGGTCTCTGTGCTGCCTCTTCGATTATTGCCCTCCTTGCCCGGTCCATGAGTTTTTTGGTGGGCGGCCGTCTCTTGGCAGGTTTGCTATTGTGCCATGTTCTTTCCATTTGGTTATGACAGATTTGATGGTGCTCCTGGGGATCATAAAAGATTTCGATATTTTTTTTATACCCTAACCCTGAGTTGTACTTCTCAACATCATTACTTGTTTGGAGAGTTCCTTGGTCTTCATGGCAGTGTTTGGTCAGTGGTGCTTCTTGCTTAGGTGTTGCAGACTCTGGGGCCTTTAAAAAAAGGTGTATATATGTAATGACAGATCATGTGACTCTTAGAATACACACAGGTGGACATCAATTCACTAATTATGTGGGTTCTGAAGGTAATTGTTTCCACCTGAGCTTTTTATGGGCTTCATAACAAAGGGGGTGAATACATACGCACATGCCAATTTTTTGTTTTCTAATTTAAAAAAAAATGTTTTATGTGTATATTTTTCTCATTTCACTTCACCAACTTAGACTATTGTGTTCTGATCCATCACATAAAATTCAGATTAACAAAACATTGAACTTAAGGCTGTAATGTAACAAAATAGGAAAAAAGTCAAGGGGGTAAATACTTTTGCAAGGCACTGTAATTACATATCACATGTTTTTATGTGTAATCTTTGCTGTTTCATATGATGTTTTTTGTTTGCTTAAACCTGCTAATGTTTGGCAGTGTGGCTATCCAGAATGCAAAAATACTGAAAGTGAAATAAAACTCCAATGTACTTATATATCCCATTTCATAGAATAGTGACTTATTTCTGGTATTGTATGTATGGGCACACCTTAGAAACCCTGATACAATATGTTAAAGAATAGTAAACAATACAAAATATATCTATTAATGTTTAATTTTATTACATACATCTGACATAAGTGGGGCCTGTGTGGCATTTCAATACGGCTGTCACACTTATGTATTTCCATGAAACAAATCAGAGTGTAGTGCAGAGACCAGTATCCAATGAATTGAATATAGTAAAGAAATATGCCATCATTGACTGCTTTTGCGTTATCAGGGCATTGTTTCTGGAGTTTTGATGCCAGACCTAAGGGTCATGTATGAACGATAAAAGGATTCCCTTTCTAACAGGACTTTTATTTTTTTTTAAAGCAAAGAGTTTTTAAATACTGATATTGTTAAGCTATAGTTTTTCTGTAGCAATCCCCAACTGGTTTCTTAATATGAGTACCCTTATTTGAAAAAAAAAAAAACAGTTATCCACCTTTTCCAATGAGGTTATTTAAATATCACTATTTCTTTGCAAATACAGTTTAAAGCTCTCCACAGAAAAACATTTACAAGTCTAAAGTTAGCTGCTTAATTTTTGTTATTTGTGTATCAATGACGCAATAGTTGTAGCTTTTATGAGATACCTCATTTGAAAGAAGGGGCCCACATTTTTTTAAACATGGATTATCATATCCATTTCAAAGCTCCCTTAACGTCTCATTCCTCATTCCACCTTTTATTTTAGTGAATCTTCCTGATGTACTGGAGCAATGTAATCACCTTACTGAGCCAGCCCAGGTTTGCAGCCACCTTAACCCTACTCAGTTCCATGATCTTATCCTAACACCCAGATTATTTTTTGCCTTGGACTACTGTTTATCAATAGTCTAAGTCCCAGAACCAGTGATGGATAGTTTGCTGTCTGTGCTTCAAGGGTCAATGTAGTGGTCAATCAAGATTTGCAAACAAAATTGGTATTTGACTCTGGCTACTTGTGGCCTAGGAGTTAATAATGTACATGCCTCTCATAAATCAATAAACAGGTCAGGTGTTGGGATGAATTTAAGATTGACCTCTCCCTCCACAAGAAGAGGAGGCAGAAGAGCACACCAGAAATGTAATTGTTTATGTTGCAGGTACTCCAGTTAGAGACTGGAGGGAGAGATTGAGCAAGAGCTACAAACAATTTCTGATCAGTTGGATGTTAAAAAAATAAATAAAATCATGATGGCTTCATTCAGAGGTTTGATGACCTAGAAGATCTTTACACCAGAATGATTATAAATAAGTTAATTTAGGGTGTATCTGTAACAGTGAAAATCTCAGTCAACAACGAGTTCCCATTTAAAGCTGGTCACTGAAATACAAGAAGACATAGTCAAGGGAGGAATGACTTGCAAAGCCCAAACTTTTCAATACCCATTGGCATTTCCTCTCAGGTCCAGCATGCATTCCAGGATATTTACCGTGGTCATCAGTCTATCATGGTCTGGTAGCTCAGGAACTCAAGAAGCTGGATTTGAAAATTCCTATATTCCATATTGATGACATTGTAATTTCAGGTTAAAAATAGAAAATTAAAAGCAAGTCTTACCAAAGCGTTGAGGCACGGCTGTCAACAGAAAATATCTATATGACTGTGATCTATTTATAACATAAACACCTTTTAGTGGGTATTGCATTTTTAGCTGCAAAATAAGTGAAATTGCAGCATCAGAACTTAGGCCCCTTTTAAAGATTAGAGAAAAGGAGGCAGAGCTACCCCTCCAGGACTCTGGTCCAAACAACTCACCAAATTATTGCTTACCGGGAAAGACACGAATTGTGTACATGGCAAACCTGAGATATAGAATGGCATCTGCAAAGCAGCTCAGACTAAAGACATTCACTTAAATCATTCAGCCTTCGTTGTACTTGCAGGTGGATTGAAACAGACAAATACCATAGCCAATTTTCTTTTCTTTTTTTTATAGCTGGCAATGTAGACACATGCAGCCAACAATTGAGCATCCCAGAGAAATGAGTTCCCATCAAGAAAGTTGTTCACATTTATTTCTTAGCAAACACAAGTAAAGAAATATGTATTTGAGTGATATGGAGATTTTTAAAACAAATGGTTATTGATGATTTTGTGAGGGAAGGTGATGCATTCCTACTTGCTGATAGCAGATGAATGTCGCAAGTAATATTCTAGCATAGTCAGTATTTTGATGTTTAACGCAACTGTTGCTAATTGATTCTAATATACATAATTATTCTGGAACCTTCTTTGTACTTGAGCAGAGATGATGTACCTTGAGTCTTACCCAGGACTGTTGGTGTCTGGGACCCTAAACTGTGCATGTTTCCCTCAGGTCATCCGGAATGATGTTGACGGGACTTCAGCATGGTGAGTGGACTCATGATCTGTACACTAGAAGCGTTATGTGACCTACGCACTGAAGAAAAATAAATTTGTTTTCTCTGTGTCGTTTACTTTTTTAGGAGGAAACTCCAACCTCTGCGCAACCCAGGATTCGGGTGAAGTTTTTTTTTTCTTTGTATATGCCGATTGTAGTGTATTTATTAAACTGCAGTTCCTTTAGAATACAGTCAATAATCGGTAATCATTCCCTCTTGCAGCCACCGAGCAACCCTTATTTTATACTAGCGACTTGCCCGTCAAAAATGACGACAATAAAAACGTTTTTTTCGTCCTCCATTCTTTTTTCCGCTTCAGAGATTTTCAATCATTAAAAAAGACAAAATATGCCTCAAATTAACTTGCAACCTCACTTACAGGCTCCCCCCCCCCCCCCCCCCCCCCCTGTGCTGTGTGTTAGTGTGTAAGTGAATTTGAGTGTTATTTGTGTGTTTTCGCCATCTTTTCCAGTTCTGCGTTAAAGTCGTATTTTTTGCGAGCGTGTGCCTCAATGGCTCGCCACGCTTAGCGAGGCTCACAAGCGCTACAACAACTCGCAGTTTGACAATTAATATATGTGACTAGTGACTTGCTCGTCAAAAAAGACGGGGCGCTAGAAATTGAAGCTTTTTGTACTCTGAGGACCTTTTGGCGCTCATTGAGAGCCTCTCCTCTTGTGTACTTTTCCTCCTCTGAGCATCTTCGGCGCTCATCACCAAGACAGATATATATATATATATATATATATATATATATATATATATATATATATATATACAGTGGATATAAAAAGTCTACACAGCTCTGTAAAAATGTCAGGTTTCTGTGCAGTAAAAAAACTAATACTTTGTTGAAGCACCTTTTATTTTATTACAGCACTCAGTCTTTTTGGGTATGAGTCTATCAGCATGGCACATTTTGACTTGGCAAGATTTGCCCACTCTTCTTTGCAAAAACACTCCAAATCTGTCAGATTGCGAGGGCATCTCCTGTGCACAGCCCTCTTCAGATCACCCCACGGATTCAGGTCTGGGCTCCAAAACTTTAATCTTCTTCTGGTGAAGCCATTCCTTTGTTGATTTGTAGGTATGCTTTGGGTCGTTGTCATGCTGAAAGATGAAGTTCCTCTTCATGTTCAGCTTTCTAGCAGAAGCCTGAAGGTTTTGTGCCAATATTGACTGGTATTTGGAACTGTTCATAATTCCCTCAATCTTAACTAAGGCCCCAGTTCCAGCTGAAGAAATACAGCCCCAAAGCATGATGCTGCCACCACCATGCTTCACTGTGGGTATGGTGTTCTTTTAATGATGTGCAGTGTTGTTTTTGTGCCAAACATATCCTTTGGAATCATGGCCAAAAAGTTCAACCTTGGTTTCATCAGACCATAACACCTTTTTCCCACATAATTTTGGGAGCCTTCAGATGTGTTTTTGCAAAATGTAGCCTGGCTTCAATGTTTTTCTTCGTAAGAAAAGGCTTTCGTCTTGCCACTCTACCCCATAGCCCAGACATATGAAGAATATGGAAGATTGCTGTCACATGTACCACACAGCCAGTACTTGCCAGATATTCCTGCAGCTCCTTTAATGTTGCTGTAGGCCTTTTGGTAGCCTTCCAGACCAGTTTTCTTCTCGTCTTTTCATCAATTTTGGAGGGAGCTCCAGTTCTTGGTAAAGTCACTGTTGTGCCATATTTTCTCCACTTGATGATGACTGTCTTCACTGTGTTCCATGGTATATCTAATGCCTTGGAAATTCTTTTGTACCCTTCTCCTGACTGATACCTTTTAACAATGAGATCCCTCTGATGCTTTGGAAGCTCTCTGTGGACCATGGCTTTTGCTGTGGGATGCGACTAAGAAAATTTCAGGAAAGACCAACTAGAGCAGCCTAACTTTATTTGGGGTTAATCGGAGGCACTTTAAATGATGGCAGGTGTATGCGGACTCCTATTTAACACGATTTGGAATGTGATTGCTTAATTCTGAACACAGCTACATACCCAGTTATAAGAGGGTGTGCAGACTTATGCAACCACATAATTTTTATTTTTTATCTTTCTTCCCTCCACCTAAAAGATTTCAGTTTGTTTTTCAATTGAGTTGTACAGTTTATAGGTTACATTAAAGGTGGGAAAAGTTCTGAAATGATTTATTCTTGACTCATTTTTTCACAGCACAGAAACCTGACATTTTAACAGGGGTGTGTAGACTTTTTATATCCACTATATATATATATATATATATATATATATATATATATATATATATATATAATGTGTGTATTAGGTACTTAATAAATTAATATACTTTACCGATTTCTAACTAATATATCCAGCAATCAATAGCCTGAAGAGCTAACAATCTCTTTTTATTTTTCTGCAGCATACAATGTACAGTTTGTCTGTTGCTGCCCTGAGGAAAAAGTGTCATCAATATACCAACTGTGCATCACAAATAGGCTGCGAGGGCATACCGTTAGTTGTGTAAAGCGCTATTTTAGATTCGTAATGTTATTAGTTGCAAGTTAGTGTTGTAAAATGGCGTAATTTTTCTGTGTTACGCAGCTCGCAAGCATTTTCCGTCCTTTCTAATAGTGTATTTGTACCTCGTACGTTCCTGGGTAAAAGTGGTACGCAGCTGGTGGTGTTTTAGGAGGTTCGCTGTCGTGTAGCCTTGTTTAAATGTTTTTTTTTCTCGCTTAGGCGATTTTCGCGTGCTGAAACTCTGCAAATTCGTCCCTCCATGCTGTGTGTGATTATTATTTATTTATTTTTATTTTTTTTGGTGTTTTTCAATTTGTGCGGTTTGGCCGTTAACTTCGTATTTTTCCGACCTTGAATTTTTTTTTTCTAGTCCTGTGTTCCTCAACTGCTTGCAGCCTAAGGCGATTATGGGTTTCCTAAGTGTTGGGAGGCTAAGTCCTGCGTGTTTCAATACCTCAACTGCTCTCCTCACTTCGTGAGGCTCGCAGGCAATTAGAGCTCATCACCTAAGTTCTCAGAGTTCGGAAGACTTCTGTGCTTCAACGGCTCACCTCGCTATGCGAGGCTAGCAAGCGTGCCAACGATTTGCAGTTTGACAATTATTATATGTGATAAACATACAACAAATATAAATATCCAATAGTCATAAAGTACATAAACAATATATTAAATCATATATCTTGACTATTATCTATCATATTACTTAAAAAAAACAATTTCTATTTTTTTCTCTCTGCTATAGATTGAATCATATCCCAAGTTGATATAGTAGATTGTTTCCAAAATCTCGTTATACACCATTTAGCTGCCAGGAGAATTTGAATAATAAGACTTTTATCACAAAAATTCAGTTTCATAGAAAAAATTTGGAAAAGCATCCACTCCGGAGATAATGCCATCTCATAATCAAATAATTTACATATATGGGTAAAGAAGAAGACAAGAACACTTCAATTTTTTTTTACACAACCATCTTAAATGAAAATGTGAACCATTGTCTCCCCACATCGCCAACATTTATTTACATATATGTCGGGTGCAATCTTTGCCAAGGTGGAGGGAACCATGTACCACCTTTTTGTTTCACTTTGAAATACACTTATCTATAATTGATACATTTTAGTTGCTCTCATTGTTAGTTCAAATTCAGTATTCCAGTCCTTTTCATTCCATTCTTGGCCTACCTCCTTCTCCCATGCTTTAATCCTAAACGTCTTACTTTTGTAAGTATAATTTTTTATTATTTTGTAACCTTAAGAGATTAAATACCTCTTTACTCCCTTTAAACACAATTTTTCAAAATCTGTGACCTTCCATCAGAGTATAATCTGACCTAAGGAGCAGGGACCTCAAAGCATTGTATTCCAGCCAATTTTTCTTAGATATTCCATGTTAACTTGCCAAATGCTTTAAAAGTTTTATTTGAATACAAATCTGTCAGTATCTTAATGACTTTATTTTCCCATTCTTTTAAATTCTTATCGCAAGAATATATGCTTAATTTTATTATATTTAAGCTAAAATTTAAATTTTGATTTAATTGTTTGTGGAATATTCACTTGTGCTTTAAGCTCCTAAGATATGGTTTTGACTACTGAAAATTTCAGGACATACTCAGATAATCAGGTGGATAATTTCGGCAGTGAAGCATAGCAAAGTGTCACAGTGGTGGTAAAAAGTACCGTTTAATAATTGATTAGCCATTCAGTTTGAAGAAAATAAATTCAATGTAACTTTTTGAACTTAAAAGACAAGAGGGTGGGAGAGAGTGAGAGCGCACCAATCCCTAGTGCAGATGACCATGGTTCAATAATACTGGTTCCCACATAAATATTAATAGTTAGAGATGTAAGCCTCACTTTGTTTAACCTCAAATTGTGAGGTATTTTCCACACTACCCAATCAGTAACCGCTGTACAATTGGTACTCCTGATGCTACTATCAATATCGTTCAGTGCTCCAAGAATCCGCGATTTGGAATAGATGTGTATGTGTGTAAATATGTATATACATGGGTGCCACTTACGTGAATCGTGATTGAGTCGCTATATATAGAAATGCTATTGTTTTTATGTCGGTGCGTGCAAACCTGAATCTTTCTGAACCTTTCTATTCTAATAGGAGGTGGGAGGTTAAAATGAGTTGTATTTAGATAGAGGGCATCAAGATAGCATCAAATAATTGATAATCAGATTTCTGTAATACTGGTGTCAACAATATTAGGTACATGAAAAATCCATAGTGTCATGCGATATTAAGTACCACCTGAAGAATGGATACTATCACATATAATTGTTGAACTGCGAGACGTCGTCACGCTTTGCGTTGTGTGTACGACTTAGGCGAAGTGCACCAACAAACGCTCAGCGCTGCGAGGCAAGCAGTTGAGGCAGCAAAGCTCGCAGCACTTAGGCGATGAGGCGAGCAGTGGAGACATTGAAACACACAGGACTTAGGCACAAAGCGAGCTTCACAAAGCGAGGCGGGCTGTTGAGGCATTGAAAATGCAGAACTTAGCCTTCAAGCACTTAGGAAACGCGGGATCGCCTTAGGCTGCAAATAGTTGGCGAACGCGGTCGGAAAAATACGAAGTTAACGGCTGAACCGTGCGAAAACACAAAAAATAAAATGCAAAAAAAAATCACACACACAGCACGGGGGGGACAGCCAGGATGTCTGGTAGTGAGGTTGCACTCAAATTTAAATCGAATTTGCTGAGTTTCGGAACTCAAAAATCCGCTAAGCAAGAAAAAAATGGCGGCCCGAAAAAAAGGAAAACGAGGCTACACGACCCCGAACCTCGCAAAACGCCTCCAGCCGCTTACAACTTTTACCCAGGAACATACAAGGACGGAACGAGCTGCGTAGCACATACACAAATTACACCATTTTACAACACTAACTTGCAACTAATAACATTACGAATCTAAAAGGGCGCTTTACACAACTAAACCAACGGTTTGCCCTCGCGCATGCAGCCTATTTCTGGGACATTGATGACACTTTCTCCTCACGGCAGCAACAGTCCAACTGTCCATTGCATGCTTAAGAAAAATAAAAAGAGGTTGTTAGCTGTATATTTTAATTAGAAATAGGTAAAGTATATTCATTTATTTAATTAATTGACTATTATTTAAAAAAATATAGACCTATGTATCTGTCTTTGTGATGAGCGCCAAAGGTGCACAGAGGAGCAAAAGTACACCAGAGGAGAGGCTTGCAATGGGCGCTGAAGGTCCTCAGAGTAGAAAAAGCTTGACATTGTGTGGCAAACAGCATTGCCATGGCTTCAAATTGTATTGCTCCATCATTTTTGATGTGCAACTCGCTTGTAATATATAATCAGATAAAAATTGGTACTTAGGATTGCAGATTCCAGCAGGTGTGTTTCTCTCTATCCTCCAGGTAATCATGGGAGTAACATGATCTGATCAGATGGCTGTCTATTATTTACCTGCTATAGTAATGTGGGGAAGTAGGAAAGAATCTGAGCTGTTGAAATTCAAAACACTTATATTTTCAACTTGAAAAGAAAACAATTAAAGATTTTTGGTGTGTGCCAAAATAATTGTTACAGTCTTCAGTAAAATAGGGGATAAGTAATACTAATAATCCCTCTTTATGTGACTTTTTTTTAGTTTGTTGATTTTATTAGGAACATCCATTAGAGTATTTTTTGTGGGAGTTCGAAAAAGAAAAAATGAATTTCTAATATCCCATTTAGAGGAACCACTGTGTGTGTGTGAAGGGTTTCCTCTAAGCACCTGAACCACCTCAATTTGTTTCAATAAGTTTGGTATATTTACAACTGGATTGAAACTCATTTATCTTCTAACAAAGTGTTTGTTTGTACATAACGCATCAGGCGTATAAGTGCTCCTGAACATCACTTACCGAATTGTTACAAGGTTGATGTGAGTTAGGCACCTGCCTATGGAGTAGGGAAAAAAAATGTTTCGCTTATCTGAAAAATTATAATCACCTTTTCTTCATTCATCCAACATATTTACTGACTTGTGTTAACCCACCACAATTATGGCTTCAATTCCATGTCTCCCTTAAGAAACAACCTGAGTAAAGTTCACTTCTAAATTACTACCAAGCTATCACATCACACATGTAAATCTAACCTCTGAGAAATTCTGTCAGAGTGTTCAAATTGCCCCTGATATCCTAAGACCAGAGCGCCTCTCCCACAGCAATTTTTAAAATAGTTATAACATGTCTACCGTAACTATATACAATCCTACTGTAGTTTATTCAGAAGTCTTTCAGAGTGTCTGAAATTAAATAAAAAAAGCCGATGGGTACTTTCAACCCTTAGTAAAGGCAGAAAAATGACTCCTAAACCTGGATGCCTCAAATATTTTGCTATGGAAAAGCTAAAACCTTGTGTCGAATTTGAGGCTTTATGGCTCAAATCTGAACAATTAAGGGTTTAATACTGCTACCTTATGAGCTTGGGGATTGAAATAATTAGGTATATCTGATTATTATATTCACAGTTATTCTGTGTGTTAAATCACACTATTTTTATCCATAAAAATATTAGTTATGATTATGATAATAATTACTCATATCTCAGACTCTGAGACATTGTTTCCCACGAATAAACAATAAATATATTCAAGAGGCTCTATAGATTAATGGTTACAATATTTATTAAAAATACAATTATCACATTACATTAACAATGCATGACCTATGATAATACTATGAACAACACATCTCTTAATATCTTAGCAGAAAGTCGTTTTACCATTATAATGTACTGGCTATGGTGTAGTGTATTATGTCCATGTGTGTGTATTATACATTACCAGTACCCAGATAGGAAACCAAGAAGGACTTCTTGGAAAGCGAGTCAAAGGCACAGAGAGCGAACTCTACCTGTTGTGCTTCTTATATTTAGTATTAGAATGCCACCCCCATACTCATATCCTTTGCCTCTTACTGGTCAGTTTAGGTTTACATGTCTACACAAAGCCACCTGACTGGTCAGCTGCACACACAAAGGGCTCCTCCAGCCACATGGTAAACTGGATGTATCCGGTATTTCCAGAACACCCCTGCGTATCCTTCTATGGTCATTCAGACCACTCTGTGCTAATCAAAGCTATCGCCATCTTGTGTTCATTTGGCAAATCCATCCACTGTTAGAGAGATTCATCTCTAAAGGGTAGGGAATATTGATAGCCTTTTAGCTATATATTACAGCTGATAATTATTTCCCTATTTCTGAGCAAGGCGTGTTGCAACAGGGATCCTTCCTCAATCCCCACTTCCCCCTATCAGCCCAGCTATATATGAAATCCCCCATAATACCCTCTCCTCCCTATGAACATGGATATGCCCATGAGTGTCCTTTTGTACCCCAGGGCACCAACTATTAACACATTATTATGGGAGGCCCTGTGAATCCTCACAGTAATCCATAGTATAATGGGGATCCCTATAGACCACCATGGTACCCAATTTTATTCCCTATACCATTGGATGCTCAATGGACCTCCATGATCTGCTAAGCTATGACTACGAGGGTCCTTATGGAACATCATGGCACCTAAAGTTAACCCCTATACCATGGGGTCAAGGGAAAATATACATTGTCTATAATTTTAACGCCCTTCAGCAACAGTCATCAATTCCTGGGGTCATCACTCTTCAGCCATGGACAAGAGAGCACTTCCATATTGATTGAAGAATTCACCCTTTTTCCCAATGGAAATGGTCCTCCACTGAAAAAATCCTGCACTTCACCTAACAAAGCTCCTGCTTCAAGGAGCTCCTGTGCCAACTAATGTTTTATTGAGTATACCTTTGCCTTATATACTATTTTTTGTGGATTTTGATTGTCTGAAAAACGTGCCAATCAGAATCAAGCATTAAATATACTCTAATCTCATATTTGATTAGTTAGACTTTTAACTAATCATAATGCACCAGTTTAAAGCTGTGCATTCTGATTAGTTAGACATTTAACTGCCTAACCGCGGACATTGAAAAACACAAAAAATAATAAAAAATAAATTAAAACACGCACAGCACAGAGGGGAAGCCTGGGAGTGAGGTTGCAAGCAAATTTGAGCCTTATTTGCTGTGTTTCATCACTCGAAAATTGGAAAAAAATCTGAAACTGGATGAAAACGAGGCTAAGCAAAGCCAGGCACGCGGAACTTACAAAATACATGACGGCAAAGACAGTAACACTTGCACGAACATGCCAGGCACGCAGGACTTAATGTCTTTGCCGTTGTGTATTTTGTAAGTTCTGCGTGCCTGGCATTGTTGGTGTAAGTGTTACTGTCTTTGCCGTCGTGTATTTTTCTAACATACACCTGCAAAAAATCCGAACTCGGAAAAATATGTATTTAACGGAAGCACCGCGGATATTGAAAAACACACACACAGCACATGGGGAAAAGCAGGAAGCCTGGGAGTGAGGTTGAAAGCAAATTTGAGCCTTATTTGCAGAGTTTCATCACTCGAAAATCGGCTAGACTAGACAAAAAATGGCGGGCAATTTTTTTAAAAATACCTGAAAACAAGACTAAACACATTCCGAACTCAGCAAAATTCCAAACTCAGAAAAATACGCAGGACTTAGAAAACATACAACGGCAAAGACAATAACACTTGCACGAACAACACCACAAAGTTGAAGTACCGAGGGGAGAGGCTCGCAATGAGCGCCAAAGGCACTAATTGCGAGTTACGTGATGAGCGCAGGGCTCCTGATGAGCGCTGAAGGTGATCAGAGGACAAAAACACTCACATTGTGTGGCAAACAGTATTGCCAGGCTTCAAATTTTATTGGTGTCATTTTTTGATGGGCAATATGCTAGTCTGATATATAACAGTGTAGGAACTGCTCCAAGGAGTGATTTGTTTTCTCAGCTATTCCATTTGTTTGAGGCTAGTAGGCTGAAGAGAATTACATGGAAATAACAAGCTGCCCACAAAAGCCCTCCAGAAACTGGGACCCACAATCAGAAGTGCCATGAAATCTGAAGACTTTACTGATGAAGATTCAAGCAAGCTGTGCAACACTCGAGATCTTGGGCAACACAATGAAATTACTCTGTTTGCTAAATCTGTTTACCATTACCAGTATGAATATCATGCCCCTTGAAAGAGGCAAGTTGACAACGCAATCTATAGCAATCAGCCCATTTACGAGAAGGGACAGGTAATGGCTGCAGAAGGCCACAAGGCAAGACTAGGGAAACCTTAGTCTAGGTGCAGGTGGTGCAGGCTGAAACAAAGTCCTGGAACTATAATGACTCCAGGACATGAGGTTAGAACGAAGATGAGCTGGAACAAACCGGGTAGATGCAAGAGCACATAGTGTGACTGGACTTCCTCTATTTAAGCTGAGGACTCCCAGAGGGGAGGAGGCAGAGGACACAGGAGAGAGAGAGATTGCGTTTCCTTTTTATCACTCCAAAAATAACCATTTTCCAATCTCATTTGACATGGATATCTTACTTCAAAATTTCAAAATCTTCTTGCAACCCAAAAGTAATGTAGCAATTCTGGATCCCACTTCATATTAAACACCATATTATCTGTAATTTGAGCCAATCCTGCAAAGAATTGTTGGTGTACAAATTGTTTGAATTAACTTCAGTTGTAATTAATAAAAACCTGCAGGTATTGCTATTTCCCTAGTCCTCACCGAGCTCTTATTAATTGCCTCCTTATGATCCAGCTCTGGAAGAAATTTCTTCTACGTATGATACAATACAGAGTCTATTCTACTATGATCTTGTTCCTGATCTAAATCATAGAACATTCAGAAATTGTTCAGACATTCACAAGTCTTTAAAGACCTTAACAACTTCAGGCTCATTCCCCCAAAAAGCAATTTTGTTGACAGAGCGTATTGATATAACTTTGAACTGAAAGATAAGTGAAATAATGCCCCTCCAATATATTTAAAAAAAAAAGGTTGGCGGAGTTGAAAATATAGGAAGAGATCTCCCTTTGTGCACAGCAGCGGCACCTGATGTCACTACAAATCAGACACCGCTGTTCACGATGGGAATAGC
Source organism: Discoglossus pictus (assembly GCA_027410445.1). Taxonomy (NCBI): domain Eukaryota; kingdom Metazoa; phylum Chordata; class Amphibia; order Anura; family Alytidae; genus Discoglossus; species Discoglossus pictus. The sequence continues at coordinate 269,540,373 of CM050165.1, read as the reverse complement.
ACTTTCTGTAGCTCTCTGCATTTTATTATGAGACCATATAAAACTGTGTCAGTCAGTTTGGGGATGTGGAGTTTTGGCCAACACAATTCACCTTTAGAAAATATAGAAATATTTGAAAGTTGAGACAATTATGTTATTACTATCACGTTACTATTTAGAAATTCATCATGACACTTACATCTTACGCTTCACAAACTTATATACCCTTATAAACATGCTCAGAGTTGATCCTATTTTGAATTACAGGAAACTGTCCCAAATTTTTTTACTTTGGTAAGTCAAAATAATTGATACGAGTAGCCTTTAAAAAAGAAACAAACAGCAAAACCGCTGTTAGGTTTTATAGTTTTAACAAAATGTATGGATTACTGAATATCAAAAGCCTATTAAATATGAATTGAGACATAAGTTGTAAAGATTTAAAAGGGCTCTATAAAGCTGCTATCTATTAGCTATTTTTTTTTTTACTTTCTCTTTCTCTCTATGTATGGTAGAGGCTTTAGCCAGATTTGAGGCTCCTGTGCGGTACGGTTAGTAGGACACAGGCCTAATCTTTTTGCTATCCTGTTGGAAAAATGTTTTCGTATGAGATGTTTGACCTTTTCAATTTATATTAAGGCTTATAAGACTATATTATAATCCATAAATGTTTTATTTGCTGCGTCATTTAAATAACAAAGGCAGTATTTTAATGTAAAATTATTATTTTATGCATCATTTTTAAGATTATTAATGTTTTTAATGGATTAATAAAGGTTAACTTTTAATTTATCTGTCATGCCCAGAGCCTGACTGGACTGCTTTACACTATGGTCTGGGCTGGAACTGGCAAGAAGTTACCCTGTTTATTGTTAAAGTTATGTATTTTTGTATTACTTATGGTTAAAATTACATATAAATTGTATGTATTTTGATTATGTTACAGTGTGGTTATCTGGTGATGACTCACCCAGACCCAGCTAAGTAAACAATCATCCCAGGTATTTCAAACCATTTTATTAACAAATAATTTTTTGCTGAAACCCAGCTGTGTATCGCCATTTTTTTGCAGAGCTGTTATATGTGCCCAGTACACGTATGAATGGCCTAGGATCCATGCAGTCTGTTGAGGTGTGCCATATGAAAAAGCTTAGACTTAGACAATATTCATGTTGGTTCAGGTCCCTCCGGCCTCACCAACCCTCTATTGGCACCAGCAGTCTCTCATGGGCATATTATAATATTGATATACTATGATTGGAGCTAAGCCCAGGAGTCCAGGTTTTGAGAAAGAGAGGGGATGTATTTTGTATAACATGAGTCAATTTTTCATTGATCAAAATATAATTCATTTTAAAATGACCTCTTTTAGTTCTAATGTGGAAGTTTTCCAGTTTTTAGTTTTATGTTTCACGGCTAGAGAAAAGTACTGCCAATGTTATAATGAGTGCCTTTAACGGCATGCTCCCTAAATCATTACCCCCTGCATGAACTGCACTACCTCCCTAACAACACACTCCCACTTCATCCCACATATTCCAAACCATTTCACTAAAAACTCAGTTTTGTTGCAACCAGCTGTTCTAGGAGGATGTTAGTTTGTTGACCAACAGGACAGTGCCTATATTGTCACTATGAAATATGACCTGCTGGTCCTTCAAGTTGTCGCCCCATATGTAGATTGCCACGATGATGGGGAATAATTAAAGGAAGACCAAGTTCCTGATCAACTTAGAACTGTGCCGTAATTTCGGCCATTTAGCCGCACGCCACTGCCCCTTCCAGTAAGCTCCGAATCCAAACATACCCACATAGCCTAATTGAACTGTAGCTGTGCCTAAATTTAAGCAAAACAATTAAACTGGGAACATGCACGTTAACTCTAACCACGTCCCATGTCATTGAGTAACAAACGAATGGTTTCCTTAAAGGCTAAAATAAAAAGATAAGAGACAACATTATTCAAATGAACCCCATCCTTCTCATAAAATGCTAATGTATCATTCCCTTCCAGGTCATTATGAAATACCACCCCTTCTAACATAAGTGGCCCTAATCTTGAATGTGGGATCTCCATTTAAGACCATACACGATCTCAAACTATTTAATCTGCATACTAGGGAATAGCTGGTGCAACCTATCCACATTATTTGTCATACGTGCAATCAATGCCTTTAACGGCATGAACCCTAAATCGTTTCCCCACACATGAATACTGCACTACTTCCCTAATGACACTATGCTATGTATACCCCTTATAACAAAACATTTTAACAGTAACTCTGCTTTGTTAAAAACCAAGCTGCATGTTGCTATCTTTCTCTACTTTCAGTCTTTGTGCCCAATGTACGTAAGCGTGTCCTAGAATCCATGCAGTTCTGGGAAGTGTGCTTGTAGGAGGATACAATTGCAATTAGCATAGCCATATTTATACATTATGTCAAATCACAAGCAAAACAGGAACTACTCTCAAGGACCACCCAGGTCCTATACGTGTTCTGGACAAGGGGTTGCTTTGGTACTTGCTCCTGTTGCCAGCTCCTTGAAGCTTTGCCACTGCTTCCTTGATAACGCGTCAGAGATTCCATTAAGCTTTGCAGGGTAATGTACAGCCCTAGTGTTGCCACTGCCGAGCGCCACGTAAAATGTTCTTTCCTCATGCAATGACCGACCCCATGTTGTCACTACTATCCTTTATCTGCAGACCACAAGACAGTGTAAACTTGGTAGATGCACCAACAACAAACAGTGTTTAAAATCAACTTTTGAAGAAAATAAATTAGTTGTAATAACTAATAATATGTAGATATTACGTACACATTGTATCTCATTGTCATCTTTACAAAGTCAGACATAGTGGATTGTTCATCTACTGTATTCGGTAATTAGTGATCATTTTAACTGACATATCAGAAATCTTTAGCAATAATCATTTCATCTGCTGCTCAGTGTGGTATATTTACTTTTACATATTATTTATGTGGCATAATGATATTGTAAAACACAGTGTAATGGGTGATAAAATGCAGACAACATAAAACAAGCTTGCATGACATTTGTTTGCAAAGGATGAACAATGTGCCAATCTCTTTATTTTTTAAATTGATCTTAATGGTTTAATTTGTGGTAATGACCAATATCTGAAATGATTGTAATCTCACACAACCTGTTACTTTTCTCTATAGAGGTGGTTTATTATATATACAGCAAAATTGGAACAGGACCCTGAATTACAAAGTTTACACTACAGTCCTCTTCAGTCTACATAGTAATTAGGATTGAAATGTATGCATTCACTACTGTCAAATGCATTTCCCAACTCCCACTCTGCTCCCTTGCACACAAGACTGAGCCCTCAATCCCTAGATTCAATCCCCAGATTAGAAAGGGATGAGATCTAGCTAGTCAGAACCCATGCCATCGAACTCACTACTCACATCCTATGCTACAACTAGCAAACTCACTACTCACATCTTGTGCTATGACCAACAAACTCACTACTCCCATCCTCTACTCCGACCAGCAAACTCCTTATACCCTATGCTATAACTAGCAAACTCACTCACTACTCACACCCTGTGCTATGACCAACAAACTCACTACTCACATCCTCTGCTCCAACATGCAAACTCACTACTCACATCCTCTGCTCCAACATGCAAACTCACTACTCACATCCTGTGCTCCGACCAGCAAACTCACTACTCACATCCTATGCTATGACCAACAAACTCACTACTCCCATCCTCTGCTCCGACCAGCAAACTCACTACTCCCATCCTCTGCACCAACCAGCAAACTCACTACTCATATCCTATGCTATAACTAGCAAACTCACTCACTACTCACACCCTGTGCTATGACCAACAAACTCACTACTCACATCATCTGCTCCAACATGCAAACTCACTACTCACATCCTGTGCTCCGACCAGCAAACTCACTACTCACATCCTATGCTATGACCAGCAAACTCACTACTCACATCCTGTTCTATGACCAGCAAACTCACTACTCACATCCTATGCTATGACTAGCAAACTCACTACTCACATCCTGTTCTATGACCAACAAACTCACTACTCACATCCTATGCTATGACTAGCAAACTCACTACTCACATCCTATGCTATGACTAGCAAACTCACTACTCACATCCTATGCTATGACTAGCAAACTCACTACTCACATCCTATGCTATGGCCAGCAAACTCACTACTCCCATCCTGTTCTATGACCAACAAACTCAGTACTCCCATCCTCTGCTCCGACCAGCAAACTCACTATTCACATCCTGTGCTATGACTAGCAAACTCACTACTCACATCCTCTGCTATGGCTAGCAAATTCATTACTCTGCAGACCCCTTCTTACCTGCTCCCAGCTGCCTAATGTGCACTGGGAGTGAAACAACCACAGTGTGGGCCGCAGCAGCCACTGTTCATTCCACTGTGGCGTGCAAGGCCCGGTTGGAGCGCCCCCCTGGAAGTGAGTCTATTGCAATCACTTATCAATGCAGGCTGGTAACGCTGCATGGTGTGAGAATGTGGTGACAGGTGTTCAGGGGCCCTAACAACTCTATGTAAAGGTGGGTATCAGGGTGTACAAGAGGACAGCCCTTGCTGCACTGGAGGGTACAAAGGTGTCTGAAATGTCAAGGCTTAAATGAAGGTAAGTAAAGTGAGTGTGAGTGAGATGAAGCAGGGGTGGAAACACAGTGGAGGCCAGCCATCCAGGGCCCCTAGCCAAAGTAAGTTGCCTAAGCTGTGCTATCAACCCATCCACAAAACGGGATGCTATAATATCTTCAGGTAAGCAAGTGGACAAAATAGGTAAGTAAGTAGCCAAAGTAGGTAATGGTCAGATCAATTATGATGTAATCCCTATCTGATGTGCCTGAATGATGGGTGATATGCAATCAGTGTGTGTCTGTGAGCCAGTTTATGAGTGTGTCCAGTGAGTATATACAATCTGATATCTGGACCCAACTAACTAATTGAAGGGAGGTGATGCTGTTTATATAAACTAGACCCTGTTACATAACCGTTATCTAATAACCCCTCCCTGGTAACAGTCCTAGGGATGGATAATAAAATAGGTCCTCCCAATTCCATACTTGGTCAACCCCCCCCCCCCCCCTTTTAACTCTGTGCAGCCAATGATATTATCTCTTTAAAATAAGTTTCCAACAAGAAACTATGTCAGCTTTGTATTGGTGTAGGTCACAGCGAAGCTGAGCTTTTCATACAGTACGTCTTATGAACAAGATACAACATTTGAAAATTATACTTTTTAATAGTCATTTGGGTTAATTTAAAGAAGAAAACATTCTGTGCCAACCAATAAACATTTACAATCATTCAGTAAATGTTTGATCAAAGCTTAATAAGTTGCCCTGAAACGTTACATACCAAATGCATGTAACAAAATAAACACCATTAGAGATCACGCTTATTTATAAGGGATACTGCTACTAAATGTAAAAACAATCTACCAAAAGCAAATAAAACTTTCTAGTTTCCTCTCCTTAATTGATTAGGTTTTAAATGTGACAGGTTACATAGTATGTAGTGGTATATTATGGCTATGTCAACAATGTCTAGGGCTATGAATATAGCAATATGTTTTTATGTAACTATTAGATCAGAAATAGTTTTGCACATCATAGTTTTGCACATCATTTTGCCTGGCTCCTATATTTTTAGAACACTTTTCCACATCTCTCAATAACTGTATCCCTATATTTCTGTTCTCATCTCCAAGAACACTTCATTAATCTTGCAATTTAAAATATCTTGGACTCTGCAAAGTTCTCCCCTCTGCTTTCGTGAACATTCACATCACAAGAGGTAGGTCCTATGGTACTCATGAGCTGTTCTCAGTTATGGCTGGTCCTAGGATTAGTAAATTTGACCCAGACCAGTTTCTGAAGGAAAAACAGTTTGACAATTTAACAGCAATTCTCTCCTTCTCTATTTACTGGCAGTGCATTTTATCAAATAGGTCCCAGCCCAATTATTCAGATGGTGGGAAAAATAAGAAAATGCATAATATTTTTATACCTTCTGCATCTTATGGTCTCCCATTTACCCTTATAGATTGCAGGTTCACTGAGTTACAAGATATGGCCTCTCTTTCAATACAGAGTGATCAGGACATTGAGATCAAGCCCCAGACTCCTTCAGTATTACTACAAGTGTTATGGATTAGGATCAGTACAAAATGCATAACTGTATTCGTGCACCTACTTATATATCTTATCTTTGCAGTATTATCGTATAACCAAGTTTTACTAATAAATGCTGAATCATTGGGAGACTCTAAAATGGAGGATTTGTCACTCCCCTTTTCTACAAGATGTAGGCAGCACTATTTCCGGTCTGTTAAGGATGACGAGTCTTATCACACACAGCTGAGCACGAGGAGGAAAACGCCATCTTGCCTTTGTCCTAAACTTCTGACCAATGAGAGGAAGACTCATCCCCCTGTGGGATGACACCTAGAGACTCCTTAATATTTTAACCCAATGTCTGATCAAGGTCACATAAAAGCGGACACTTCAGAACCAATGAATTACCGAATAAACCTGATGTTTTGCTTAATTGTAACTTTTTATCTGATTACTAAAAACTATATAAATGATGGCTGACGTAATAAAAGTAGTAGATAGAAAGCTGTATACCAGAACTCTTTGTTGGTGTATTATTTCTCTAAGGTGTGCACACTATCCTGGTAATTTGGCCAGGGACAGATATTTCTGAAAAATACTTTGTTATTTACAAAAACAAATGGCGCCCGAACAAGGACTTGAGGTTTAACCGAACTACAGCGGACAAGAGGAATTCGGACAGACTTCACGAGAGCAGGCGGAGCCTGATCACCTCCGGTACACGGTAAGGACATGATTAGTACCTTATCCATGTAGACCTGTTTTTGAGATTCTGCCCGTTGTCCAGCTCTGCCGTATTGAGGTTACAAAAAGTACAGGTGATATTTTGCCTCAAGTCCATTGGTGTGTCTGTTGGTAGTGTGGGTTGAACGATTGTGATTTCTTAGATATTGTGGTTCGGGTCACACACACGTGTATGTGTGACTCTCTGGAGACAGATGACTTGTACCCAGAGACGTACATAAACCAGAGGTCACACATACGGGCTTGCATATACGTGCCCTGGGGATTGGGATTGTTTTGCATATATATTTTCCTGGGAAGGGTCTATGCATGCTGGATAGATGAATATCTCTTGGGGGTCATGATGTCCTAAAGCCTTTGTAGCGTTGGAAACCCCAAGAGACGTCTGTCATTCACTACGGGTGATTAAAACGTGTGGGTGTGACATATAATTGTCGGTTTGTAAGCACATAATAGTGCATAATCCCGAATCACATATCTTTGAATCTAAAGATTTCTGCAGAAAAGGTTTGATGATTATAATGTTATATGCTATGTCATTGCTGGTTGTGATGCATGTTTTGGTGAGAAATGTAGCTTAGAATTTCTCTCCCTAAAGCTGAAAGCTGATTTCTCTGCAGCTGTGTGACCTCAAGGTCAAACGACACAGTGCAAGAAGGGAGAAATCTCTCACTCCCATCTCTCACTCCCCCTCCCATTTTGTTTAACTCTTTCAAGGACGTATCTTAGTTAAGAGAATTCTTTCTATATCAATGCTTAAGGTCGTATAAACTACAGGGGGAGATTGATTTAAGAAGTAAATAGTTCAAAATATAAATGTAATACGATTATGTCCTGTTGATTTATATGCCTCTGTCCACTATTCTCATCTCCCCCCTAGAAATATGGGACAGAATCAGGTGAAATTGACTGAGGGCGTGTTGGCCCGTGATATAGTTAAGAACAGGGGTGGTGAGGCTGCAGTGAGCCGATGTAAAATTATGTTCAAGATCTGTGGTATTACCAGTGTCGTAGGAGGGCATTTGAAGGCAGAAGAGTGGCGTAAAGTGTTGAGAGATAATAAAGGACAGTTACAAGATTGTGGTTTATTGCCTAGTGCAGAGATGTGGTACAAAGTGGCTAGAGCAATTGCACAGGAAGGGTGGATAGAAAAGGAGATTGAATTAAAAGGAAGGAAAATTTATGTGTATCATGCTCCATGTGAAGTGGTCAGTCCCCCGAACTCACCCGTTGTACCCTCTACAATACAAGACCCCTGTCACTTTAATGTACCACGACCACTCCATACTGCCGAACAAAGACATTCCACACAACCACAATCAAAAGATGGCGCCCACACACACACGAAGGAGGAGCTGCACTCACCCCCGAATACTGCCCAACATAACGTGATGTCACTCGTCACACCATCTGTCCAAGGGGCTCCGCCCATTACTCCTACCGCACCAGAAACACATCCCACTTGCTTGTATCCAGTATTGACTCCAAACGGAACACTGTATTCCCCATATCCGATATTTCCATCTATTGAGGCACCAATTGTAACACAACATTCACCAGCGAGTGCTGGGCCACATAGTGTGCATAGTTCACACAACTCTGCAGTAAGTCCGCTGTTCAGACCACTCCCCAAGCCCGCCACACCACTGGAAGCACAAGCTCTGCCCATCAATCACCAACAAGATAGTTCAGACGAATCCAGTGACGACATAAGGGGAGGAGAGAGTGTCGTAGAGTGGACAAATAGGAACTCTGATTCAAAAGTGAAATCCAAGAGGAGGAACAAGAAAAGGGGAAGTCTAATGTACGTTGCATTTACCCTGACACAAGCCACCTCCCTTATCAACACATTGCCAGACCCTGAAAAACAACCTATGCTTTTCTATAGGAAAATTGTACAAATTTAAAAAACGTACTCAGCAGCTTGGGAAGATCTTATTAGCCTGTGTGAAATCAAGGCAGGAGATTCATACTGGCCTATTATGCGGAATGCCATAGATCCTTATGATACACATCATTCAAAGCATGACTTTACATCAGGCATACAGTTCTGTGATCTGTTAAGATATTGGGCAAAGGATAAATTGGCAGATCAGGCAGTTAATTTACAAGATATCAAACAGGACAAAGACGAGTCCATAGAAAAGTTCCACGCACGACTCACACAAGTATTTACAGATCTTGGCTTCAGTCCACATAATAAAACACATACGCAGATGTTAAGTACAGCTTTCATGCTGGGATTACATGAGACAATTCAAAAGGGCCTATTGACATCCAGACCAGAATATAGAGTGTTACCTTTAGACACCTTACTGCTGGTTGCTAAAGGGCTGGAGACAGCGGCAGCTAAACAACCTGTATCATCAGCATCTAAGAAAACGGCTGTACTTATGGTGAATTCTGAGCAATCACCACGCAAAGAAACAAGACAGTGTTTTAATTGTGGGAAATCAGGACACCTTAGCAAGAATTGCAAGGCACCCAGGAAGCCAAGACCTAGACAGCAAACAGATGATACTAATGCAGCGCCTGTGCTTCAAGCTACAGCATAGGACGGGGGTGAACCTGTGTCAGTGTCCCCTATTCTGGCAGTTTCTTCAGGGGATGGCGAGGTAGGACCACAAGCTATTGTGACACTACCAATAGAGGGGACGCCCACAACCTTTCTCATAGACACAGGTGCAGCCAGAAGCGTTTTAAGAAAACAAGATCTGCCCGATATATCTTACCTGTCTGACATTGATGTCGCTTGTCTAGGAGTAGATGGTGTCCCCATCTCCAACCATTTAACCCAACCTATGCAAATAGGCCCATTTCCAGACCTGCTTGCAAGATTTGTAGTATCCTCTACATGACCTATAAATCTGTTAGGTGCAGACGTGCTTTCCCGACTACAAGCATCTATCTCATTCACCCCAGATGGAACTGTACAAGTGTCTTCACCTCTACAAGTCACTGACACGTCAGCACTCTGCTCACTGCCCATATTAGTACACATAGATGCCAATAGCATCTGTAATACAGGGCCAGATGATATCTTGGACAAGATTCCAGCAACACTCTGGTCACAAGGACTGGAAGATATTGGACACCTAAAGGTGCCACCAGTCACAGTAAAACTAAAACCCGGAGCAGAGTTACCACGCAAGCCACAATATCCTCTGAAGCCAGCACAAATAGATGCAATCTCTCAGCAGATAGAGAGATTAGTGCAGCAAGGGGCATTGATCCCGTGTACGTCACCTTGCAACACGCCCCTCTTTCCAGTAAAGAAGAAATCCAAAAAGGGAGAACCAGTAAAATATCGTATGGTGCAAGATTTGCGAGCAGTAAATGAAGCAACCATATTAGACACTCCTATAGTGCCTAATCCGAACACTCTCCTTTCTGGAATACCTCCAGCAGCTGCATACTTTACCGTAGTGGATTTAGCAAATGCTTTCTTCAGTATTCCCCTTAACCCTTCTTGCCAGTATCTGTTTGCTTTCACGCATGATCATAATCAATACAAATGGACTGTAATGCCTCAAGTAGCGCAGAATTCGCCCAGCCAGTTTGCCAAAGCTATGAGCCATATCCTAGACTCCTGGCAACAAGCGAATCCTGACATTGTATTGCTGCAGTATGTTGATGATCTCTTGCTGTGTGCTGAAGACCTTCCCACAGCCACAAGGACATCAGAAAGCTTGCTGAGACACTTGGCAGAACAAGGATGCAAAGTATCCAGAGACAAACTACAATGGTGTAAGCAGACAGTCATATTTTTGGGACACTGCCTGTCAAAAGGTGTGCGTCATCTTACACGCACCCGTGTGCAAGCAATAGAAGACATGTCGGTCCCTGAAGGACATAGACCCCTGCATGCTTTCCTAGGTCTAATATCTTACTGCAGAGCATGGATCCCAGAAGCATCCCTTCTGATGCAACCCTTGTATGATGTATTAAAGACTGAGCCATATGAGATGACACAGACAGCCCTGGATAATTTCTACACCCTGAAGAAAGCTATTTCTATAGTACCAGCACTAGGATTACCAAACTATGATCTCCCATTCAAGCTGTTTGTATCAGAAAGAGAAGGACATGCAATGGGAGTCTTGACACAGTCCCATGGAAACAGATAACGGCCTATTGGCTATTTCTCATGTCAATTGGATGCTGTGGCAAGAGGAGGGCCGTCTTGCCTCAGAGCAGCATTGGCAGCACATGCCTTACTGGACAAAACAAATGACATAGTCCTTGGTTATCCTCTGACAGTTCTGGCACCACATGACATTGCGGCCATCATACAGCAGACTCAACCTAAGCACATGACTACAGCCAGACACCTCCGTCTGCAATGTTCCCTCCTTCTACCAGACAATGTTACCTTACAGAGATGTTATGTTCTCAATCCAGCCACTCTTTTACCATTTCCAGAGGGGGGAGATGAGGAAGATGGATACTTTTGGTACAGCCTGATTTTGAATCCAGAATCAGGAATAACCAATCTATATGTAAAAAGACGTCTATTGGAATGTGGAAACAGCCAGACGCTCACAGATGAGACACAAGACCCTCTATATTGCACGCTGTGGAATAAACAATCTCCAGGCCGAGATTTCCATTATGAAGCAAGACTCACTAAATTGAAGCAGGTCACCTTAAAACTAAAGACATTGTACAACAATGCAGCAGGTGATAGTGCATTCACGGTGGAGCTCCCGCAAGAAGCAGAAGCGCTCTACAAGCATTGGGATACAGAAATTCCACATGTTGCAGTATCCAAGTTCGCACCGGATGGATGGAAGACATTGGGAGCTGCATTAAAATGGTGGCAGAGGAAGAGGAGTTGGAAGAGGAAGGAGTGGAAAAGAAGAATCTCCACTGGCTAGCAGACAGCACTCCCAGTATACAAGCCAGAGACCCATATGCAGTCCCAGGACTCACAAATCCACCTCATGACTGCCTTCAGCAAATGGAAATGGAGACCTCACACCTTGCAAATGTAAAGGAACTTGCCCTGACAGACCCAGACATCACTCTGTATGTAGATGGATCAAGGTATGCTGATGAGAATGGAAAATATCACACAGGATACGCTGTGACTACGGAAAAAGATGTGATGCAAGCCTTCTCACTACCTTCCTCCATGTCAGCACAAGAAGCAGAGTTGATTGCATTGACCAAGGCCTGTGAGATTGCGACAGGAGTCCGAGCCAACATCTATACAGACTCAAGATATGCTCTGGGAGTGACTCAAGACTTTGGAGTAATCTGGAGAACTAGAGGATTCATGACAGCCGCAGGCACTCCAGTGAAGCATGACAAAGCCATCCGTGAACTACTAGATGCTTTAGCACTCCCAAAGGAAGTAGCCATACTGAAATATGGGAAGCTAAATTCAGACGAAGCACGAGGAAACCATCTAGCAGACCAGACGGCTAAGCAAGCAGCAATGACAACACAGGAAATGGAAAGGAGAGAGGTGGATGGAGAAATAAACATTTATACAATGCAGACTCTGCCAACAGATTTAAAATTGCTCAAAGAATTGCCAAAGACGGCAGGTCCAGAAGAAGTGAACAAGTGGAAGGCAAAGGGAGCAGCTTTGAAAGATGGACTATATGTTGATAATCTGAGATTGTGTTTGCCAAGAAGCTTGAACCCAGCAACAGTACAATGGGCACATGGACCAGCACACCTGTCAAAGACTCTCATGAATAACTTAATAAATAAGTATTACATGGCCCCAGGCATCACTACTCTGACAAGCACTTACTGTAAATCATGCAGTATTTGTGCCAAGTGCAACGCAGGCCCCACTGAGAAGCCACCACAGAGACATTTGGCAAAATCATTATATCCATTCCAGAGGATACAAATTGATCACATACAGATGCCAAAGAGTGGGCGGTATGAATATGCATTAGTCATCGTGGACATGTTCGCAGGATGGCCAGAAGCCTACCCAGTCGCAAACATGACAGCAAAAACAACCGTGAAACGCTTATTAACAGAGGTGGGGTCCCTGAAGTGATTGAGAGTAACCAGGGACCAGCTTTTACAGCAGTACTGGCCAAAGAAACATGGACAGCCCTAGGAGTCACCCTCTCCTTTCATACGCCTTACCATCCTCAAAGTAGTGGGAAGGTGGAACGTATGAATGGTACCTTGAAATCTAGGATGTTGAAAATGTCACAAGAAACTGGTATGCCATGGCCTGAAAGTCTCCCGATAGCCTTGTTCAGTGTCAGGTATACCCCTAGAGGGAAACATGCATTGTCCCCCCATGAAATCTTGTTTGGGTCTGCTCCTAGGCTAGGTTGCTACTTTCCTCAGCAATTGCAACTTAAATCTGATGTACTTGTTGACTATGTAATTGCATTGTCCACCGCACTGACTAAAATCCATGCACAAGTGTTCTCTTCTATTCCAGATTCGGAAGTAATCACTGGTACTCATCAACTACTTCCTGGAGATTGGGTCCTAGTTAAGAAATTTGTGAGGAAAACCCCTTTGGAACCCAGATACGAAGGCCCATTCCAAGTGCTACTGATCACAGCTACATCAGTTAAGCTGGAAGGGAAAGCTACTTGGGTCCACGCATCCCATTGCAAAAAGATTCCTCCTCCTGATGATCAGGAACCAACACAATGAGTATAATTCAGTGGTTTGTCTTGTCCCTCATGGTAATTTCAAATATTGCTCAACAGGTAACCATTACAAAAGGTAAAGATGGTATTACATTTTTTTATAATTCATGTAATACACATGTTGCCACATACACCTTTGACTTTTGCGACATTGTTTCTTGCCCTTCAATCCCTGAACAATGTGATATATACAAGAGAGATATGTACATATGTGTCACTGATGAAACTGTTGGAAGACGCTGTGAAACATGGCAGGCAGCAATTATGGCCCCCATTCCAGCACTAAACATAATTGGTGCTAACATATCCCATTTGACAGAAGATGCCATCTCTGTTTTTAAATAGCTAAAAAAATCATTATCAACATTGTCTATAATGATGCATCTGTACCCTTCTCAAACTTTTGTGCTTGAGGATTATACTTCTAAGGTGTTAGCCTGCACTATTCCACCACAAAAGAAGGAGTTTCATGGCTGTCTTCACCCTTGTACATCTACTCCAAGAAGTTCTTGCAGAACAAAAATTAAAGGTGGTGAATGAAAGAATGGAGGCACTTGCTGGAAGGTACACTTGAACATATTACTCACAGATTACAAGAATGTTCAGCTCTTTGAATGTACCCAAAGACTCAGCTCTTTGGGTAAAAACAATATCAATAAAGATTACATTAAATGAAAGCCCTGTTTTTGAGCTTTACTTTATAAGTTAATTTCTGTTTCTAGCTGATCCTGGACACACCTGCTATATCCATAGATGATCTTGTGACAGATCTTAGCACAAGTACAACATACTACAGTCTTGTGCTACAGCAGCTACAGCTATGTGTTCTAAAGACAGTTCTGTCAGAAGTACCTCTTTTAGCTTTTGATGCTTTTTCTCCTGATTGCTTGTTGTTAAGCCCTGTTTTATCTACCAGCCAATCACACCATATCTGGGACTATTTATTGGTGCTCCAGCCTCCTCTCATTGTCTGTTGTAGGTTCCTGTGACTGGGAGTGCTTCTGGTTGCTCCTGTGTCATCCATTAGGCAAGTTAGGCTCCTGCTTCAGGCACATCTCTGAGAGGGGTGCCTCATTACCACCCCATCTTCCACCACAACCACCCTCCAAATTCCCTCTTCGCGTGTGCTTTACTGTGCAGTCCCTGCTTCCTCTAAAAACAGACAGAGCTGCTGGAGTTAACACTGAGCTCCAGACAGGAAGCTCACATTACACTCACATAAGCCTGCCCTCTGCACCGGAGCACATAGAGGAGGGAGAGGAAGCCTTCCCCTGCACAGACATGGCAGCAAGGCTGGGTACAGACAGTGGCAGGAGATCTTTAACACAAGAGAGTGGGGGACAGTGACAGAGTGGAGGACAGTGAGAGAAAGTGTGGAGAGGGAGAGAGTGAGAGATTTGAGAGAAAGAGAGGAGAAGAGGGATAGAGAGAAAGAGAGGGGGTGGGGGAGAGGGAGGGAAAGAGAGAGACAGAGGGTGGAGAGAAAGATAGGTGAGATAAAGAGGTAGAGAATGACATAGAAAGAGGGAGGGGAGAGAGAGGGAAAGAAAGAATAGGGAGTGAGAGAGAGATAGAAAGAGAGAGAAAGTGGGAAGAGAGGGAGACAGAGAAAGGAGATAAATAAAAGGGGGAGAGAGAGAGATAGAGAAAGCCAGGAGGTAGAGAGGGAGAGAATGTGAACAAGTAATAGCTTGGCATGCGTATGAGTTGCTATACTGTAAAATGATTTAAATGTCTGCAATTTGCTCACACAGCACGATAGCAATATGCACTCACAACAAAAGGAAAAACGGGTGTGTGCACACTTTGCGCACGCACTCACAGGGGCTCCTCCACTTTACTGCTTAGGGGCTCCAAAAAGATAGATCCGGGCCTGTCTGTGTACTGCAGTTCCTGTTCCCTTTTGGACTGATATTTCGCTGTTGACCCAGATTGCTGCTGACCTACTTGAATTGTTGTGGGCCCCTGATCTTTGGCTTTCCTGAGCCTTTCATTTGCCTGTGCTTTTGGACTTGATATCCTCTGATAATTTGCCCCTGCAGGGTTTCACCTGGACAGCCCTGGCATCACAACATGCTAATAATGTACCTGGGCAGAGTAGCCAAGGCCCAGTCTTCAGAGAGATTTCTCCTAGGGGACCTGCTTCAGATGGATCAAACAAGGCTTGCAGGAGTCATGCTTGTCTTTTCTTGGCCATAAGTTAGACCTCACAAAATCTGCTTATCTAATCTGGGCAGACCTATAGTGACGTGAGAAAAAAACTAACAGAATTAACAAATGTATTAACTTCAATTAGAGACAACAAAGAATAAAAAAAAAAAGGGAATGTTAAAAACATCTATGGTAAGTCCCTTTTTCTTATACTCCATTTGGAGAGAGATTCAGTATCATTATTTTTTTCTATTCTCATATATGTGGATGCTCTAATGTACACTTTTTAAATAAAGTAATTACTTGACCATGCTTTATAGATTTAGAAATGTATACACTTCAAATTTCTGTTTGTGTATTTATATTCCTATATTATTAGTCCATATAGCATACAGATCTCCGCTATTAGTAAGTTGATTAGCTACTCCATTGGTAAATAACATTTTCTGGGCTTTTGTATGTTATTATTGTAGTTGTAACTCAACTTGCTCAAATAGATTGAATTTTCCTTAAAATGGAAACTATAGTCCTGATTGATAACGTACAGTGCCTTGCAAAAGTATTCACCCCCCTTGGTTTTTTAACCTATTTTGTTACATTACAGCCTTACGTTCAGTGTTTTGTTAATCTGATTTTTATGTGATGGATCAGAAAACAATAGTCTAAGTTGGTGAAGTGAAATGAGAACATTATAGACATAAAACTATTTTTTAGAAATAGAAAGCAGAAAATTGGCATGTGTGTATGTATTCACCACCTTTGTTATGAAGCCCATAAAAAGCTCTGGTGCAACCAATTACCTTCAGAAGTTACAGAATTAGTGAAATGATGTCCACCTGTGTGCAATCTAAGTGTCACATGATCTGTCATTACATATACACACCTTTTTTGAAAGGCCACAGAGCCTGCAACACCTATGCAAAAAGCACCACTAACCAAACACTGCCATGAAGACCAACGAACTCGCCAAACAAGTAAGGCACAATGTTGTTGAGAAGTTGTTATAAATATATGATTAATTAACCAATTTTGGAGCTGTAATGAAGAGGTTTATATTCTTGAATGTCTTGCTTGTGGATATTCAGTTATCTGTGATGTTACCTGTCATAAGGAACAAAGGAAAGATAACTTTCCTGGATGACACCCTGCTGGTGATCAAACAACAAATGATCAGTACTAAAAGCCTCAGCGATGAATTTGCATCATGGACACAAAGCATGGGAATCAACTCAAAAGAGACAAGAGGTTGAGCAAATCTGAAATGAGGAATCACATCCAGGGGTCATTCATAGATGAAAGATTTGATTGGCTGGGACAGTCTTCAAGGTGTGGCTATGATGTGTATAACTGGGCCAAATGGACTTGCTGGGTAGTCGAATTATCTTAGGAAAGGAATAGAGGAATCAGGAGGAATACTCTACACTCTGGCATACACACATTCGTATTTACACACATTAGTATTATATAGGTAGAGCCTTGTATTTCAGATTCCAGTCCCCTCTTCTAATACCAAGGGATATCTTTTGAAGTACCCAACATTTAATTATGGGTTTTGAATCGTGGCATTCATTATAATGTCTGGCCACTGATGTAAATTTTTTTGCCATTCTCTATGGCCCTCATTCAATTGCAATTTGGCCAATTGAATAGGGGTCTAAATAAGCACATAACATATTTTTTTAAAGAAGTTTTTAGTTAGTAAGCATCTATCCAAAAGCAAGGTTTTCACTAACTAAAAACGTATTTTAAAAAAATATGTTATGTCCTTATTTAGAGCCCTATTCAATTGGCCAAATCGCAATTGAATGAGGGCCCATGTCTTTAGGACTATTACATATATTACGTATATGTTCACCTAATCTTTTCTTAAGTTCACGTGTTGTGATACCAATGTATCTAAAAGGACATGGACATTCTAGACAATAGACTACTCCCTATGTTCCACAATTGAAAATGCCCTTTAAACGTATTTGTCTTCCAATTCTACCTGTCATCTCCAATTTGATCTTCATATATGGACAGAATTTGCACCGACCACATCCATAGGTTCCATCGGGCAGGGACTTTGATCTCTTCTTATTTTTAACAAAGTGACTTTGTACTACATTGTCCAGCCCACCTGTATCTCATCACCTACGAATTCTTTGATGACTGTATCAGTCTTCAAAATATTAATATGTTTGTTCAGAATGTTGGTGATGTTTTTCCAATCCTCACTGTAAGTTCCAATGAATCTTATAGGTCCATCGATCTTAACTTTAGGTTTTGGGCGAAGTAGCTTATCTCTGGTGGTATGAAGTGTTCTTTGGTAGGCTCTCTTCAATGATAGATTGCTATAGCCTCAACTTCTCAATCTCTCTTGTTCAACAGCTCTCTTTTTAAATATCATTTCATCTGAACAATTTCTTCTTAGTCTGAGGAATTCACCCACTGGTATAGCTCTCAAAGTAGGTAGAAAATGAGAACTTTCAAAATGCAAAGTACTATTTGTTGCAGTGGGTTTCCTGTATAGATCTGTGTTAATATATCCACCTTCATCTTTGATGATAGTGATATCCAAAAAATCTATTTTCACAGGGTCAATCGTATGAGTTAATTTTAAGTTCAGAGTGTTATTGTTAAGTATCAGTATGAACTTTTCAAAATTGTCAGCCGTATCATTTCATATGATGAAGATATCATCTATGTATCTCAGCCATATTAAAATATGTTCAGTGAACATGATGTTTACATTGAATACTGATTCTCTCTCCCACCATCCCAAATAGAGATTGGCATAAGTTGGGGCTACTGCAGATCCCATAGCAGTTCCTCATTTTTGTAAATAAAATCTGTCATTAAAGACAAAGTAATTGTGATGCAAAATAAATTTAAGCATCCTGATAAAGAACTAATTTTTCTTTTGGTTCTCAATAGTTTCCATGTCTAAGAAATATTTTATCGCTTCACATCCAACTTGATGGTCAGTTGATGTATAAAGACTTTCAACGTCATCAGTAATGTTTCAGAAGATAATATGATGTCATCTCATTTGTTCAGTACATCCATTGTATCTCTGACATAACTTGGTAAATCTAGAACAAAAGATTCTGAGTTTGGAATCCAGGAATTGACTTGCTTTCTCCCCCAAACAGCCATTGCCGGATATAATTGGTCTTCCAGGTGGTTTATTGCAATCTTTATGTACTTTAGGCAGCATGTATCTATTCTTGGGTTTTCTACCGTCAAAAATGTAGATTCTTTAATATTAATGGCATTGTCACTTTTGCCTTGTTCAAACATCTTTTTATATAATTCTATGTAATTGTCAGTGGGATCACCCAAAAGGTGCTCATAGCAGTGTTTATCATGAAGTTGACATTCGGCCTCATCCACATACATTTTAATAGGCCAGACAATAATGTTGCCTTCTTTGTCTGATGGTTTTAATATGACATCTTCCCATTTATTTATTTCCTTAAGTGCATTTCGTTCTTCTCTTGAGATGTTACTTGTATTTGTTAATGTCAAATTCTCTAAATCATTTGTTACAGCCTTAACAAATATGTCTACTGCCAGGCAGCTAGAGAGTGCAGGATTAAAATGTGACTTAAACTCAATTGATAAATTGATAATTATCTGATTTATTGGTTCCAAACCTCCCGTTTTTGTATCATTGGTTAATATAGGGACAGATTGAGTGCCATCATTTTCATAAAATAATTTCTTAATCAATAGTTTGCAAGCATATAAATGTATATCCTTGAAAGTTTGTGTAGTAAAGATATTTGTGACGCGGTAAGTTGTCTATCAGATAGATTAATAATATGTTTGTTGTCATGAATCGTTATCTCTGCCGTCTCGACCGCTGTTTCACCGAAGTTTGTACATCTCTCCCCCTTGGCTCACATCTATGATATTCTCTCGGATTCTCGCCTCGTGGAGGATCCAGTCTTTCTTCTTGAGGATATATTGGATGTCTCGCTGATCTCAATCGCTGTCGATAATCTAATCTAAAAAAATCAGACTGTTTTCTATTGATTTCACCTTGATTTATTCTTCTAGTTTCTTCTTCATCTGTTGCTGAAGTATCCAACTCTGATGAGGACATATACGGAAATTTAGGGGTGTCAACCCTCGTTCTTCATCTTCTTCTATTATTTGAGTCCAGTGAAAGATCTTACCTACCTCAAAATCATGTGTGTCTCTGTTATATTTTTGGCATTTCAAATTGATGATATCCGTCTCTCTTTTATCTAAATCAGATTGAATTTTGCGATATATTTTCAAAAAATCTTCTAATATTTCAAATTGTTTTATTTAGCTCATGAATTTCCTTATCTAGTTCTTTTTGTATCTCAGTTTCATAATCAGAAAGAATGGCTAGAAGCGTCTCTGAACATGTCATGAGCGCCTGCTCCCATCTTTCTTTGTATGCTGTCAGATGAAACGTAAATGAAGGAAATACTTTTATCCTAAGTCCCCTAGGAATCAAATGTTTAGCCAAGTACTTGTCATGACAAATTTTATTCCAAAAAGAGTGGAGTTGTTTTTTCAAAAAGTTATCTAAATTTTTTAAACCAATTTGCCAATTGCCATTAAGATCATCATTTTTGCCTTGATCAAACGCTTTTTCAATCCCCTCACATCTTTTGTTTGTCCTCAAACGATAATCGGAGTCTAGGTCTATGGCTGCCATATGTTGACAGTGGTGGCTAAATAGTGTTCCTTAATCACTGAGAAAGCTATCCTAAATAGCGTTAAAATTTATGAAAAAAATATATTTTTGACGATTTATCACTATTGGGAAATTACCTTGGTGATATGGGCTGACTATACCATTAGTCTTGTCCTACCCATATCTCATGGTATACCTATATGATCAGCAGTGTAATATTCAGAATATATAAAGAAAGAAGCAAGTATAGACACCTTTAAATTCTGATCATTAGTATATTTCCCCTAAGCAACCAAAGTAATGTACTGATAAAATTATACAATAGAAAAATATATAGACCTTCTCCTTTTGTTATTGAATTAAAATATAGCTTTTATTAAATATAATTATAAACAGAATTTAATGTACATACATTTTAAAAATATTTAAATAAAATATATCCTTTGTCTAGGATGGAGGTTCACCTTCCAGCAGGACAATGACCCCAAACACACTGCTAAAGCAACACTTAAATGGTTTAAGGGGAAATATGTAAATGTGTTGGAATGGCCTAGTCCAAGTCCAGACCTCAATCCAATAAAAAATCTGTAGTCAGACTTAAATATTGCTGTTCACAAGCGCAAACCATCCAACTTGAAGAAACTGGAGCAGTTTTGCAAGGAGGAATGGGCTAAAATCCCAGTGGTAAGATGTGAAAGCTCATAGAGAGTTATCCAAAGCGACTTGGAGCTGTGATTGCCGCAAATGGTTGGCTCTACAAAGTATTGACTTTAGGGGGTGAATAGTTATGCACATTGACTTTTTCTGTTATTTTGTTATTGTTTGTTGTTTGCTTCACCAAAAAAACATCTTCAAAGTTGTGGGCATGTTCTGTAAATTAAATGATGCAAATCCTCAAACAATCCATGTTAATTCCAAGTTGTGAGGCAACAAAACAAGAAAAATGCTAAGGGGTGTGAATACTTTTGCAAAGCACTGTATCCTTTAAGCAAGGTTTGCTCTCCGCATCATTTCAGTAGTCGCATATCTTCATACTGTTACTTAGTAATATACGCTGTCAGTTATTATTATTATTATTATTATTAACTTTTTTTTGTAACGCGCCAACATATTCCGTAGCGCAATACAGGGGATAAAAACAAGGGAAGATACAGCATTAACAAAATTCAAAAAATGGAGGACCCTGTTTTGAGCTTAGAATCTTTGCAGAAAAGTGCTTTTTCCCAAAGCATCCTAGAAGACTGAAAACTCGCCACTTACAATCTAAAGGGAATGGAAGGGGCAGAAGTCAGGGAAAGATTAAACAGATAAGGAATAAAAAGGGTCAGAAGAGAAGTGAAAGTTAGAAAAGTTTTTCATTTAGAGAGAGAGAGAAGGAACAGAGGTGAGGGCTCTAGCATTTAAAATGTTGTCTGCCCCTAGTGGTGAGATAATATATGCAAGTAGGAAAGTCAGGTGATTCCCATTTCACTATATATTTACTCATAATTGGGGTGGGAGGGAGGGCAGAACTCCCAGAATTCAGAGTAACCAGTGAGGCCTTCTGAAACCAGATGCAGGTAAAATTTGGGGCTAAAAGAAAACAATAAAATATGGTATAAGGGACCAATAGAACAGGGAGATAGGGAGAGGGAGAGAGAGGGAGAGGGAGAGATATAGAGGGATAGAGAGAGAGCAGTTAGCAGAGAGGAAATGCAAAGACATGTGGAAAGGAGGAGATCTAGGCAAATTATACAGGCCATAAAAGGGGGAAGGGGGAGTAAAGCCAGGCAAGATACAGTAAACATATGAAAAAGTTTGAACTCATTTTAGAAATAATTCTATGTCAGCAAATATAATAACAAGCATATAGTAGAAATATTAATAAAAGATATTGGCTCCTGGGAAGATGCAGCTTTCAAGGGTCTCCTCCATACCTGATGGTGTGTATAGAACTCCCAGAATTCAGAGTAACCAGTGAGGCCTTCTGAAACCAGATGCAGGTAAAATTTGGGGCTGATGGTGTGTTATAATGACTTCATACTGATCTTCATGTTGTTACTTTATAGCGGATTCTGTCAGCTATACTGACTTGTAAGTTTATTAATTATCACTAAGTAAGGAATTTTATTGTTGCAGTACTACAGGCATAATATATGTTGCACAATGTGTATGCATCAAAATATATGTCGGAAAAACGAGCAGACGTAAGATTGGTGAACATATACAATGGATATAAAAAGTCTACACATCCCTGTTAAAATGTCAGGTTTCTGTGCTGTAAAAAAATGAGACAAAGATAAATCATTTCAGAACTTTTTCCAACTTTAATGTAACCTATAAACTGTACAACTCAATTGAAAAACAAACTGAAATCTTTTAGGTGGAGAGAAGAAAAAAAAAGAACAATAATGTGGTTACATAAGTCTGCACACCCTCTTATAACTGGGGATGTAGCTGTGTTCAGAATTAAGCAATCACATTCCAAAGACAAGAGGAAAACTGGTCTGGGAGGCTACCAAGTGGCCTACAGCAACATTAAAGGAGCTGCAGGAATATCTGGCAAGTACTGGCTGTGTGGTACATGTAACAAAAATCTCCTGTATTCTTCATATGTCTGGGCTATGGGGTAGAGTGGCAAGACAAAAGCCTTTTCTTACAAAGAAAAACCTCCAAGCCAGGCTACATTTTGCAAAAACATATCTGAAGTCTCCCAAAAGCATGTGGGAAAATGTGTTATGGTCTGATGAAACCAAGGTTGAACTTTTTGGCCATAATTCCAAAAGATATGTTTGGCGCAAAAATAACACTGCACATTACCAAAAGAACACCATACCCACAGTGAAGCATGGTGGTGGCAGCATCATGCTTTGGGGCTGTTTTTCTTCAGCTGGAACTGGGGCCCTAGTTAAGGGAATTATGAACAGTTCCAAATACCAGTCAATATTGGCACAAAACCTTCAGGCTTCTGACAGAAAGCTGGACATGAAGAGGAACTTCATCTTTCAGCATGACAATGACCCAAAGCATACATCCAAATCATCAAAGGAATGGCTTCACCAGAAGAAGATTAAAGTTTTGGAATCGCCCAGCCAGAGCCCAGACCTGAATCCGATTGAAAATCTGTGGGGTGATCTGAAGAGGGCTGTGCACAGGAGATGCCCTCGCAATCTGACAGATTTGGAGTATTTTTGCAAAGAAGAGTGGGCAAATCTTGCCAAGTCAAAATGTGCCATGCTGATAGACTCATACCCCAAAAGACTGAGTGCTGTAATAAAATCAATTTTTGCGAGGTCATAATTGGACGTAACATGTCTTGTATTTTGTTTGCGTTACGATGTAAAGTTTGCGAGGGCCAGGACCCTCATGACCCAAAGTGTAAGCATTACACCATTTTAACCCGGTCACTTATGGCGGTCTATCCAGACCCTCATAAGCCTCTATTTAACTCCATCAATCCCATAAGGGTATATTATGACAATTATGGGCCTGTTACAACCCAACATTAACCACATATGTGCCATGACGGTCCTCAAGGACAATCATGACACTAAGTATAAAAACTACACTTCACTGTACCCCCCCAATAAAACATTAAATATCAACTAAACACCCTCTACACTAACCTATTAACACCTACACTACCTACCTACCCCCTAATAACCCCCACCACTCTAATTACAGAAATCAAAAAACTAAAGTCATCAAAAATCTACATTACATAAAATAAAAAAAACTAAAATTACCAAAAACAAAAAATGTACATTACAGAAAAAAAAAAAACCTAAGTCATCAAAAATAAAAAAAGGAACATTACAGCAAAAATACATTACAACCGCCCTCCCCACTACAGTAAAAAAAATTACACACCTGAAAAGGAAATACATATAATACATACAATACAATTAAATACAATATAATACAATACAATTAAATACAATTAAATACAATACAATACAATTAAATACAATACAATACACCCTATCTAATATACATCCCCCTATGTAATATACATTCCCCTATGAATATACATCCACTATATAATATACAATACTATCTATGTACTATACATCCCCCTATCTATCTTATTTACAGTACATGCTATCTCTATATAGCAACCCTAATTCATAAGCTACAATAAAATAATTAAGACCACTTACCTTTTGAGATGTTTCTTCAGATCACCAACCTAGGGTAAAAAAGATTAAAAAAATGAATACAACACGTTTACATAAAATAACTAAACATTCTAAATATTCTAAATATTATACTCACCTTTCCAGCATGTCCCGTCCCAGCATGTCACGTCCCAGCATGTCCCGTCCTTCATCTTTGCCTCTGCGGCGCTGCCCCTAAGATTACATTAGTACACATACATAAACATAAAACAAAGTGAAATAAACACAATCTACATTGTACTTACCTCCACGCGATGTCTCCGGCCTCCTGGTGTTCTGCCCCGGATGGGCCCTGGAAGCATCCGCGCGGTAAAAAAAAACAAAACGACACACCTCCGCCCTGGCGGATGTCTCAGACACTAATGAGCTTCCTACGGAGTGTTCCAGAATAAAATTGGCAATGGCGGCTTCTGATTTGCTGAAAATGCTGTCTATCAAATTCAGCCAATGAGAAGACGCCAATTGTGAACCAATGAGAAAGGGATACACCCCAAAATACCACGCTGATTGGATAACACACCTGCCAATCTTTATTTGAACCAATCTGAAGGCTTTATTGCCATCAGCCAATCACAATGGAATATACCCCCATGTACTGATTGGTGAAGACATCTGTGCCTTCCCATTGGCTGTAATATTGATTGACATTAACAATAGCCAATGAGAATGCGCAAATCCTTCACCAATCAGTATGTGGGGGTGTATTCCATTGTGATTGGCTATTGTCAGTGCAACCAATCAGAATGCGTAGATGCTCCAACCAATCACCCTGTGGGGTGTATTCCATTGTGATTGGCTGAAGGCATCTGCGCCTTGTGATTGGTTTAAATAAAGATTGACAGGTGCATTATCCAATCAGAGTGGGATTTTGGGTGTATCCATTTGGGTGAATTGGCTAGACAGTGTTTTTAACCAATGAGAAGGCGCCATTGCCTACTTTATACCGGAAAGTCTCCGGGAGCCTCATTAGCGTCGGGGATGTCCGTGAGTGCGGATGTAAGTTTTTTTTTTTTTTTTTTTTTACAGGGCGTGGCAGAAGAGGAGGCTGAGGAGGCCGGAGACATCGCAGGGAGGTAAGTACAATGTAGATTATGTTTATTTTATTTAGTTTTTATGTATGTGTATGTGTATTAATGTTATGTTTTTTTATTTTCTGTAACGTTCCTTTTTTATTTTTTGTTGACTTATGTTTTTTTATTTTCTGTAATGTAGATTTTTTTTTGTGACTTAGGTTTTTTATTTTATGTAATGTAGATTTTTTGTGTGACTTTAGGCTTTTTTATTTTCTGTAATTAGAGTGGTGGGGGTTATTAGTGGGTAGGTAGGTAGTGTAGGTCTTAATAGGTTAGTGTAGAGGGTGTTTAGTTGATATTTAATGTTTTATTGGGGGGGTATAGTGAAGTGTAGTTTTTATACTTAGTGTCATGATTGTCCTTGAGGACCGTCATGGCACTTATGTGGTTAATGTTGTGTTGTAACAGGACCATAATGGTCTTAATATACCCTTATGGGACTGATTGGGTTAAATAAAGGCTTATGAGGGTCTGTATGGACCCCCATGAGTGACAGGGTTAATTAGCGGTTTATGGGGGTCTCTATTGACACCCATCAGTGAGGGGGTTAATTAAGGGCTTATTGGGGGCTGTATTGACCCCCATGAGTGAGGGGGGTTAATTAAGTGCTTATGGGGGTCTGTATTGACCCCCATGAGTGACAGGGTTAATTAAGTGCTTATGGGGGTCTGTATTGACCCCCCATGAGTGACAGGGTTAATGAAGGGCTTATGGGGGTCTATATTGACCCCCATGAATGACAAGCTTAATGAAGGGCTTATGGGGGTCTGTTTTGACCCCTGATGAGTGAGGGGGTTAATTAAGTGCTTATGGGTGTCTGTATTGACCCCCATGAGTGACACAGTTAATGAAGGGCTTATGAGGGTCTATATTGACCCCTATGAGTGACAGGGTTAATGAAGGGCTTATGGGGGTCTGTATTGACCCCCATGAGTGAGGGGGTTAATTAAGTGCTTATGGGGGTCTGTATTGACCCCATGAGTGACAGGGTTAATGAAGGGCTTATGGGGGTCTGTATTGACCCCCGATGAGTGAGGGGGTTAGTTAAGTGCTTATGGGGGTCTGTATTGACCCCCATGAGTGACACAGTTAATGAAGGGATTATGGGGGTCTGTATTGACCCCCATGAGTGACAGGGTTAATGAAGGGCTTATGGGGGTCTGTATTGACCCCCATGAGTGAGGGGGTTAATTAAGTGCTTATTGGGGGTCTGTATTGACCCACATGAGTGACAGGGTTAATGAAGGCATATGGGGGTCTATATTGACCCCCATGAGTGAGGGGGTTAATGAAGTGCTTATGGGGGTCTGTATTGACCCCCCATGAGTGACAGGGTTAATGAAGGCTTATGGGGGTCTGTATTGACCCCCATGAAGTGACAGGGTTAATGAAGGCTTATGGGAGGGTCTATATTGACCCCCATGAGTGAGGGGGTTCATTAGGGGTTTTATGGGGGTCTGTATTGACCCCCATGAGTGACCAGGGTGATAGTTGTATATTTGTTTTCTTTTATACACGGGTCCTTTAAGGACCTGTAACGCGGGGAGGCGGGAGGAATTTCGAAATTTTCATTGCAGTGGGATCCCCACTGCGATGGATAATGTGGGGTTAATGCAGGTCTCCGAGCTTATCTCAGATCCCGTGGGGTTAATGCGGGTTTCCGAGATTTTCTCGGTTCCCTTCTTGGATAAGTTGTACGTGGCTGGTCTGTGAGACCTCGTTTTCGTTTTTTTCTGTGGCCATTTTTTCTTTCGCTTAGGGGATTTTCGTGTGTCTGAAGTCTGGAATTTGGACTTAAATGGAGGTGTAACTTCACTTTCAGAGGTCCTGGGTGCCCCCCCTTGCTATGGGTAAGTTTTTTATGTATTTTTGTGAGTATTTTGGTGTGTTTTGACTGTTTTTAGGGTGGGGCGCGGTTCGGCCGTTATGGTCGTATTTTCTCGTTTTCTGCGTGTGGGTGTTTGTTACGTTTAAGGTTGTTCTGAGGTTAATGCAGGTTTCCGAGCTTATCTCGGATCCCTTTCTTGGGTAAGTTGTACGTGGCTGGGCTTTGAGCCTCGTTTTCTTTTTTTTCAGCATGCCATGTTTTCTCTCGCTTAGGGGATTTTCGGTGTGTCTGAACTCGGGAATTTGGACTTAAATGGAGGTGTAACTTCACTTTCAGAGGTCCTGGATGCCCCCCCCCCCTGCTCTATGGGTAATCTTTTTATGTAGTTTTTGCGAGTAATTTGGTGTGTTTTGACTGTTTTAGGTGCGTGCGGTTCGGCCGTTATGGTCGTATTTTTAGTGCATGTGGGTCTTTGTTACGTTAAGGTTGGTTCCGAGGTGTTTTTTTTTTCTAAATCGTGCGTGTGTGTGTTTTTACCCGCGTGTGAGGTGCTTTTGAGCCTCCACCTCCGCAAATGCGGACCCTCGCTTCGCGAGGGTCCGCATTTGCGGGCAAACACAGCCAACGTTGGAGCCTCCACCTTCAACAAATGCGGCCCATCGATTCGCGAGGGTCCGCATTTGCGGAGCAAACTTCATCCCTCACTTTGCGTGACGACGAATCGTAGTTTGACAACTATTATATGTGATTATTAGTTTATTGAATGTATATTAAATTCTTATAAAACATTTTATATTTACAATCATGATACTCACATTTTACACTCTCACACAGCATACCATTAGAACATATATTATCATAATTCCCATTCTTATTTATTATTTTTATTATAAGGCAAATTACCAGTGGTCATTTTGTGCGATAATTTTGGAGACCTGTAGATTCGCGAAGCGAGGCGAGCCGTCAACCACGCAGGGCTTGGGCTGCAATGAGCGCCAAAGGCCCAAGGAGCTCATTGCACTGCGAGCCTTGCAAAGCGAGGTGAGAAGCTGAGGCACACAGGACTTAGGCTGCAATGAGCACACAGTGCGTACTGTACATGCACTGTGCGCCACACAAAATTCCAACTTTAACGGCCGAACCACGAAACTGAACAGAAATGGGTAAAAAAAAAAAAAAAATGCCTCAAATTAACTTACACACACACACCACAGTGGGAGAGGCAGGGAGCCTGCAAGTTAGGTGAGAAGTTAGTGAAAAAAACAGCAAATATACATCAAACTATCGAAATCGCCTAAGCGAGAAAAAAATGGCTGCTGAAAAAACGCAAAACGATGCTCAAGGGTGTAAAACTACCCCGAAGGACGTAAAACTAGCCCGCAGGACGTTAAAAATAGCCTTAAGCAGTAACACTAAACGAAAGCCAGTAACACTTCATCCAAGCCACTAACATTTAACACAAGCCAGTAACACTTAACCCAAGCCACTAACACTTAACCCAAGGAATTTTGGAATTTTAATTTTTAACTTTTTAACATCCACTTTAGTAGTATCTTCTCTAGGAATGCTGACACATACATGTATCTTCAAGATATGTTACCTCCCTTGGTTTAGGAGCATACACATATTTCATTCAGAGCAGACTCTTCTACAGACAGGATTACCAACTGACCGACAACATATCTGAATATATCTGGCAGTTACTGACTGACATCACAACATTCTAAATTATTTAACTGTTCATGAACCAAACATGCCACATACAGACTCCAACATCATAAGTTAACACACAGATAAGCAACATAACATACAGTAATTAACATATATAGGATAATCAATATAACACATTACATAACTATAAAACATACTTTAAAATGACTGAGCCCAGTCCCACAACCACATGAATAAGAGTCCAAAGGGGGCAAGGTGATCAGAGGATCATGACAGCTACTGCCGGATGATTCCCAAGCTTGGCCATTATTTGTTCTCCTGCCGTGACTTTTGGGGATTCTTTCCCTGGCAATGCAGGATGGTGAAATTGTAAGCCTGAAGTTCTAAGCTCCATCTTAGCAGATGTCCCATTGTCCCCCAGCACCCCTTGTAAGCAGGCATTAGTGGGTTGTGATCAGTCACCACCTTAAACTCCCTCCCATATAGATAATATTGGAAGTTTTTAGAGCCCATACCAGGCACTCCTTTTCAATAGCAGCATAGGCCACCTCCCTGGGTAGTAGCTTCCTACTCAGGTAGGACTACTTAACTATATTATCTGGCAGTTACCTGACTGACATCACAAACATTCTAAATTGTTTAACTGTTCATGTTCATAAGTCAAACACACAAAGAAGCAACATAGCATAACAGTAATTAACATCCTAGGTTAATCAACATAACTATAAAACATACCATAAAATTACTGAGCCTAGTCCCACAACCACATAAATTAAGAGCCCAAAAGGGGCAAGAATGATCAGGGGATCATCTCTCTCAGACTATAGTGAAATCGAAAACATGCAGAAGGTCTGTGCTTTTATTGTGGAACCAAAGGACATTTCCTTAGAACCGGTCCCACACAGCTGGAAAAAGGCCATCTCTAGTAGTTGTGGGGGTTGGGGGGGGGGGGCAATTGCTAGATGTTTCCTCATTAGCTCCTCCATTGGCTACATTTTGACTCCTGGTAAAAGTTACTTTTGCTCTGAGGCAAAACATTCAGATTGGATCTTAGTAGAACAGCAAAAACAGTTACATTTTCAGTACATAGATCTTCTGTCTCAAGGTCCACTATTGATTACTTATCTAGATTAGCTGGCATTGTCAGTTTGGAGGTGGAAAAGTGTCTAATGAGAAGAAAAAGATTGTTTGACTGCTACCGGTTTTTGGATTACGTTCTGAAATTGTTCTCTAAAGACTACAAAAAGATATTATCAAGGTACCACTTTGTCAGAAGTTCTTAACAGGCAATCCGAAATATTAGAGCAATTGTTTCTGGCATGGAACTTAAAGTTGATTATGAAAAGCCATTAATTTAACCTTGGAAGAATGGAGATCTGCTGTAAGGGGCTTCACCGCCAGTTCTGATTGTTATCCACCATAAAAAAATGACAATTCCTATAGAATGCTCATAGTATGCTCAATGATTAAATGCTTGACAAGACAGCTGGTCCCTATTCTTTTAGAGGTTTAACGTTATCCTTATTTACCATTCTGGTTTTAAGAACTGTAAAGCAGATGCTCTTTCTCAGGCCCATGAACCTGCCAGTACTCCTCTCATCCAAGAAAAGATCTTGCCTCTTACAAAATTTCTGGCCTCCATTTCTATTCCCATGCTCCACAAGATCTCTGCTGCTCAATCTGAGATACCTCCAGAAATGAACTATTTAGAGCTAGTCCTAGAACTATTTAGAGCCTCCTGCTAGTCTTGTCATCTTGGACCTTCTATCCGATTTTTTTTTTGGTGGCCTAATGTTTCTATTGATGTCAAGAACTTTGCAGCGGCTTGTAACAACTGTGCCAGATCCAAGACTCCCCATTCTCTTCCATTCATGTTGCTCCAACATTGAATTTTTCAGCTCATTGAGGAACTCACATCACTATGTACTTTAATATGGACCTCCCTCCATCCAGAGGAATGACTGTAAAATGGGTAGTATTAGAATGACTGTAATATGGGTAGTAGTAGATCTGCACTTCTGTCTAGACCATTTTGAACCACTTTCTAAACTACCCTCTGCTGCTGAACAACATAGAGTTTCTTCAGAAATCATGTTGAACTGAGAAGTCATTTTCTCTCCTGTTTCTGAAATCCTTTATGCAAAGACTTTGTATCATGGGCGTAGGAGCCCCCCAAAATCTGGGGGGATAAAGTTTAAAGAGACAAAAAAACTTTGGCCCTCAGTGGTGCAATGCAACGCTACTCCCAGGACAGGCAGGCAGCAGGGGTGGATCTACCGACTTACTCTGTGCCCCACCCACCTACCTGCCAATATAGTTGAAAATTATACATATACTGTATGTGTATGTGTTTATATACCAAATTATTCTGTATATATATATTATGGATCAAAGCTTTCTTGGGAAAGACACACTGCCCAATAGTGGCCAAATCTGATAATGCATGGTTAAGTTTATTTTTGGTATTTTTTGTGTCCCCTGTTCATATAATCTGGGGGGAATTTGTCCCCCCTATACCCCCAGTTCCTATGCCCCTGCTTTCTACATATCTAAAATATACTACAGTCCACCACTCACAAACCAATGGACTCATTGGGTCCAATCAATGACTGGAACAATATATCAGATGTTTCTCAAAGAAGGAGATTTCGTTTAACTTTCTACAAAAAATCTTCAGCTTCAGCAGCCCCCATCTAAGTTGGGCCTGAAATAAATTGGTACCTTTCCTATTGAAACCAAACAGACCTGTAGTCTCTCTCATGATCTTACCACTTATATACATCTGAAAAAATTACAGAAACATCACAGACAGCATGGGGCAACAGCCAGGACGTCTGTGAGTGAGCTGGAACGCAAATTTAACTAGATTTAGACGATTTTCTCTACACAAAAATCGCCTAAGCGAGGAAAAAAATGTACGCGAAAAAAATAAAAAAGAGGCTGCACGACCCTGGACCACGCAAAACACTGCAAAACGCGTAACACTTTACACATCACACTACGACCTACAAGATACACTATTACAAAAGCTTCAAGGTACACTATTGAATATTTATCTAGATTAGCTGGCATTATCAGCTTGGAAGTTGAAAAGTGTCTAACGAGAAGAAGAAGACTGACTGCTACTGGTTTCAGTTATTTTGTGTTACCTGCTTGTGTTACCTGCTCATAACACATAGGCCGTTTGCAGCTCGCAAAAAAACGCCAGTTGAATAGTAAATTAACTTACGGCCTCCATAACACTTACGATTGCTCAATTGAATGAGGCTCTGTGTGTATAGTAAGATGGTAGCAGTACAAATTTAACATCACAAGATATAGAAAGGAGAATAAAACATCACTAATTTTTCATGTAGATTATATAATGGTATGGTATTGCTTTTCAAACTTCACCATTAACTCTATTCCTTGTGACGGTGCATATGTCTAGTCACAACTATGCACCCACTGTTATTTAAAATCAATCTGTAGTGGTGTGCTGCAATGCAACCACAGGATGCATGTGTCTGTTTTGGTGAGAAAGGGACAATAAAAGGGTGTGCTTCAATACCCAATCTCTTTTTATTAAGCAATGTCTTAGTTTATGGATAAGTTATCTTGGTAATACTTCTAATCCTTGATATTTGTTTTTTTTTTTATTTAGATCTTAACCTCTACTAATTTCTGTTTCCAATCAACCCCTCAAATCTGTTCTTTTAAATTTCCCATATCTCTTTACCGACCTGACCTGCCTGTACAATGATCTTGTTACCAGCTAGCAGATCTTGGATATACTTCTGCTTCTGAATCTGGGCCCCCATTCAACGCATAGTCTGCTATTCTTTAATTCTGTCATGTGGCTCAGTTCTTGTCATCAACCACCAATGGTTACATAAACATATATACATAGCATGCAGTTCATGATATGGCTATACCATTGTTTCCATCAACAGGTAAATACCGATGAGAAGGTATGTGACAATGGAAAGTGAGCCATGAGCTAGCATGAATTAACAGACGTGAAGTGCTTCCTCTGGCTATGTATAATTAAGTTTTACAAAAGTAATAGAGATCTTATAAACCCGTCATGAACAAATCTACAAATGAGTATGGAAAGCATCTAACACTGGTAGCTGCAAATTTAGTTACAAATTATTGAAACCTTAAAGAGTGTAGACCAAAATGATACCATACATGTATAAAATTGGTATGGGTGCTACTATCAAATTGCTAATATTAATATGTTAAAGCAATAAGAGAAAGCTTCTAAGACATAGAACAATAACACAAAAAAAAAGCATGGTGTAACCATGTACATACTGGACCAGATAGGAGGTCAAAGCAAATGACAGCAGTACGGGTACACTCGCACATGACGGTGACATGAATGACGGTACACTGGCACATGATGGTAGCAGTAAAACAGCATGGTACAGATAGCTGTCAGGAGCATGGCTATACTGAGGCAGGATACTAGTTGTAGTAGAGGTACACTGGCAAAGGTAGTTTGTAGTAGGACAACAATGGCAGAGCCTGATGCTCAGGATCAAAAACATTTTTAAATATTATTTGGAAGAAGTAGTACATAGTGGACAGGAAATAAGTAGATACAATAATAGGGAGAATGACAATATAAATATATTTAGATTTCTAAATTTCAGCTATTGTGAAGGCTAGATATTTCTTATAAATAAATAGTGGTGAATCCTAAAAGCTTCCATTTGTTGCAAATAAAATTATAGGCCTAGCGTGAATTAAATTTAGTTCCAAGTAAGTTGTGATTTTTACTAAAGTTACTTAAATGCTCTGTTACTTTATATATTTTTTGTGCACAAGATATTTTTACTGTATTTTATCACTAACAAAATATCTGCACAAAATCTCTTCACTTGAAAATGGTTAAGGAGCTCCCCCTATTGAATGTCTATTTTATACAGTGACGTACAATTAATTATTCAGAATATCTGTCTATAAAATGTAGGAAAAAATAGCTCTGAATGTTGCTGACACATTATTAATTAAAAATAAATATACACCTTTTTTAATGTGATTTATTTAGCGCTTTCTATATTTATCAACCAAAAAAATTATGTAAACATGACATAAAATTGTTCATCATAGCTATTTAGTTCGAAATTATTTGGTACTAGCGACTTGCCCGTCAAAAAATGACGGCAATAAGATTGTAAGGCAGGTAATGTTGTTTGGGTGCAAAATGAATTTTGTTGGTGTTTTAAGATCCTTTGGCGCTCATTGTGAGCCTCTCGCTGAGCGCCTTCGGCTCGTCTTTTTCCATAGGTGTTTGGTGGTGTTTTGCGTCTTTAGACTGCTGTAGCCTCGTTTTCGTTTTTTTGGGCGGCCATTTTTTCTCGCTTAGGGGATTTTTGAGTGCCAAAACTCTTTTATTTGCAGTTAAATTGAGGTGTAACTTCAGTTTTCGAGGTCCTGGGTGCCCCCCCCCCCTTGCTGTAGATAAGCTTTTTATGTATTTGTTGTGTGTATTTATTGTGTTTTCCATGTTTTCATGTGCGCAGGTTTCAGTCAATTTTTGCGAGGTCGAAATGGGTGGTAACGTGTCTCGTATTTTGCTTTAGTAACTACGTAAATGTGGCGAGGGCCGCGGGCGTTAGCAACAGCTTGCATGCTCACAACTATATATGTGATTAATTACTTCTTCAGATGTGTGGCTCCAAGCCTTCACAACCCTTAGGATTTTTCTTCAAAACGGCTTAGAACTATTTTCTGGTTTGTTAACAGCAGTAACAAATATGCATTTTCCAAGGACCAATAAACAAAAACGTCAATTTATAATGCAACAAATACTGAAATACATTGTTTGAAAAACTTCAGCATATATTTCACTAGCGAATTGCCCGTCAAAAAATGACGGCAATGAAATTGTAAGTTAGCTAATGCTGTTTGGTGTATAATAATAAATATATAATACATTAATAAATGAATATACTTTACGTATTTTGAAGCATTGTGTTGAAGAGCTGACAATGTGTTGTGATGTTGCTGCAGCATTAGTGGTGTGGAGCTGCTGTGTAAGCGTGCTGAATGTGTGCAGTGTAATAGTGTGCGTGCGCGAGACCAAACCATTAGCGTAGCTGTGTACTTCCGCATTGTCGTAAAATGGCGGGTAATTTGTGGTATGCGTCTTAGCGGAATATCGGTAGGTGTTTTGTGGTGTTTTGCGAGTTTCTTGTGGTGTTTTGCGTGTTTAGAGTGCTGTAGCCTCGTTTTCGTTTTGTTCGGCGGCCATTTTGTCTCTCGCTTAGAGAATTTTCGAGTGTCTAAAGTGTTTTATTTTTAGTTAAATGAAGGTGTAAGTTGCTTTTTTGAGGTCCTGGATGCTCCCTCTTGCTGTAGGTAAGCTTTTTATGTATGTGCTGTGTGTATTTATTGTGTTTTGAATTTGTTCATGGTCGCAGGTTGCGGGCGATTTGTGCGAGGTCGTAATGAGTGGTAACGTGTCTCGTATGTTGTTTGCGTTGCGAGGTAAAGTTTGCGAGGGTCGCAGTTTCTGTTTCGTGTTGTATATATATATACACACACACACACATATATATATATATCTAAGATACCATAATAATATGTTGGGTATGTGTTTAAATTGCTTCCAGTAGGTAAGGCTTTTCCATTGGCGGGTTACAACTGTTGTACATTTCTTGGACACAGGGTGATGGGAGAGTATATGGCCGGTGTGCAACTGAGGCCCTCGCTTTGCGTGCAATGCACGGGCCAGCTCACCTAGTGCTGTCAGGGCACTGCAGCATAATATGAGGCCGGGAGGGGGCACCGAGAGCGGCCGAGCAGACACGCAGTGACACGGAAGAGCCTCGGAGCGCCACCTCCTAACACTGGGCCTTGGACACAGGGTGAGGGGAGGGTAGCGGGCTCACTCAGTTGCCGGTGCGCCACTGGCCAGCTCACCTGGTGCTGTCCGGGCACTGCAGCATCATATGAGGCCGGGACGGGGTCACCGAGAGCGGCCGATCAGACACGTAGTGAGCCGGAATAGGCTCGGAGCGCCGTCTCCTCACACTGGGCCTTGGACACAGGGTGATGGTAGGGTAGCGGACTCACTCAGTTGCCGGTGCGCCACGGGCCAGCTCACCTGGTGCTGTCCGGGCACTGCAGCATCATATGAGGCCGGGACGGGGGCACCGAGAGCGGCCGATCAGACACGGAGTGACCCGGAAGAGGCTTGGAGCGCCGCCTCCTAACACTGGCCTTGGACACAGGGTGATGGAGGGTAGCGGGCTCACTCAGTTGCCGGTGTGCTTCGCGAGGGCCTCAGTTGCTGGCCGCGCGCCGCCTCCTAACACTGGGCCTTGGACACAGGGTAATGGGAGGGTAGCGGGCTCTCTCAGTTGCCGGTGTGCTTCGCGAGGGCCTCAGTTGCTGGCATGGAGCGCCTTCGGCGCTCCATGCCAGCAACTGAGGCCCTAGCTTCATGAGGGCCGCGGGCTCGCTACGCGAGCCCGCAAGCGTGAGCAACAGGCCGTACGCTGCGGGCAAGGGCCTCAGTTGCTGAGTTGGAGCGCCTTCGGCGCTCCATCCCAGCAACTGAGGCCCTTGCCCGCAGCCCTCGCTATGCGACGGCCCGTACGCTCACAACTATATATGTGATGTTATACTGCAAAATAAAGTTACAGATTTAGGTCAAAGATTTTTTATTATCCCAGTTGTACAAATCACCTGAATTAACCACAATTTGAAAACCTCTGGTCTATGGCATACTGTTTATGTGAAAAAACTAATGTAGTGTACTATGCAAGCTTTTGATAAAGAAATTGTGGATATAATAGAAAATTGGCCAAAAAACCTTAGTAATACAAGCACATTGTGGTAAATTCAGGGCTCTATAATACAAAAAAAGACCAAAATCAATTATACTCTTGAGTATGTGAACCAAATGACAAGCACCCTATCACTTGAAGGGCCACATATGTGGCTCCCAGTATCGACATATAAAGGACTGTGTATTGTTGAAGAGGGACATCCTCTCCCACTCTAGAGAAGGAGGGATGCATGCATCACCAGGGCCTACTGCTGCCCATCAGAAGGAGAAATATGTAAAACAGATGGGCCGTATTCTGTATCATGAGAGCAAAGTGAAAAGGGACAGGATAGATTGGCAATATATTATATCTATCGTGTATTATCAGTGTCTGTCCATGAAATAGTCACACTTTTTATCTTTTCACTCTTTTGTAATACCAGTATAACAGTTTTATACTATCAATCAACTGCAGCAACAGACTGGGTGGGTTTAATAAGTCTAATAAGTCTAGTTTTTGTCTGGGTAACTAAAACATTGAAGGGATTTACCAAGTATCTCAAGTGGCTGAGATTTCATCTGTATCTATTATACACTATTTGTTGGAGAAAATTGACATCATGGCCCTCGCCTCATCTCATCTACTGCAGATGCTAAGTTAACCCCCCCTTATGAGCTAGTTAAACTTGTTGAGGTTTGGGGTGTGCCTTTGCATTTAACAAGCTGAATAAATAATTGTACTCTCTGTAGTTTCTAGCTTACATTGGTTAAAAAAATAGATGCCAATTTTTATATGGTGACAGAATACTAAGTATCTTCTGGGTATATTTAAAAAGAAAAAGGATTTTTATCAGTTTTATTACATTTTTTATACATGATAGTATACAAAAAATACACATACAGTAGAAAACTGACCAAATACTAAAGCGTAGTTTCCATATGTACATAGAAAAATTCACAAAAAGGCCATGGCTAAAGTGATATCTAGCAAAATATTTCAGAATGTGAATAGGTGTCACAAAAAGTATTTTTATTATTGTTTATTTATAATGCGCCAACATATTCCGTAGCGCTATACATACGTTGTGATCAAGGCAAAACAATATTAACACATTACAAAAGATGGAGGGCACTGTCTTTGAGCTTAGAATCTAGTGTTAAGATGAAAACCTTGCAGATATTACCATCTAAAGCTTTTGGGTTTGGTACAGGAGGATGAAAAATGCAGTGTACAGGTTAAGGAGGCAGATTATAGACTTCTTTAAACAGGTGTGTTTTTAGTAAGGTTTGGAAGAGTTTGAAGCAGTTGGATAATTTGATAGAGCTAGGCAAGGAGTTCCAGAGAATAGGGGCAGTGCAAGAAAAGTCCTGAACGCGGGAGTGAGAGGAGGTGATGAGAGAGGAGGAAAGAAGAAGGTCATTAGAAGAGCGAAGAGGGCGGGTGGGGGAATATTTGGAGATGAGAGCAGAGAAATAAGGGGGTGCAGTGTTGTTGAGGGCTTTGTAAATTAGGGTCATGATTTTAAATTTTATTATGGAGGCTATGGGAAGCAGTGATGTGATTGACAAAGAGGTGCTGCAGATACTGAGCATTTAGAATGGCAGATGAGTCTAGCGGAGGCATTCATTATGGATTGAAGGGGGAATAGATTGGTGGTGGGTAGACCAGCCAGAAGTGAGTTGCAGTAGTCAAGACGGGATATAATGAGGGAATGTATTAGAATCTTAGTTGTGTCTTGTGTAAGATAGTGACGTATTTTGGAAATGTTTTTTAAATTGAAAAGACAAGATTTTGTTAGTGACTGAATGTGAGAAAGGAAAGAGATGGCAGGGTCTAGTAGAACCCCATGACAATGGGCTTGGGAGGTGGGAGTAATGATGGCATTGTTGACAGTGAGAGAGATGTGAGGAATTGGTGCTGTAGTAGATGTAGGAAGATTAAGAGTTCGATCTTAGACATGTTGAGTTTGAGATGGTGGGCAGACATCCAGGAGCATATGCTTGAGAGGCAGTTGAAAACACGTGCAAGAATAGAGAGGGGGATATATCAGGTGCTAAGAGGTAGATGTGAGTGTCATCTGCATAGAGGTGATACTGAAATTCAAAATATTTTATTAGGATGCCAAGTGAGGATGTATATTTGGAGAATAGGAGGGGACCTAGGACTGAACCTTGGGGCATGCCAACAGACAGATGGTGAGGAGAAGAAGATGTGCCAGAGAAGGAGACACTAAGGGCCCTATTAAATTATCCCTCGTAGTTCTCTCGGTGCTCGCAAAAGGCAGTTTTTTTGCTGTTTAAGAGTACCGAATCTCTCGCAGCCTGCTTTGCGATATGACTACGAAAAAATGGCAGAGAATAGGCTCCGAGAGAGCTAGGTAGTCACACGCAGCCTTAAATCTATGCATGATTATCGCATTTCGTAAGAATCCCTACGGGCACAAAAAGTGGGATCCTAAAGCCTCTACATGCTGCCTCGGAGCAGCCCGAGACAGCCGTGTGAGGCTCCCCCCTGCTCCCTATACTCATCCCCATGCTGCAGGGGTCTCTATCGGGACCCTGCAGCACCCCCACATTAACCCCTTGTAGCGGGGGTCCCCGATCGGCACCGATAAGGCCCCCGCTGCATATAAAAGTTTTAAATTCCCCGCGGCGGCTCCTTAAAGGGGCTGCGGCACACTATTACCCAATCCCAGCCGCGTTACCTACAATTAACCCCCCTCTATGCTGGGGGTCCCCATCAGGACCCCCGAAGTGTCCCCATATAAACCCCTTGCTGCAGGGGTCCATAGGGACCCCCGCAGCCCTCCCCACATTAACCCCCTGCAGCGATCGTGACGCTGCTGCATTTCAATTTTAAATTTCCCGCCTCGCAGGTCCTTAAAGGACTGTAAAGGTCCTGAAAGGACTCGGACTAAAAATATTAACCACAGTCAACTATAATTAACCCTATAACTCATGAAGGTCAATACAGACCCCCATAAGGCCTTAATTAACCCCGTCACTCATGGTGGTCAATACAGACCCCCATAAGGCCTTAATTAACCCCGTCACCCATGGTGGTCAATACAGACCCCCATAAGGCCTTAATTAACCCCGTCACTCATGGTGGTCAATACAGACCGCCATAAGGCCTTAATTAACCCTATAACTCATGGTGGTCAATACAGACCGACATAAGGCCTTAATTAACCCCGTCACTCATGGTGGTCAATACAGACCCCCATAAGGCCTTAATTAACCCTATAACTCATGGTGGTCAATACAGACCCCCATAAGGCCTTAATTAACCCTATAACTCATGATGGTTAATACAGACCCCCATAAGCCTCTATTTAACCCCATCAGTCCCATAAGGGTATATTATGACCATTATGCGCCTGTTTCAACCCAACATTAACCACATAAGTGCCATGACGGTCCTCAAGGACCATCATGACACTAACTACAAACACTACACTATAAGCCCCAATAAACCATTTAATCTAAACTAACCCCCCTCTACACTAATCTATTAACACTTACACTACCTACCTACACTACCTACCCCCTAATAAACCTCCCCTCCAAAAAAAAAACTACAGTACAGAAAAAAAACAAATACATTAAACCCCCCCCCCCACTACAGAAAATAAAAAAAATACACACCTGAAAGGGAAAGACAGATATACACAATACAATACATACATACATATAATACATTACATACATTACATATATTACATATAATACATTACATACATACATTACATATAATATATTACATATAATATATTACATATAATACATTACATACAATACATTACATTACATTACATATATTACATATAATATATTATATATAATATATTTCATATAATACATTACATACAAAACATTACATTACATTACATATATTACATATAATATATTACATATAATACATTACATACAATACATTACATTACATTACATTACATATATTACATTACATATATTACATATAATACCTTACATACAATACATTACATTACATACATTACATATAATATATTACATATAATACAAATCAAATACCCCCTATCTATCTAATATACAATCTATTTAATATAAAATACATCCTAACTATATCAAATACATCCCCCTATCTATCTAATATACAATAAATCCTAACTACATACACAGACCCTAATTTTAAGCTAAAATAAAATAATTACAGTTTAACTACACAGACCCTAATTCTAAGCTAAAATAAAATAATTAAGACCACTTACCTTTAAGATGTCCCTTCAGATCACTAACCTAGGGGTAAAACAAAACAAAATAATTAGTACAAAACATTAACATGAAATAAATAAACATTATATACATTCTAACAGCCTTATTAAATTGCGATTCGGTAAATTTAAAAGGGCTCTATTTAAGCACAGAGCATATTTTATTTACAGAAGTTTTTAGTTAGTGAAGACCTTGATTTTGGATAGAAGTTCACTAACTAAAAACTTCTGTAAAAAAAAAATATGTTGTGTGCTTAAATAGAGCCTATTTAAATTTAAGGAAACGCAATTTAATAAGGCTGTAAATATTCTACTCACCTTTCCAGTATGTCCCGTCATTGTTCAGCTCTTCCGGCACGGCCCTGTTAAAAAAACACAATACATTAATACAATATACAAACAAGAAATACAATAAACATATAAACATCTAAATACACATTTAACTTACCTGCGATGTCCCCGGCCTCCTCCCCTTCAGCCCCGGCTGGGCCCCGGAACCATCCTTGCTCTAAAAAACCCCAAAAAACTAACGGAGATCTGCACTCGCAGACCTCCCCAACGCTAATGAGCCTCCGGGAGTCTTTTCCGGGAGGAAATTGGCAATGGCGGATTGTGATTGGCTGATAAAGCTGTCTATCAATTTCAGCCAAACAGAAGTCGTCAATGTGTGAGCCAATCAGGATGGGATACACCCCAATATCCCACCCTGATAG
This sequence comes from Discoglossus pictus, assembly GCA_027410445.1. NCBI lineage: Eukaryota > Metazoa > Chordata > Amphibia > Anura > Alytidae > Discoglossus > Discoglossus pictus. The sequence continues at coordinate 269,498,572 of CM050165.1, read as the reverse complement.
GCTAAAGCACTTGTCAATCTTTATTGGAACCAATCACAAGGCTCAGAAGCCTTCAGCCAATCACTATGGGATACACCCCCACGGAGTGATTGGTAGAAGACATCTGCGCATCCTGATTGGCTCATACATTGATGACTTCTGATTGGCTGACAGCTTTTTCAGCTTTTTCAGCCAATCACAAGCCGTTTTTTTTTTGTGTTTTTTTTAGAGCAAGGATGGTTCCGGGGCCCAGCCGGGGCTGAAGGGGAGGAGGCCGGGGACATCGCGGGGAGGTAAGTTAAATGTATATTTAGATGTTTATATGTTTATTTTATTTCTTGTTTGTATATTGTATTAAAGTATTGTGTTTTTTTAACAGGGCCGCGCCGTAATAGCTGAACAATGACGGAACATGCTGGAAAGGTGAGTAGAATATTTGCAGCCTTATTAAATTGCGTTTCCTTAAATTTAAAAGGCTCTATTTAAGCACACAACATATTTTTTTTACAGAAGTTTTTAGTTAGTGAACTTCTATCCAAAATCAAGGTCTTCACTAACTAAAAACTTCTGTAAATAAAATATGCTCTGTGCTTAAATAGAGCCCTTTTAAATTTACTGAATCACAATTTAATAAGGCTGTTAGAATGTATATTATGTTTATTTATTTCATGTTAATGTTTTGTACTAATTAATTTGTTTTGTTTTACCCCTAGGTTAGTGATCTGAAGGGACATCTTAATTGGTCTTAATTATTTTATTTTAGCTAAGAATTAGGGTCTGTGTAGTTAGGACTGTAATTATTTTATTTTAGCTTAGAATTAGGGTCTGTGTATGTAGTTAAGATTTATTGTATATTAGATAGATAGGGGGATGTATTTGATATAGTTAGGATTTATTTTATATTAAATAGATTGTATGTTAGATAGATAGGGGGTATTTGATTTGTATTATATGTAATATATTATATGTAATATATTATATGTAATGTATGTAATGTATGTAATGTATGTAATGTAATGTATTATATGTAATATATGTAATGTAATGTAATGTATGTAATGTAATGTATTGTAATGTATTATATGTATGTATGTATTGTATTGTGTATATCTGTCTTTCCTTTTCAGGTGTGTAATTTTTTTATTTTCTGTAGTGGGGGGGGGGTTGTAATGTGTTTGTTTTTTTTCTGTACTGTAGGTTTATTTTTTTTCTGTACTGTAGTTTTTTTTTTCCTGTACTGTAGGTTTTTTTTATTTTCTGTAAGGTAGGTTTTTTATTTTTTGTAATTAGAGCGGTGGGGAGGTTTATTAGGGGGTAGGTAGTGTAGGTAGGTAGTGTAAGTGTTAATAGATTAGTGTAGAGGGGGGTTAGTTTAGATTAAATGGTTTATTGGGGGTTATAGTGTAGTGTTTGTAGTTAGTGTCATGATGGTCCTTGAGGACCGTCATGGCACTTATGTGGTTAATGTTGGGTTGTAACAGGCCCATAATGGTCATAATATACCCTTATGGGACTGATGGGGTTAAATAGAGGCTTATGGGGGTCTGTATTCACCTTCATGAGTTATAGGGTTAATTAAGGTCTTATGGGGATCTGTATTGACCACCATGAGTGACGGGGTTAATTAAGGCCTTATGGGGGTCTGTATTGACCACCATGAGTGACAGCGTTAATTAAGGCCTTATGGGGGTCTGTATTGACCACCATGAGTGACAGGGTTAATTAAGGCCTTATGGGGGTCTGTATTGACCACCATGAGTTATAGGGTTAATTAAGGTTTTATAGGGGTCTGTATTGACCACCATGAGTGACGGGGTTAATTAAGGCCTTATGGGGGTCTGTATTGACAACCATGAGTGAAGGGGTTAATTAAGGCCTTATGGGGGTCTGTATTGACCCACATGAATTACAGGGTTAATTATAGTTGCCTGGGGTTAATATTTTTAGTGCGAGTCCTTTCAGGACCTTTACGGTCCTTTAAGGACCCGCGAGGCGGGAAATGTAAAATTTAAATGCAGCAGGGTCACGATCGGTGCCGATCGGGGACCCCTGCAGCAAGGGATTTGTATTGGGACACTTCGGGGGTCACGATGGGGACCCCCAGCATAGAGGGGAGTTAATTGTAGGTGCCGCGGCCTGGATTGGGTAATAGTGTGCCGCAGCCCCTTTAAGGAGCCGCGGCGGGGAATTTAAAACTTTTAAATGCAGCGGGGGGCCTGATCTATGCAGATCGGGGACCACCCTCTGCAATGGGTTAATGTGGGGACACTTGGGGGGTCCCAATGGGGACCCCCAGCATAAAGGGGGGTTAATTTTAGCTGCTGCGGCCGGGATTGCGTAATAGTATGCCGCGGGCCCTTTAAGGAGCCGCGGTGGGGAATTTAAAAGTATTAAATGCAGTGGGGTGCCTGATCGTTGCGAACGGGGACCCCCGCTGCAAGTGCATAATGTGCGGGGGCTGCGGGGGTCCCTATGGACCCCTGCAGCAAGGTGTTAATGTGAGGACACTTCGCATAGAGGGGGAGTTAATTTTAGGTGCCGGGGGGGTAGTTGGAGTACCCCCTACGGCAGGGCTTATGTGGGGGACTGCCGCGGAGGTGCCGTTTAGGACCCCCGCAGCAATTGATGAGGAGTGGGAGCCTGCAATATCATATCGCAGGCTGTCACTCCTCATGTACATTTACGCAGTGTTGATACGTACGGCCCTGCTGCGTAGCTCATACGCTGCTCGCAGCAGGGCGATTGTAATAGCATTGTAAGTTAGAGAAACTTTGCAGTATGTAGGGCTTAAGTAGAAGCCTCTTATTTACCAGGCTGGAATTTAATAGGGCCCCAAATGTTGGATCTTGTAGGTATGATGTGAACCATGAGAGAGAAGTATCTCTGATTCCATGGGAGTGGGGAATTTGGATTAGTAGAGGGTGATCAACTGTATCAGAGGCAGCCGAGAGATCCAGGAGAAGTAGAATAAAAAAGTTCTGAGATTTGTTCTTAGATTAACCACTTCTGATCCTCTGATTTTGCTTTGGTTGTAGCATGGAATTAAGACATATTAATATTGTCAATGTATATGGATTCAGTACAGATAACATATGATCTGACAGAAAGTTATCTGCCATGAAATATTATCTTTTTTAACACTACAGAAACTACAAAGGCAACAATCCAATTCACAGTACCATTGGGATAGTGACTACGAATCATAAGATTGATTTAAATGGGTCATTGTCAGCTGTTGAAAGTGAGGTCATACGCTAGTAATAAACAACCTGCACTGTGTTGAATATATTATAGTTTGTAAGATTATACGGCATTGGTAGCTCTGTTTGGAGATCAGCAGCCATAATAATAATAGCCTTTATTTGTAACAATTTATAGCGCTATAAATGGGTAAGTACAGTCAAAAATAATTTGAACACATTGCAAAATAATGAATGGCCCTGTCTTGGCACTTCTGCATTTTTCTCCCTCCGTTTTTCATTTTTGAATTGAAAAAGACCCCCATGATAACCTAATTAACCCCCTATCTACCATGGAGGTTTATACAGACTCCTGTGGTATACTATATGAATTCTCCACCATGGAAGTCTATACAGACCCCCGTGGTATACTACATTAACTCTCTGTCTACCATGGGGGTGTATACAGACCCCCATGGTATACTACATTAACCCCTAAGATACCATGGGGGTTTATACAGACCCCCATGATATACTATATTAACCCTCTAGTTGCATAGGGCCTCATTCTATTAACGGCCGTAGGAGATGCGTGGCCGCAAGGACCGGCCGCAGGCTATTTGCCCATTCTATTCCCTTGTGGCCGAGGGCTCCGGCAGGCTTGCGGCCAGCGCCCTGTTATCCCTTGCAGCCGCACCCGCAGCAGGAAAGCCTTTGATCTTACACGGCCGCAAGAGTTTCGGCCACAAGAAAGCCCCGGTTGCTATTCAATTGCTATGTAAACCCTCTCGTCATGGCCGTAATTATCTAAAACCGAGCCGCAGCTTACTTGCATCTATCATGCAAGCCCGCACAGGTTTGAATAAAGAGCTACGGGCTTGAATAAACGAGCTACGGGCTTGATCATTGAAGTCCGTGGGACTTGGACGGATTTTAAAATCAAAGTACAATTTGACGATGTGCAAGCTTGAGAATGTTTTGCTATTAATCCTAATGCCCCCCCATTATGTTCCCCAGCATTTACAGTGCTTTGCAGTGCTGGATTGAATATATATTGGCTTCTACAATGCTTTGTTTGCGGCCCTCAACCTCCGAAACCGTACAGGTTTTAACATGGACGAGCCAGCGGGACTACAGGACAGAGAGTAAACCGTAAATTATATATCGGATTTGGGCGATGTGCAAGCTTGAGAGGGTGTTGCTATTAATCCTCATGTCCCCCATTATGATGCCTAGCATTTACGAGCTTTACAGTGCCATCTTGAATTTATATTTGCATTTACAGTTTTCTGACTTTGCGGCCGTAAAACAAGATTTACGGGCGCAGGAAAAACTCTTGCCGCCGTTTGCATGATATGCGCCTGGCCGTAAGGGGTATAGCCTTGCGGCGCCGTCCATTTGAATATCAAGGTAGCAGTAGCTCTACACAGGGCCCGGAAGATGGCCGCAAGGAATCGCAGCTTTGCGGCCATTTTACGGCCGTTAATAAAAATAAAATACTTTTAGTCCATCAAGTTCAACCTTTTTAGTTCTCCTTTGATCTCCTCTGCAATATGTGGATTAGTTGTTAATTAATTGATCTAGAGGAAGGCCTTTTATTCAAAAAAAATCCAATCCCTTTTAAAGTTATCTATCGAATCTGCTATCACCCCCTTTTTGCACAGATTAACCACCCTCACTGTGAAGAAGCCTTTTCTTTCTTTAAGGTGGAATCTTTTTACTTCTAACCTCAAGAGATGTCCTTTTGTCAGTTGAAAACCTCTTGGCGGAATTAAAGATCTTCACCAATCCAGGTCCAGATGGGTTCACAAATATTTATTATAGATCGTGTTGTGGGGTGTTGGTTGAACATCTTAGAGGAATATTTAATTAAATTAAAGAGAAAGGTGAAGCTCCCACTGAATCACTGGAGGCCAAAATTATTACAATTTTAAAACCAGATCAGGAGCCTGCAGAGTGTAAAAACTATAGGCCAACATCACTAATGAATTCCGATATTAATATCTACGTAAAAATCTTAGCTAATACACTGAATAGAGTGATACAGAAATGGTTTTATAGTTGGTAGACAGGGCTCAGATAATACCTGAAAGCTTATAGACCTTATCTCCTTTTCAAAATTAAATTATATACAAGCAATATTTTTGTATCTGGACGATGAAAAAGCATTTGATCGGGGGGGTGGGATTATATGGATCTGACTCAAAAATTTGGATTAGGAGAATTTGGTTCTCAGACTATCAAGGCTTTGTATTCAAGGCAATCAGCCTTTGTAACAGGAGCAGGTTTCAAATCGGCTAAATTTAACATAACTAACGGCACTAGACAGGATTGCCCTCTCTCTGTAATGTTTGCCTTATTAATGGAACCATTGGTGGAGGTTGTTCATAGGTCGTCCACTGTTAAAGGCATTACAATAGGAGAAACTGAACATAAAATTTCATTATATGCTGATGATGTCATGATGACAATTACAGATCCAGCTAACGCTCTCTCACAATTACATCATCTTATAGAACGGTTTGGCAGGATCTCAAATTATAAGCTCAATATTTTGAAAACAGAAGCATTAGCATTAAATTTATCGAGTCAATTACAGTCAGAGTTAAAAGTGAAATATAATTATGTATGGAAAGTCAATAATATTAAACATCTGGGAAAATTTCTGGATAAGGATATTCAGCATATGATTACAATTAACTACCGTAATCTATATTTGAAGATATTGGCTATTTTATCCTCCTGGAAACACATGCATTTATCTTTGACAGGGCATGTAGCGGCTACCAAGATGACTATTTTACCTAGGTTTATATACCTGTTAAGATGTATACCTTTTCAACTACCTAAATACTTAATAGATCAGTTTAAAAAAATATTGGATAAGTTTATCTATAATGGTAAAAAAACGAGAATTAAATCCATCATAGCTGCAAGGAAGTTTAATAAAGAGGCCTTGACCTTCCAATCCTAAAGTCATACCATGAGGCCACAATGCTATCACATTATATTAAATGGTTACATTATAGCTTTTTGAACCAGTGGCTACTCATTGAAAGAGCGTGTGTTCAAGGAGGTAATTTTAGCACTTTATTATTAGGAAAAGGTTCTAAGAAATCAATAGTCCTAACCAATCTCGAAATTATTAAATGGGGATTGAAATTTTGAAAGAAAGCTTTGGTCCAGTCAAATCTAGCACCAATCCCAAGTCCAATAATACAGTGAGGGAAACAAGTATTTGACCCCCTGCTGATTTTGAACGTTTGTAATCCGTTTGAACGTCTATCATTTTAATACTAGGTGTATTTTAACAGTGAGAGACAGAATAACAAAAAAATGCATGTCAAAAAAGTTATAAATTGATTTTGCAGGTCAATGAGGGAAATAAGTATTTGACCCCTTCAACTTAGTACTTGGTGGCAAAACCCTTGTTGGCAATCACAGAGGTCAGACGTTTCTTGTACTTGGCCACCAGGTTTGCGCGCATCTCAGGAGGGATTTTGTCCCACTCCTCTTTCCAGATCCTCTCCAAGTCATTAAGGTTTGGAGGCTGATGTTTGGCAACTCGAACCTTCAGTTCCCTCCACAGATTTTCTCTGGGATTAAGGTCTGAGACTGGCTACGCCACTCCAGGACCTTAACGTGCTTCTTCTTGAGCCACTCCTTTGTTGCCTTGGCTGTGTGTTTTGGGTCATTGTAATGCTGTAATACCCATCAACGACCCAATTTCAATGCCCTGGCTGAGGGAACAAGATTCTCACGCAAGAGTTGTCCCCTTAGGTGGGGATGGTATTCTTGGGGTCATAGGCAGCATTCCTCCTCCTCCAAACACGGCGAGTTGCGTTGAACCCAAAGAGCTTGATTTTGGTCTCATCTGACCACAACACTTTCACCCAGTTCTCCTCTGAATCAGTCAGATGTTCATTGGCAAACTTCAAACGGGCCTGTATATGTGCTTTCTTGAGCAGGGGGACTTGTGGGCACTGCAGGATTTCAGTCCTTCACCAGCGTAATGTGTTACCAATTATTTTCTTGGTGACTATGGGCTCAGTTGCCGTGAGATCATTACAAGATCTTCCCGTGTAGTTTCTGGGCTGATTCATCATCTTTCTCATGATCCTTGAAACTCACGAGGTGAGATCTTGCATGGAGCACCAGACCGAGCGAGACTGGCAATTATTTTGTGTTCTTCCATTTCAAATAATCGCACAACTGTTGTCACCTTCTCAGCAAGCTGCTTGGCGATTGTCTTGTAGCCCATTCCAGCCTTGTTAGGTCTATTAATCTTGGTCCTGACATCCTTGAACAACTCTTTGGTCTATGGCCATGGTGGAGAGTTTGGAACCTGATTGATTGCATTCATGTGGACAGGTGTCTTTTATACAGTCAACAAGCTGAGATTAGGAGCACTCCCTTTAAGAGAGTGCTCCTAATCTCAGCTCGTTACCCTTTATAAAAGACACACAGGAACCAGAAATATTGCTAATTAATTGAGGATCAAATACTTATTTCCCTCATTAATCTGCAAAACAATTTATAACTTTTTTGACATGCATTATTTTTTTGGGGGGGTTTGTTATTCTACCTCTCACTGTTAAGATACACCTACCATTAAAATTAAAGACTGATCATTTCTTTGTCATTGGACAAACGTTCAAAATCAGCAGGGGATCAAATACTTTTTTCTCTCACTGTATCTATTGAAGCGTTGAAAGAGGAAATGGGCTTCTCTTTCCTCTCAGAATGGACTAACAGGGGTATTAAAGAGTTAAAAGATCTATTCATTAATGACTCAATAGCCTCATTCTCGCAATTAATAGAGCAATTTAACTTACCAAAACAATCTTGGCTTAATTATATACAACCGTATTAAATTGCAATTCGGCAGATTCTAAAGCGCTGTATATAAGCACATGGCATATATTTGTTACAGAAGTTTTTAGTTAGTGAAGACCTTGCTTTTGGGTAGAAGTTCACTGACTAAAAACTTCTGTAAAAAAATATGCTATGTGCTTTAATAGAGCCCTTTAGAATTTGCCGAATTGCAATTTAATAAGGATGATAATGTTTAAATCAGCATGGAAAAGATCAAAATACTCATTCATAACTATAAGATCTTTAACAGATTTTGAGAAATTGATTCTGAGCAAAAACAAATCTCATTTAGCATCTAAGTGCTATTATTGCTTCTCTATGAACCTAAATAGTTATAAAACCATCAAAATGGCAAGTTGGGAGAGAGACATTCAGAGGACATGATCGGAAGAATGCTGGCTAAAAGCTTTAAATATTACTGAAAGATTTATAAAAGGTTCCTCACTTAGAGAAGTTTTTTCAAGGTTATAAACAAGTGGTATCCGGTACCTACTAGAATTTCTCAAATTAAACGTAATGATAGTCTAAAATTTTGTTGGAGGAATTGTGGCCAGATATGTTCCTACTCACATGTCTGGTATGAATGCCCAGTGATTCTGCAATTCTGAAAACACTGCTTGGACCATATTATGTCCCTGTTAAATATTCATTTTCAAGTCACTCTGGACATAAAGGCTTGCCCTATACAAATTATTTCTACTGCAAAATGCTTAATTGCCTCTAAATGGCGCCAGCATGTTGCCCCTTACTGGAACGAACGTAAGGCCATAAGCAGTAAAAATAGGGCTCTGGAAAATGTATTCCAGAAGCTTGGGGTGATCAAAACTCAAATTATAAGATGGAGAGTGTGGGATCACATATATAGTTGTGAGCATTCCGGGTTGTTGCTGGCAATGTGCGGCGGAGGCGCGCATTGCGCTAGTGGAGATGAGCGCCATAGGCACTCATCCCTACAACCCTGTACGACTTAGATGATGAGCGCTAAAGGCGCTCATTGCGCTGGTGGAGATAGGCGCTCATCCCTATGACCCCGTACAACTTTTAGGCAGTGAGCGCCAAAGGCGCTCACTGAGCTCGTGGAGATGGGCGCCATAGGTGCTCATCCCTACGACCCACGGGACTACAGATCAACAGAAAGCTCAATTATCCAATTCACAGTGCGATCCCCATCGCATTGAAAAATTATGGCCCATAATATTTTGAAAAGAAAAGCGGGACTTAATTTGCAGTACTGCACAGTTTAACTCAGACTGTAAACTCTGCAGAAATTTACAGACAACAAATTAAACCCAACAGGTAACGTTCAAAATGTAATTTTCTTAACTAAAATATTATGCGTCTGTCATTTTCAACAGAGACTGCCTGGAGAGTGTCACAGGAAGATTGGCAGCAGAGGACCCTCTTTCATTTATAGACAACAAATTCAAGATAACAGGTATGGTATAACAAGTTTAAAAAAAAACATGATCTATCCTTTTTGGTGTGCGCCAACGTGAAAAAGTACTGCAACCTAACTAACCCTCTAAGCCTAAACCCATAACCTACACCCCTAATGCCAACAGTGCCGCACACAAAAGAGGATAGCACACAAAAAAAAAAAGTTGCCCTACCCCGCTATTGCCAACAGTGGGGAACACAAAACAGGATACTACAAAAAATGTTGTTAACACATATAAAATGGAAGAATCTTGCCTTTTTTATGTTCCCCAACCTCTAAGCCCAACCCCATAAGCTAAACCTCTCTGGATATTTACTGTTCTGTATGGTCTTAGTACAAAAACAAATTGATTGAAAAGTTATTTTAACATTTGCATCTCTCTCTGTAATTCTCAACAGACACTGCCTGAAGAGTCTCATCATCTGTACAGCAATTTATACACAACACATTGAAGACAAGAGGTACAGTATTACAAATTTAAAAACAAAAACAAAATTCAAGTACTGCTGTTTACACATATAAAATGGAAGGACCGATCCTGTTTTGTGTCTGCCTTTGTGGAAACGTCATGCAACCTAAATAACACTCTAAGCCTAACCCCATAACTGTAAACTCTAATGACAACCATTGGCGCATGCAATTCAGGATAGTACCAAAAAAAAAAGTGCTACCCTAACCCCTAATGCCAACAGTGTTGCACACAAAACAGAAAAGCACAAATGGTCGTTAACATATACAAAATGAATTTACAATAACATAAGTATCTTAAGTATCAATTTTAGATTCCAATTACATATACCATTTTTTAACCCAATGGGGAAGCCAGGTTGGCAACCCAAATTAAACCCTTACAGTTACCCAAATTCAAAAGTACGTTTGAGAAATAATATTTCCCATGCTTGAATTTTAAAGTCGGCTCAAACTGCCATTCGATATGGATTTAATCCCCATTCTTATGTGGTGGAAAACTGACACAACAATGGATCATTGATTCATATTTGCAAGTTGGGGCAAATAATTTAAATTTCATCAAATATCAACAAGATAAACCCAACGAGTAGAACAGTATTGTGGACTGATGGATTATGTCCCCTAAAAGTCGCTACAAGCGGAGATCTGCCAGCTTGCAAAAGCCATCAATTTTACCTTCTTCTTTCCAAGGATCTCCTTGAAATCATGCGAGAAAGGTACAATGATTGCTATGGCTATTGTAAACTAAATTTGCGGGAAACCAGATTTGATTTAATTACATTTACATTTCATCCACAATTGCCAGAGATTGTACAGAATCTTCTAATTGGGCCAAACTTCTTACGATAGACCAGATTTAGTGGCAAGCGTCTTCAAAATCAAATTAACTGAAATTAAATACTTGACATAACCAAAAGTCAGTCTATTTGGCAAATGTCTGGCTTATGTTTATACCATAGAATTTAAAGAGAGAGGCCTTCCAAATGCACATATTGTTATAATCCTTCAAGAGAAATATAAATTGGATACCTGGTGATAAAGTGGATTCAGTGATTTTTGCTGAACTACCAGATCCAGAAACTACATTGGTAGACTATATGAGATTGTAACTCATTGTATGATTCATGGATTCATGAGGGAGATATTAATCCACAATCATCATGTATGGAAAATTAAAAAATGTTACTAACAGAATTTTTCTAAAGATTATAGAGACAAAACTTATGCTAATTGTGTATGGATATACATTACATAGAAGAAGAGAAGGCCAAAATGCCATTATTTGTGGAAAAAAGTTTGATAACAGATATGTGGTGCCATACAATACACATTTGCTCGTGAAGTATAATGCTTACATTAATGTGGAAGCTTGCACTTCTATAAAAATCAATTAAATATGTCTACAAATATATTTACAAAGGCTATGACGCAGCTACTGTAGTGGTCAAAAGTGTAGAAAATCTCATGTGGATGCTCCCAATGTAAGTGCAACCAGAAGCAATGTGCGTCTTCCCAAAATTTGAAATGCACGATCACTCACATGCAGTATATCGATTAGCTGTACATTTGCCCCAAAGGAACTTAGTTTACTTTAAATGTTGGAAATAAAAGAAGTGCTTTTGGCACAAAGTGAGCATCGATAACTACACTAACTGCGTGGTTTCAATTAAATTGTACCGACTTGGAGGCAAGGGAATTGTTATTGACATTCCATATCATTATGTTTTTGTTAATGGATTATGGCGATCAAATGCTCCAAATGCAATAGCTTTGTGGACTAAATTTAAAACAAATATGTCTGAAGACTTTTTGCAATGATACAATGAGCCTACTGCAGAATTAAAGCATTAATTGATAATTCAAGAGGTCTTTCTCTCTCAAGGATTAAATTGTGCAAATTTTAATCTGCCAGATCCAGGACTCATTGATAAATAAACTTTGAAGACTATGACACTGAGCTTCAAAACAAATGACACAAGAGCAACTTTCAACTTTAAATACTTTACAATTGCAAGCATTTAACGCCATAAAAGTGCAATAGAGGATGACTTGCTCAAGAGTGTTATTTCTATCTAGATGGACCTCGTGGATCTGGAAAAAAACGTATGTATATAATTTATTGATGAGTTTCATTCTCGCACAAGGTCAAATAGAACTGCCATTTGCAACAACTGGAATTGCCCAAACTTTTGTTAGAAGGTGGAATAACCGTTGCATAGTGCATTAAACTGCCAGTTCCCATTCTGGAAACATCAGTTTCAGATATTTCAAAAAAAAATTAAGAAAAGTCAATTAATTATAATCAATAAAGCTACAATTATGTCATGCCATGAGCTACAAATGTATTGACCATTTGTTGCGTGAGAGTCATGGATAATAATTTGCCTTTTGGTGGAAAGGTGCTATTGTTAGGTGGAGATTTTAGGCAAACATTACCTGTTTGTTGTCCAAGGAAATCGCACAAACATTGTGAAAACATGTATAAAGTCAAGTACACTATGGAAACCTCTTTACTCACCTCAAATTAGAACAAAATATGAGATCAGAAGGACAAAATTAATTCAATCAGTGGGTCTCAATAAAAATTGGAGGAGAAAAACAGAACAAATTAATAATTTTACTTCATGATACCGTGGAAATTCATTGCTAATGATTTGCAAACAGGACATTATATCGGCTATATTCCAAAATATAATAACTAACGATCATTATGAAGAGCTTGCAACCAAAGTAATATAACATCCAAAAATAAAGATGCATTACTTCTGAATATATGAAATATTCCAAATTAATAGATGCACCACAAAAAAATGATTCACAGTGCTGATTGTGTACTTGTGATAATTAATAAATTCAGTTGAAAAGTTTGTCATGAGTTTCTTTGTCAATTAACTCCATCTGGAATGCCCACATATTTTGCAGCTAAAAAAAGGTGCAAATGTCATGTTACTGCAAAATATGAACCCAAAAAAAGACTATGTAATGGGACCAGATTAAGACCATTTCATAAATGCAGAAATTCTAAATGGTACCCATAAAGGTGAAGGAGTTTTCATACCAAGAATCGATTTGGCACCAAGTGAAAGTAGCTTGCATTTTGTAATTCAAAGAAGACAATTTCCCGTCATTCATGGCATTGCCATGACCATTAATAAATCACAAGGACAAACTTTTAAATCCGTTGGAATCTTTTTAGAAGAACCAGTATTGGCACATGGACAACTCTATGTTGCATTTTTATGATGCAAGAATCCAGTGGAAATTAAAGTTTATATTGAAAAAAAAAACAAAGTCAAGGTGATTTATTAGATGATGGCCAATTTTTTTACAAAAAACATTGTCTGCTATGAAGTACTGTAATTTAAATTAGAAAAAAGAAGAACAATATCCTGTTTTTGATCTTACAAAAAACCCAATTAAAAAAGGAACAGTGCTCTTATATCTAGGACAAATTTTCTTAAATTTCCTGTTTCAATTTTAACACATTAAGTTCATGTTTGTAATGTTAAAATTGTGTTTTCCAAGGACTGAAAAGTTTTTTCATTGTATGTAATTAAGGGTTCATGTTAGTAGGAGGATGATTATTTGTTGTAGAATGTAAATGTTTAATAACATAGAGAGTATTGATCCAGGGAGTAATCAGATCGCCAGTTGATGGGGTCACGAAGGAATTATTTTTTTTGCCCACTTATGAAACAATTTAACAAGTTTCACTGTTTTGGGGGGGGGGGGGGGGTGCCTTGCTCTGGATTCAATATTCAAGATCACTGTATTTTTTGACAATTTACAGTAAGTTTAAATGTTATTACATTACATTAATGTTTGCATTGTTATCATTGTATTTTACAAGGTTTGAAAAGTTGTTTTATTGGATGTAATTAAGGGTTTATGTCAGTAGGAGCATAATCATGTGTTCAAAATGTATATGTATGTTTAAATAGAGAGGATTCATCCAGGGAGTAATCTGATTGCCAGTTACTGGGGTCAGGAAGGAATTATTTTTTTTACCCCTTTGATACAATTGGCTAAGTTTCAATGGGGTTTTTTATTGTTTGCCTTCCTCTGGATTCACTACCTATGTACTTTACCAGTAGTTCAACTACAAGTTGCATGTTAAGAAGCATTCTGTAATGGTTTAAAATACTCATTCATACAAAGTTGACCTATTGTTATGTTAATCATACATAGCTCTGAATTAAAATTGGCAGTATTGTTATAAATAATTTGTTGACGACTGTTTCCAATATAAGTTGCATGTTACAAAGCTTTATGTAATGGTTCACAATACATATTCATACAAATGTAATCCATTGTTATATTATTACTGCATACATGACAATTAAAAAGGTTAATATGGTTTAACAGTTGTTGAAATACAAATTGAATGTTAATTTTTTTTTTTACAAAATTACAATTGTTGTACTTCCTTGTAGATAACAAAAAGGTTAAGAGTTCGGAGACTCACATTGTGTGGCAAACAGCATTCCCAGCTTTAACATTTTATTGACCGTCATTTTTTGACGGACAAGTCACTAGTTTGTATATAAGTAACTAAACAACAAAGTTGATGTATTATAAAAAAAGGGGCTATGAATGTTCCAGACCACAACTCGAGAGGGACCATATCCAATGTTCAAGATGTTTTTATTATGTACTAGCGAATTGCCCATCAAAAAATGACGGCAATGGGTAAGGTAGCTAATGCTGTTTAGTGTGTAATAATGAAATATATAATACATTAATAAATGAATATACTTTAGCTATTTTAAAGCATTGTGTGGAAGAGCTGTGAATGTGTTTTGATGTTGCTGCAGCATTAGTGGTGTGGATCTGCTGTGTAAGCGTGCTGAATGTGTGCAGTGTAACACTGTGCGTGTGCGAGCCTAAACCGTTGTCGTGTACTTCCGCATTGGCGTAAAATGGCGAGTAATGTGTGGTATACGTTTGTATCGGATATCCGTAGGTGTTTTGTGGTGTTTTGCGAGTTTCTTGTGGTGTTTTGCGAGTTTAGAGTGCTGTAGCCTCGTTTTCGTTTTGTTCGGCGGCCATTTTTTCTCTCGCTTCGATTTTTTTTTAGTCTCTAAGCTGTTTTATTTCGAGTTAAATCGAGGTGTAAGTTGTATTTTTGAGGTGCTGGGTGCTCCCTCTTGGTGTAGGTAAGTTTTTTTATGTATGTGTGTGTGTATGTATTGTGTTTTACATTTTGTAATGTTCGCGAGTTGCGTCCGAGTGTTGCGAGTCCGAAATGTGTGTGAACGTGTGTCGTATGTTGTTTGCGAGTGTCGTAATGTGTGTGTCGTACTGTTTGGATTGCGACGTGAAGTTTGCGAGGGTCGCAGTTGCTGGCATGGAGCGCCTTCGGCGCTCCATGCCAGCAACTGCGGCCCTCGCTTTGCGAGGTCCTCGGTGCTGGCATGGAGCGCCTTTGGCGCTCCATGCCAGCAACTGAGACCCTCGGGCAGTGCCCTCGCTTTGCGAGGGCCTCGGCTCGCTGTGCGAGCCGCGGCCCTCGCTACGCGAGGGCCGCGGGCTCGCTACGCGAGCCCGCAGCGTTAGCAACAACTCATACTCTCACAACTATATATGTGATTGTTCTATGTTATATGTTTTATGTTATATGTAAAACAGACAAGACTACTACTACTGGATATATTTGTGAGTAACAAAATAGTTGATTGTCTGGAAATGTTTGCATAAAACTCAATAATAAAAAAAATAAGTTAAAAAAAATACATTTTAGATGCCCATGGGTTTCCCAATGGAACCCATGGCTATGTAGAATGGGGGTTGATCTGGGTAGGAGGTTAGGTTTTGCAGTGGTAAAGGGGAGATATGCAGTGAGCAGGGAGGGGAAAGTGGTCACAAAGGCATTTGGAAGCCTTTACGTGTGCTCTGGAGTATTTGTATTGTTACTAGGAAAAATCAAGGGAGTTGCAAGTGCCAAGTAGTTTTGAGTTATTTGGAATTGAATAGCTTTTTAGAGCTCAGGTAACTCTTAAAATTCCTGATGCCTTAAAATCAGTACATCATGGAATATTTTGCGGCTCTGACTTGCCGTAGTCATCAGGGGTAGCTCTCTTGCAATCATGTTGAAAGGGAGAATAGAATAGCTCGGGAAAGTTACTTGGCGCGTTTTTACTGTAAGTTTGCGATATAGGGAAAAGAATAGAGTTTTATTTGCATTAATTTAAATTTAAAAACATAATTGTTACAGAATATTCATATTCATTCTGGTATACTAAGCAGATATAAAACAGATGTAAGATTTTTTTGTATATTATTTAATGTTAGTAAGGCTTTTTAACTTCATTTTAGGATAATTCTGCATCACATTTAAGTACTGATGCATGTCAGCCATGCTTATTGTATGCTACAACTTACTCACTGTGTCTATTTGAAATGGGTAAATGATACATGCACTTACATTATAACGGTGGTAACCAATTCAACCCGATGAGGGCCGCAAACAGTCCAGGATTTCAATAGCTGTCTGCTTGCGTATTCACATGCTCTCTGATTGAGCCCAGGTACATCAGTTGAGTGACTCATCTTTTGGACGGGAGTGTTAGCAGCCCTTAGAACTTGGCAGTATGTGACAGCCTAAAAAAAAAATGGCAGCCTAAAAAAACGAAAACAAGGCTACACCACCCCTAACCACGCAAAACACTGCCAGGCACATAACACTTTTATCTAGGAACGTACGAGGTACAAAATACACTATTAGGAAGGACGGAAAATGCTAGAGAGACGCGTAACACATACACAATCGCCGCCATTTTAAAACACTAACTTGCAACTAATAACATTACCATTATAAAATGCTGCTTTACCCAACTAAACAAACGTTTTGGCCTCGCGCACGCAGCCTATGTATACTGCACACTTGCCACATTGCTGACACTTTCTTCTCAGGTTAGCAACAGTCCAAATGTACATTGTATGCTGAAGGAAAATCAAAAGAGATTGAAATAGGTAAAGTATATTAATGTATTATTTCATTAATTAATAAATTATTTAAAAATATATATATTTATATATATATATATATATATATAATATATATATATATATATATATATATATGAAAATAGCAGAGGATAGGCTCACAGTGAGCGCCGAGGGTACTCAGAGGAGCAAAAGTACACGAGGGGAGGGGCTCGCAATGAGCGCCGAAGGTACTCAGAGGACCAAAAGCCTTACATTGTGTGGCAAACAGTATTACCTGCCTTACAATTTTATGATTCGCTAGTTCATAATAAAATGCTGATGATAATTTGATTACACTCAGACTATTTTTTGCAATATTTAATAATAATATACACATTACATGCTTAGATAGGATTATTGTTGAGGATTAAGTGAAATGGATAGACATATACAGCCTTATTAAATTGCGATTTACAGAAATGTTTAGTTAGTGAAGACCTTGCTTTTAAATAGAAGTTCACTAACTAAAAACGTCTGTAAAAATAATATGCTCTGTGCTTATATAGAGTCCTTTTCAAATGGCTGAATCGCAACTTAAGGCTGATATTCGTTGTAAACGGAGATGGTGTTTATAAACCAGGTAGTTTGGTGTTAGCCCCTGGAGTTGGGTGTTGTACATGGTTAGTTTAGCATTAATTGCATGGTACTGTTTAATGGTGTGAGTATGTGTATTTTTTTTTCTTTTTTCAAATGGTGAGATGCTTGACTGACCTATAACATTTACAGCTTTAGAAGGCAATGATGACATTGGTTTTTAATTACTGTTTTGTGCTTTATTATGTGTAGGCCTCAATTTTATTGGTCCATGACTAAACTGCATGTAAAACAATCAACGATACAATTTTTTTATTGCAGCATGTAATAGCAACATTATATGTATTATTTTCACATGTAAAAATTTAGATCATGCCAATGTCTTAGTTATTAATATATATAAAGTAATGAAGGAGTATTGTATAATTGAAAAACAACTGTTTATTTCCTTGAAAAGGGATGGTCTTATCAAATATCTACAAATGTAATTCTGTTATATGTATGTATTTCCACTATAAAACTGATCCTCCTTTACCAAAAAGATAAATAAGAAGTAGGTACAAGTGTTACTTGACCGCTTAAAAACATAACATTATAAACCACACCATGCATAGTCCTATGACTAAAACAATGGACAGCTATATCAAAATAATATATATTCTACAGTGATTCATTTTTTATGAACTAATCAAAGTCTTAGTGTAAGAATATTGTTAAAATATTATTACATGTTTAAAATAAAAATCTGTTTTAATATTTTTTCTCGATAACTAAAACAAGTTTATTTCATGTTAAAGAGCATTAAAAACTGTCTATACATTGTACTAACAGCTTTTCTCTGTAACCATTTCTAAAGCATAGTATACTTGCCAGGTGGCCAGTTTTCTTTTGGCTACATCAGATTCTCAATCACATATAAATACGAGATTACTCATACTTGGTACATGCCCAATGTATTATGACTGGAGGAAGACAAAGCAATTATTTTTTATTCCTTTGAGTTCTAAGTCAAATCATTAGCACATGGACTGTGAATTATAAAAGATTGGCAAGTAAGCATTCATCCCATTCTGCAAGGCTTAAGGCACACTCAACAAGGGCGGAATCCACTTTGTCTCATGTACAGACTTTCTGATGGTTTAAAACATACACTTTGTATTTTGTACTTTTAGGTAATAAATTCTTATGGAGATAGTTTAATGGCAAAAAATAAGTACAGTAAGCTTAAACCGATCTGTATGCAAAGTTGCTTGTATGCAAGGGTGTAGTGGGGGGATGGGGGGAATCCCCTAAGATTATATGAACCAGAAACACAAAAAATAGCAAAAGTAAACGTAATCATACATTACCAGATTTGGCCACTAGAGTGCTATGGAGCAGTATGTCTTTCCCATGAAAGCTTTGAACCATAATTTATTTAAATATATATATATATATATATATATATATATATATATATATATATATATATACAGTATATACATACAGTGCCTTGCAAAAGTATTGAATTTTTACCTATTTTGTTACATTACAGCCTTCAGCCAGTTCAATGTTTTGTTAATCTGAAATTTATGTGATGGATCAGAACACAATAGTCTACGTTAAAGAAGTGAAATGAGAAAATTTTAGAAATAGAAAACCGAAAATTGGCATGTGAGTATGTATTCACCACCTTTGTTATGAAACCCATAAAAAGCTCTGGTGCAACCAATTACCTTCAGAAGTCACATAATTAGTAAAATGATGTCCACCTGTGTGCAATCTTAAGTGTCACATGATCTGTCATTACATATACACAACTTTTTTGAAAGGCTGCAACAGCTAAGCAAGAGACACCACTAACCAAACACTGCCATGAAGACCAAGGAACTCTCCAAACAAGTAAGGGACAATGTTGTTGAGAAGTACAAGTCAGCGTTAGGTTATAAAAAAAAATATCCAAATCTTTGATTATCCTCAGGAGCATCATCAAATCTATCATAATCAAATGGAAAGAACATGGCACAACAGCAAACCTGCCAAGAGACGGCCGCCCACCAAAACTCAGGGACAGGGCAAGGAGGATGCATAGTTCCACAGCAGAGACTGGAGTATCTGTACATAGGATGACAATAAGCTGTACGCTCCATAGAGTTGTGCTTTATGACAGAGGGACCAGAAGAAAGCCATTAATTTCAACAAAAAACAAAATGGCACATTTTGAGTTTTTTGAAAAGGCATTTAAGAGACTCCCAAAATGTATGGAGGGAGGTGCTCTGGTCTGATGAAACTAAAATTGAACTTTTCAGCTATCAAAGAAAACGCTATGTCTGGCGCAAACCCAACACATCACATCACCCAAAGAACACCATCCCCACAGTGAAACATGGTGGTAGCAGCATCATGCTGTGGGGATGTTTTTCAGCAGCCGGGACTGGGAAACTGGTCAGAGTTGAGGGAAAGATGGATGCTGCTAAATACAAGGATATTCTTGAGCAAAACCTGTACCACTCTGTGCGTGACTTGTGGCTATGACGGAGGTTCACCTTCCAGCAGGACAATGACCCCAAACACACAGCTAAAGCAACACTTGAGTGGTTTAAGGGGAAACATGTAAATGTGTTGGAATGGCCTAGTCAAAGCCCAGACCTCAAACCAATAGAAAATTTGTGGTCAGACTTAAAGATTGCTGTTCAGAAGCGCAAACCATACAACTTAAAGGAGCTGGAGCAGTTTTGCAAGGAGGAATGGGCTAAAATCCCAGTGGTTAGCTGTGGCAAGCTCATAGAGACTTATCCAAAGCGACTTGGATCTGTGATTGCCGCAAAAGGTGGCTCTACAAAGTATTGACTTTAGGGGGGGTGAATAGTTATGCACATTGACTTTTTCTGTTATTTTGTCCTATTTGTTGTTTGCTTCACACTAAAAAAAAAAATCTTCAAAGTTGTGGGCATGTTTTGTAAATTAAATGATGCAAATCCTCAAACAATCCACATTAATTCCAGGTTGTGAGGCAACAAAACATGAAAAATTCCAACGGGGGTGAATACTTTTGTGAAGCACTGTATATGTATGTGTATATATATTGTGAGAATAAAGGTGGAATAGTGGTTGATGGGAGATACATCAGACCTGATTTGCTAGACAGCAACCAGAGGATTTCTCAGTTAAATGCCCCAGGGAGAGATGTTACAGTTTGCAATATGCATAGCTGATGCTCTGCAAAACATGGTATGGGTCCCTGGGGCGGAGTATTTGGAGAGCAGGGGGGGCCAATGCTCCAACAGCACTAGTTGCTGTATAAACAGACCACAGCTTGGATCTGGTTTTTAAGAGTTAGCTAATTGGCACTCACCTGTAGCTACTCAATTAGCAGACAGGCCTTTAAAAGAAGAGAGCAGCCTGCTCCAAGGGGCAGAGGAAAAGACAGCTAGGAGAGGCTGCGCTTATTGCAAAGACATTGCTTTTGTTTGGGAAATTGGTAAGTGGGAAAGCCACCCAATTGCAGATAGCAAGTACTGTCTAGTAAGAGCTCAAGTAAGAGCAAGGGATTTTGTTTGTTTGGTTATTATTTAAAGTACCTGCTTTCAA
>CM050165.1:269453235-269477516 GCA_027410445.1 Discoglossus pictus | reverse complement strand
TTGCAGCCGATGTGGGAGCCTCCACCTCCGCAAATGCGGCCTACGGCACAACTAATATATATATATATATATATATATATATATATATATATATATATATATATATATATATTAAAGTTGTTTGATAACAGTATCTGATTATACAAGAGTCCAGCTATCTATTCAAAGGCAACAGCTGCAAGCAAACCTATATCAAAATAACCCAAGAACTTTACATCACAAGTGGCCTGTATGGACACTAAAAACGGAGCCTTGGTAGGTGTGAGAAACTTTTGTAAGTTAGACAGCTGAAGTCCCTAGATGGCTGTAGGGATATAACCTAAGAACTAGCTACTTAATTTAACTTAAGCACCATATATGACTTTTTACAGAGCAGATACAGCATAATCACATATTATAAAATTGTCAAATTGCAATTTGTCGTCACCCTTGCGAGTCTCACGAAGCAAGGCAAGCAGTTGAGGCATTTAAGCACGCAGGACCGAAGGCGCTCCTGCGAGCCTCACGAAGCGAGGCGAGCAGTTGAGGTACGTGGAACTTGGGATGAAAAGGAGGCTGAGCAAAGCCAGGCACGCAGGACTTAAAAAATACACAACGGCGAAGAAACTAAGACAAACAACGCCAGGGACGCAGCACTTTGAAAATAAAACAAACGACAGTCAGCACGCGCCACACAAACAATCAGCAGACACACAGAGGAGAAACACACAGGGAAGGGACAGGGGGAGATGCTGGAAAGAGACACATGCCATTCCGAAGTACAAAACTTGCAGGTTAATGAACCCTGAGCGGCCCGGACAGTAGGCGGGAGGAAGGTGCCCATCGCGGGGCTCAGAGAAGCAAAAGCATCACATTGTGTGGCAAACAGCATTGCCTTGCTTACAATTTTTTTGCCGTCATTTTTGACGGGCAAGTCGCTAGTGTATTATAAAAACCCATGTACTGTCCACGGAACATAGTTCTGGGAAGAGTTCTACAGAGAACCTCCAAGGAAGGAACTCCCTGTGGAAGGCTAGAGTGACCTGTAGACTTTGATGTGGTGACTATATTGATTTTCTTAAACTATTGAGTCCAACAGGGTAATTATTTTGCTGTTCTGTTGGATTATTCAAATAACTGATTATTTTCTTCTCGCCCCGTTACTGCTGAAAAGCTTATTAATGTTATGTCTTTATACTGGTGATGTATTTGTGTAGAGATATATTAATTAATGCTTTTTTTTCTCCCTCTCTGCATACTGGTAATATATTGATTATATATTGGTGTATATATTAAGGTTTCTTTTTATCTGCATACTGGTGATATATTAATGATATGTTGGCGTATAGATTAATCTGTATACTGAGATTATCTGTGTTGTTGACTAAACATCATTATGTTTTTTTTTATCTCACTGTATACTGTGGTGATATACATTTTATTAGGTGTCTTCCTTTCTTAATTAGTTGTAGGAGTCAGCCATTTCGTGCCACATATATCTATACGAGTTGTTTTTCTGTACAAGGTTTAACCTTATTTTTCCTTTGTTTATATCTATTTTTCATATACCTTTACATTTGTGACAGTTTAATCTTGAATATTTTTTACTTTGTTTTTCCCACTCGTTCTTGTATGATTATTTGTTATATAATATTTATAAATATATAAAATTGAAATTTAAACCTATTTGGTTTTATATGAATTTTAAAAGAAACAGCAAACATAACAATAACACAAACTGAACATTGGCTGGAAAATAAACTTAAAATTATTGATGCTGAAGCTTCTGGGTCATCCTGAATTCTGTTTTCTTGGGAGAAGGCTCATTGCAGGCCGTAAATGCGGACCTCGTGAAGCCAGTGTCCGCAATTGCGGAGGTGGAGGCTCTACGGGGCCTCACTCACAGTCAAAAACCACCCAGAAAAATGGGACTTTGAGAAAAAAACACGCTGTGGTCGCAAAAATGAAAAGTTAATGGCCAAACGCGTACATCAAAAAACAACACAAACAATGAAGAAAAAAAAAAAAAAAAAAAAAAAAACTTCCACACAGCATATGGGGACAGCCAGCACATCTGCCACTAAGGTTGCACGCGATTTTAAGCCGAATTTGCGTTTCGAAACTTCAAAATCAGCTAAGCGAGAAAAAAAATGGCTCCCCGAAAAAAAAGGAAAATGAGGCTACACGACCCCAAAGCGTGCAAAAACGCCACCAGGCACGTACGACTTTGCCAGGCACGTACGAGGTACAAAAATACACAGTTAGGAAGCACGGAAAATGCTTGCGAGGCGCGTAACACAGACAAACGACGCAATTTTACAACACTAACTTGCAACTAATAACATTACGAATCTAAAATTGCGCCTTACATAACTAAGCCAACGGTTTGCCTTTGCGCACACAGCCTATTTCTAATGCACAGTTGGGACATTGATGACACTTTCTCCTCAGTCCAGAGACAGTCCAACTGTACATTGTATGCTGCAGGAAAATAAAAAGAGATTGCTAGCTCTTCAGGCTATTGATGGCTGAATATATTAATTACAAATACAGTCAGGTCCATAAATATTGGGACATCGACACAATTCTAAACTTTTTGGCTCTATACACCACCACAATGGATTTGAAATGAAACGAACAAGATGTGCTTTAACTGCAGACTTTCAGCTTTAATTTAAGGGTATTTACATCCAAATCAGGTGAACGGTATAGGAATTACAACACTTTGTATATGTGCCTCCCACTTTTTAAGGGACCAAAAGTAATGGGACAATTGGCTGCTCAGCTGTTCCATGGCCAGGTGTGTGTTATTCCCTCATTATCCCATTTACAAAGAGCAGATACAAGCTCCAGTGTTCATTTCAAGTGTGCTATTTGCATTTGTTGCTGTTAACTCTCAATATGAGATCCAAAGAGCTGTCACTGTCAGTGAAGCAAGCCATCATTAGGCTGAAAAAACAAAACAAACCCATCAGAGAGATAGCAAAAACATTAGGTGTGGCCAAATCAACTGTTTGGAACGTACTTAAAAAGAAAGAACGCACCGGTGAGCTCAGCAACACCAAAAGACCCGGAAGACCACGGAAAACAACTGTGGTGGATGACCGAATAATTATTTCCGTGGTGAAGAAAACACCCTTCACAACAGTTGGCCAGATCAAGAACACTCTCCAGGAGGTAGGTGTATGGGTGTCAAATTCAACAATCAAGAGAAGACTTCACCAGAATAAATACAGAGGGTTCACCACAAGATGTAAACCATTGGTGAGCCTCAAAAACGGGAAGGCCAGATTAGAGTTTTCCAAACAACACCTAAAAAAGCCTTCACAGTTCTGGAACAACATCCTATGGACAGATGAGACTAAGATCAACTTGTACCAGAGTGATGGGAAGAGAAGAGTATGGAGACGGAAAGGAACTGCTCATGATCCAAAGCATACCACCTCATCAGTGAAGCATGGTGGTGGTAGTGTCATGGCGTGGGCATGTATGGCTGCCAATGGAACTGGTTCTCTTGTATTTATTGATGATGTGACTGCTGACAAAAGCAGCAGGATGAGTTCTGAAGTGTTTCAGACAATATTATCTGCTCATATTCAGCCAAATGCTTCAGAACTCATTGGACGGCGCTTCACAGTGCAGATGGACAATGACCCGAAGCATACTGCAAAAGCAACCAAATAGTTTTTTAAGGGAAAGAAGTGGAATGTTATGCAATGGCCAAGTCAATCACCTGATCTGAATCCGATTGAGCATGCATTTCACTTGCTGAAGACAAAACTGAAGGGAAAATGCCCCAAGAACAAGCAGGAACTGAAGACAGTTGCAATAGAGGTCTGGCAGAGCATCACCAGGGATGAAACCCAGCGTCTGGTGATGTCTATGCGTTCCAGACTTCAGGCTGTAATTGACTGCAAAGGATTTGCAATCAAGTATTACAAAGTGAAAATTTTATTTATGATTGTTAATCTGTCCCATTACTTTTGGTCCCTTAAAAAGTGGGAGGCACATATACAAACTGTTGTAATTCCTACACCGTTCACCTGATTTGGATGTAAATACCCTCAAATTAAAGCTGAAAGTCTGCAGTTAAAGCACATCTTGTTCATTTCATTTCAAATCCATTGTGGTGGTATATAGAGCCAAAAAGTTTAGAATTGTGTCGATGTCCCAATATTTATGGACCTGACTGTAGGTAAAGTATATTAATTTAAGTAACTAATTAATTAATTATTATTTAAAAAAAAAACAGATATATATATCTGTCTATGTGATGAGCACCAGAGGTGCTCAAAGAGGAGCAAAAGTACACGAGAGAAGAGGCTTGCAATGAGCGCCAAAGGTGCTCAGCGCGAGGCTTGCAATGAACGCGAAGGTCCTCAGAGTACAAAAAGCTTTACTTTGTGTGGCAAACAGCATTGCCATGGCTTAAAATGTTATATACACACATATATACATATATATATATATATATATATATATATATATATATACACACATACATATATACACACATATTCATACATACACACACACACACACATAGAGTGAGAGACATATTTGTGTATGTATGTATATACACAAACACTTCTGGCTCATAAATATTTTCCCAAGAATAATTTTTCTCTATAACTGGCTTTCTTCTAGACTCCTAGAAACAGCGTGTCTGGCTGCTATAAAGTCAATCACTTTTTTTCACCCCTGTGTGTGTGTGTGTGTGTGTGTGTTTGTGTATATATCTCTCTGACACCCTCTGGGTTGAAAAGGTTGGGGACCACTGCTCTAGGGGACTTTAATCATATATGGTGGGCATGTGCCAAAGTGGGGGAAATCGACACAATTATTCTCTCAATTAATAATACATTTCAATCCTTCCAACAAGGGAGACATGCCTCCTAGGTATCCCTAGATATCCATGCAGCCCATCAAAAAACACAAATAAAAATAAAAACTCTTCCAATATTTTGCCTTACCTGTCAAACACTGGATGGCTAAAAACTGGAAAAAGCCCACGTTAAACTTAAGAGAAGTCACCTTCAAAATTAACTACATAATGATCAATGAAAAGCTATCCTACAGGATACTTTCCCCCTTTTTCTCAAGATATGGACACTCTGGCATATCTGCCGGCATATCATCCCAGTGTAGCAGGCACATACTTGACTGTGGTTGGTGGTGGGGAGCGGAGGCTGCCAAAATCTTGAATGATTTACATAGAAGGAATAGATGGTAAGTTTGCCAGACTTGATTCCCCCTACTGAATAGAATAGTTTATAGGATAACAGCTGTAAGACTCTAGGACACAACAAATGTCAAAATCAACTGTTTAACATTTTATTTATTTTCAACATTTCATATTCTCAAGTCCAATCAACTACTAAGAAAGCAGTTCAAATCAACTGGTAAAAGCCTATATATTGAAGAAGTTTACTCTACTATAGGGTAAGACAGCTTTAATCTCTGCAGTTCATCTACATGGAGAAGATAAGAATAAAATGTTCTCAAAACATTGGCATTGCAACACTGCGCACTCAAGTGCAAGGAATCCACATTGTGAAAAGTGAGAGTATGGCTTCATCACAAGTGTCCACTCTCATGAGAGAGGAGAACAGGAACAGGGGATGGTGCAAAAGGTGAGAAACCGTTACTCTGAAGAAAAGTACTAAAAGCAAGTGATGTGTAAATTTTATATCACAGTGACATCAAAGAAGATGAAATTCATCAGTTAACCTAGTTAAACATTTAAAGCCCCTCTAAAACCATTGGAAATGAAAAACAGATGTTCTTTAATTAAAGAGGCAACATTGAATGGAAAAATAAAACAATAGATTAAAAACAATGTTTCCACTTCACTAATACTGGACTTACTTTTAATTTTTGAGTAAGTCTGTTTAGCTCCTCTCGGAGCAGCTTACACTCTTCTTGTGCTTCATGGGCTTTCTTCTTCTCAGACAGGAGCTGCCGCTGGTAACTGCTTTGAGTCAGTTCAATGTTCTTCTCCAAGTCCTGCAGATGATAAATAGGAATAGTATATATATTAGATCACATTAAAAATGCACCGAAAGTCAGATTTGAACATTTTACATTTGGGGTATGTTTTCTTTACAAACTTAAACAAAACAAAAATACTCTATAGAAATCTAGAATTCTGCAAGATGAAAAATGTATGTCTACCTAGTATTACGGAAATGGTACACCTTATCAGCCCTATTAAATTCCAGCCTCGTAGATACAAGGTTTGTACTTAAGCCCTGTGTGCTTCAACTTCTGAATAGTTACAATGCTATTAAATTAGCCCTGCTGCGGGCAACGTGTGAGCTACTCAGCACGGCCGGCCGTGTCAACACAGAGAAACTGTGCATGAGGAGTGACAGCCTGCGAGATGATCTGGCAGGCTCCCCCACCTCATCAATAGCCGCAGGGGTCCTGCACGGGACCTCTGCAGCAGTCCTACATCCAAGCACTGTTGTTGGGGGTACTCCAAGTACCCCCCCCCCCCCACACCCCACACACACACACACACACAGCATTTCTTTTTTGTGTTTTATGCGTTATACTAATGGTATGTATCTTTTTTCCAGGGGCCGAGCCGAAAAACAGAAGAAGATGGGCCGGGGCATGCTGGAAAGGTAAGTTTAATACTGTAATTGTAATGTTTATTTATTATATATAATGTTTAATTTTTTACTAATCTGAATTTTCCTTTTTTCCTAGGGATGCGATCTGAAGGGATATCTGCAAAGGTAAGTGGTCTTATTTATTCTATTTTAGCTTAAATTTAGGGGGTATTGTATAGATAGGGGGAAATGTATTGTAGTTAGGTGTATATTTATAATGTATTTATTACTGTACTGTTATGTATATTTGTGTATGCCTTTTTCTTTGCAGGTGTTTAATTATTTTTTATTTTATGTAATGGCGGGCGGGTTTGTTATGTTTTATTTTATTTTTTTTTGCAGTGAGGGGGGTTTGTAATGTCCTTTTATTGTGTACCTTCGATTTTTTATTTTTGGTGTTTTTTGTGTGTGTGTTATTAGTAGGGTGGGAGGTTTAATAGGGGGTTAGGTAGGTAGGTAGGGGTTAATAGGTTAAGGTAGAGGAGGTTAGTTTAGATTTAGTGGTTTATTTGGAGGGAATAGTGTAGTGTAGTGTTTGTATTTAGTGTCTTTATAGACTGATTGGGTTAAATAGAGGCTTATGGGGGTCTGTATAGATCCTTATAAATGATGGTATTAAATATTGCTAGATGGGGTTAAATAGGCCAAGTTAAGGTTATTAGGTCCAGATAGGTTTAAATAGGCCCAATAAGGGTTAGATAGGCTCACTTAGGGTTAGATAGGGTTTAGTATGTGCTAATGGGGTATAGTTAGGGTTAATACTGTAGTGCTTAGACTTTGTCATATGGCACTTGTAGGGTTAATCTAGGGGTTAATAGTGTCCTATAGGGGTCTATATAGACCCCTATTGGACTGAGGGGGTTAATTATATATAGAGCCCCATGAGTGACAGGGTTAATTAAGGGCTTATGGGGGTCTGTATTAACCCCCATGAGTGATGGGGTTTATTTTTGCCTCATGGGCCTCTGTATAGAGCCCCATGAGTTATATTGTTAATTTAAGTGCTCATGGGGCTCTGTTTAGAGCACCATGACTGATGGGGTTTATTTTAGGTGCCTGGGGGGTACTTATAGTACCCGCCACGGCAGGAGTTAATATCTTATAGCGCAGGTCCTTTAAGGACCAGCAAGGAGGGAAATTTAAATTTTTTAAATGCAGCAGGGTCACGATTTATGCCGACCGGGGACCACCGCTGCAAGGGTTAATGTGGGGAGGCAGTGGGGGGTCCTTAT
This sequence comes from Discoglossus pictus, assembly GCA_027410445.1. Lineage (NCBI taxonomy): Eukaryota > Metazoa > Chordata > Amphibia > Anura > Alytidae > Discoglossus > Discoglossus pictus. The sequence continues at coordinate 269,469,688 of CM050165.1, read as the reverse complement.
TGGGATCCCCAGCATAGAGGAAGTTAATTTTAGGTGCCGCAGGACCGTTAAGGAGCCACGTCTGGGAATTTGAATCTTTTAAATGCAGTGGGGGCCTGATCTATGCCGATCGGGTTAATATGGGGGGCTGCTGAGGTCCCTATGGACCCCTGCAGCAAGGGGTTATTATTGGGATACTTAGGGGTCCCAATGGTGATCTCTAGCATTGAGGGGGTTAATGTTAGCTGCCGCGGGGGTACTTGCAGTATCCCCGTGGCCAGGATTGGTTAATAGTGTGCCGCAGGCCCTTTAAGGACCCGAGGCGGTAAAAAAATTTTTTTTTTAAATGCAGCAGGGGCCTGATCAACCCTCGCTGCAAGGGGTTAATGTGGGGAGGCTGCAGGGGTCTCTATAGGGGATGGGGATGTGTTTAGGGAGCAGGGGGGAGCATTAGACGGCTGTGACGGGCTGCTCCGAGGCAGCACTTATAGGCTTTAGGATCCCTTGCTGGCACTTTTTTGTGCCCGTAGGGATTCTTCAGAGGTGCGAGGTTCACCTCATAGATTTATGGCTGCGTGTTACTACGTAGCTCCCTCTGAGCCTATTCTCTGACGTTTTTGGGTCTCATCTCGCAAAGCAGGCTACGAGGGACGTATTGAGGAATGGGTCCTCGCAAACAGCAAAAAACTTTTGCAAGGAACGAGGGAACTACAAGGGCTAATTTACTGATGCTTTAAATAAATACAAAAATGGTAGAGGATTATGAGAAGCTCACAAGTGAAGTTTCTTGTGGATACTCATTTCATAATGAGATTTTAAAAACGTATTTTTTGTGAAGGAATAAAATCACAATAATCACATGGTTATAATATTTTATCAAATTATCTAAAATTGGTTCCTTGGGCTGGCGAACACTGCAGTATTATACTAGTCTGTAACAAATGAAATCAGCCCAACAAAAATAAAAAAAATCAGACTTTGTTCAAATAAAGGACCTCTAAAAGTGTCAAAATTACATTATACATTACGTGCAATAAGTTTTTCAACCGTTAAATAAATATAGTATTTATATTATAACCATAATATTCAATTTTGCTTTAGTTGGCAGCATACATTTTTGCCTTTGGTTCGAACAAGATTCAATACCAGACAGGTACATTGATTCAGATAATTCGAGTAGCCAATTGACAATAGAACTAAATATAAGAATAAGCACAAAGTAGGATAACCCACCCTTCAGAATACAGGCAGTCGAAAATGTATATACCTATTATATAAGCAGACTTACTAAATATGAGATATTCTGTATGAGTGCTTTAGTAATCCTTGTTTACATAGCTGATAATGTTATACTTTGTAACAATGTCACATCTTTGGAAAGTATGTAACAACCCAATGATAAGTATCCATTTAAAATATGCTTTTGTGCTTTAAAAAACTTAACAGTCTGACAAACTCATGGCAATGGCTGTGCTCCTTCTTGAGGTGGTCAAAAAGTGTTGTGTTCTCACAAGCAGCAATCTGATCTATAAAAAGATGAGGACCTATGGCTTCAAGTAAAATGGATTTATTGATTGGATGTTCCAGTTTTTTCAGGCCTTAAATGTAAGGACAAGGTAATCATTTTAAACTGCGGGATTCAAAGGAGAATAAGAATTATTATTATTATCGTTTATTTGTAACGCGCCAACATATTCCGTAGCACTATACCTAAGTTAAGTTACAGGCAAAGACAAGTTCAAGATTCACACATTGCAATGAATGGAGGGCCCTGTCTTTGAGCTTGGAATCCGGTGTCCATAGCGCTTTCCCTAAAGCACCTTGCAGGATTGAAACTCGCAGACTTACAATCTAAAGGTTGAAGTGTGTATGTGGTACAGTAGAGCGAGAGTAGTGCTAAACATGTTAGGGTGGAAGGTTATAGGCTTCTTTAAAGAGGTGCGTTTTTATTGATGTTTTGAAGGATTTAAGGCAGGAGGATAGTTTGGTGAAGCGAGGCAAGGAGTTCCAAAGAATAGGGGCAGCGCAAGAAAAGTCCTGGAGGCGGGAGTGAGAGGAGGGGACAAGAGTGGTAGAAAGAAGAAGGTCATTAGCAGAACGAAGAGGGCGTGTGGGGGAGTATTTGGAGATGAGAGCAGAGATGTATTGGGGTGCGCTGTTGTTGAGGGCTTTATAAGTTAGGGTCAAAATGTTAAACTTTCTTCTGGAGGCTAAGGGAAGCCAGTGAAGTGATTGACAAAGATGAGCTGCCGACACTGAACGATGTGTACTGAAGATGAGTCTGGCGGAGGCATTTATTATGGATTGAAGTGGGGAGAGGCGAGTGATGGGCAGGCCAACAAGGAGCGAGTTGCAATAGTCAAGACGAGAAATGATGAGTGTATTAGAATCTTAGTAGTGTCTTCTGTGAGGTCATGGCATATTTTGGATATGTTTTTTAGATGGAAAAGACAGGATTTGGTAAGAGACTGTATGTGAGGGATGAAAGAGACGGCAGGGTCCAGTAGAACCCAGAGACAACGCGCTTGGGAGGTGGGAGTGATGATGGCATTGTTGACAGAGTGAGAGAGATGTGAGTAATTGAAGCTGTAGTAGAAGGTGGGAAGATTAAGAGTTCAGTCTTAGACATGTTGAGTTTCAGATGGTGGGCGGACATCCAAGAGGATATACTAGAGAATAATGTATTAGTCGCTTCCTTTTTAACCATCAATTGAGTTTTTTATTTCAATTGTAGTTTTTTTCTGTAAATATTTCATTCTTTTTCTATAATTTATCTATTGTTTTAATTTTTCTAATGTAGTGGGGAGGTTATCTATACTTTTAGATTACAGGGTATGATCCATAGAGACTCCCATAGTAGCATGTTAGTGTGCCATGGGGATCAACAGGGACCTCCATAATGGGGGGGGGGGGGGGAGTTACTGTTAGAAGGGACACCAATGGGGGGAGATTCAATAGGGGAAGCAGAGGTCAATTTTTTCCTTTTACGGGCTTCATGTAATAGCTACATTGTGCTTTAAGTGCAATTTTCACACATTAAAAAGTGATGGGAGTCGTGTAATGGAGGCCTAATGCAGTCAGACATATTGCCTAGCAAGCGACTAACATTCTTCCCAGGGTGACACAAAACCAGCCAACACCTCCCATTAAATCTATTGGTACAGACATCGCAGGAAAACATTTTGTAGACGTTTTCTTGTAGATCCCCGGGTCCCCCCAAATAGAACCATCCTCTTTACAAATTTCGCTCTACTTAAAAGCGTTAGAAGAAAATACATTTTTACTAAATTGTCTGGGGCCTCTCTTTTTGCCCTGATACTGTGTTGCTAATTCATCTCACTAAATAGCTTAGAGCAGTAGTTTAAAGGATTACTTAAAGTGGACCAAGGTCTTGGAGGACAATCTGAATGCTGTGTAAACCACCCAATGACTTTCATACCTGCTTCCTAATAAATTATAATACACTGTGTTATATTGACATATAGATTGTGCACTAATGATCCAGAATTATTATATAGGCACCTCTGCACTGCTCATTATGCATTTTACAAATTGTCTTAATTGCGTTTCATAATCCCAGAAGTAGTATTGAGAACATATATGGAGCTCAGGGACCAGGGATGGTGCACTGACCACAGTTTATGAACCTCTACAATTGTCTAACGTTTGGTAGTACTCAAGGTCAGAGCTAAATATCATAGGTATTGATGGCAAATAGGAACCACCAGGCCTATCTAGCAATTTAACTAAATATACTTCCCTCCTGACGGTCCTTAAATCCTTTAATATAAAATGACAAGATATATATATATATATATATATATATATATATATATATATATATATATACACACACACACACAGTGGTTTATTGGGGGGGGGGGAGACTCAAAAACGGTTGAATCTGAGTGGACAACTTTGATATTGCTGAATGTGTGTATAGATCACACAATAAAGTTTGAGCCTGCTTTGTAACAAGTACACGCCCTTTTGATACACAATAGTGCAACTATGACCTTGAAAATAATCTAGACACTTCTATACATTTAAACAATTTTATTAATGTTTTTTTGTAATTCCAGTTCTACAGATCATGCGAGTGGTCTGTGAATCACAGATTGAAAACCTGTGATCCAAGGCATTACAACCTAATTTTTATTTTATTTATTTTGCCTATGCAAGCAACCTGGTTGTTATGGAAGCGATATGTTTCTATGTTTATGAGGACATAAACTGCTTACGGACACCATAAACATTCCTATACTACACTTATTAGGAGACATATCTCTGCCTAATGAGCTTCCTGCACTGCCTCAGTATAAGAGTAATGGGTACCTCCGTATGTTGGAAGGGATGCTGACCTAAAGCAGACATCAGGAACAAAATACAATGTTCAAAACAGTGGTAAAGTGTAAGGCTAAAATAAATAAACCTTCATTCAATTAGAAAAAAAAAAATGGATTCATTTTTTTGTTTGTTGTTTATTCAGCAATTGATTAGTGATAAATTAATTAAGTGTACCTTTTAATATTTACACTTCAACCATGCATGTTGAAAAATACTGTCAGAGCTGCTTTTCTTCACTCGATATTAGGTATCCAGGCACGGTTAGATGATTAGCCCAGGAGGAAGTCCTAGTTTCTTTTTCTCACTGTTCTAGGTTTGCCTGCAGTGGCCACTGGAGGGATGGAGGCAGATAAAGACAAGATTCAAATACAGTGAACTTAACATTAATCTGTGCCGGAAGGTAGGTTGAGTACCTAAAAACGATGACTACCAAACAAGCTTTTTCCATAAAGATCAGTGTAAATTTAAATAATCCATTCTGAACCCCATGAATTTCACATTTTATTTTGAACTGATGGTGTTATTTTTTTGACAAAATCTTAAAACTAAACAAAGATAAATACAAAACATCGAATTTAGCTTCACTTAGCTTTAACTGTACTGAGAGGACTTGAGGGCCCAATGGGATGGTGGCGATGTAGAAGGGGAGATTATTGCCTGGAAGGGGAGTCCTCTTCCAATAAAACAGGCACTTGCACAGGGGATCTTTCGCTTTTCTGTCTCAACACCACAGAGCCCTGCTGAAGACTCTGATGTAGGGAATTCAACAGGAAACCTATCAAGAGAAACTTGCTTCTACCTTTGTTTCAAAATGTTCCTGAAGTGGGACACAAGTCCATAGTTCAGCTTGCTTGAGCTTTGTCAGGGTGACACTTTACCCCAAAATTTCATAACTCAACCCATTTAGCACACATTTTATTTGATCAGTACAGTCGGTGCTTCCTCACTCCTTCCTCACTCCTTCCTCTTCACCTGAAGAAACTTCCTCAGCCACTATCTGTTGTTGCTCCCTCTGAAGTTCCTGCAGCTCCTCAGTGCCAAGCTCTCCACTAACTCTTCAAAATCTTCATTAGTCATCTTCAGGCCTACGGACTTGCCCAGAGACACAATGTGCCTAGGTTTAGCCTCCAAGTTCCTCTGAGTTACAGCTTCTGGTCACAATTTCCTCCAGGCACAGTTCATGATCTTGTAAGACCAGAGTGACAGTGTGGAGGATATTGAAATAATCCTTCTAGAGCTCTCTCAGCGTCAACTTAGTATCCAAGGTCACCTCAAAGCACCTCTAAAAGAGGGCCTTGGTATACAGTTTCTTAAAGTTTGAGATGACCTGCTGTTCCATGCAATGGATCAGAAGAGTTGTGTTAGGGGGAAAAGAACTTCAGTTATAAAAAGAAAGAGAAAAAAATAAAAAATAAAAAAAAAAACGCCTCCAGGAAGTTGTCCTCCAAGCCTGGAGGGTGAGCAGGAGCATTGTCCATTATTAACAGAGCCCTCAGATGCACCTCTTTCTCATGCAAATAGTTTTAAACAGTGAAGTCAAACACTTTGTTCATCCATTTGATGAAGAACTGCCTCGTTACCTAGGCTGTGCTGTTGGCCCTCCACATTATACTTAACTTGCTTTTTATCAAATTTTCACTTTTGAAAACTCTAAGGTTATCACTGTGATAGACTAGTAGAGTCTTCATTCTTAATTCCCCACTAGCATTCCCACACAAACAGAGTTAGTCTGTTCATTATTGGCTTGTGCAAGGTCTTCTCTTCTTGAGTAAAGTAGGTTCTGTTAGGCATTTTCTTCTAAAACAAAAACAAGTCTCGTCACAGTTGAAGACCTATCGGGGGAAAAAAAAGCCTCAGCCTTTACATAGTCTCTAAACTCACTAACAAAGACATCACTGGCCTTCTTTGAACTCATGATGTAAGCACAAGATACACTTTGGTTCTTATAGGAACAGGCTGGTATTGGGCTTCGCACAGTATTGTATTTACTGTCCTGGAGAGGCAGGATGCGGGGTGGGGCAAGCATGACAAGTACCATTCAAGCGTCGATTTCCGACCCCCCCCCCCCCTTTTTTTTTTCTCCTCTCTAATCCAGACACGTCTAGTACCAGAGCAAAGAAGTTTTGAGGTAGAAGAGTATCAAGGGTCAACTGTATGTGTTTTACAAGATGTAGTGTTTTTATTACCAATTAGTTATAATATAATTAAAATAAATCCTATTTTGTGAGTTCTACAGATGTGTCCTTTAATGTGTCTAATGGAAAACAAGATATTTAATTTTTATTTCCCAAGTCTGCCTAGGACAGGCATTTTTTTCTCTGTAAATCGAGAATGACGACGGCCATATTTAACTTTACAAAAAAAGTGTAAAGTTACAGCTGCCGCAGCATAGATCGTTCTTCAAACATCTGGGAAATTACAAAAGTGTTCATAAAACATTAACCAAACCAGGAAAGGTTTCTAGATATCTGTTGTAGGTGTGACATGACAGTGGTCACAAATTTCACAGTTATTTTAAAATAAAATAAAGGATGCTTATTATATCCTTATTATATCAGTTCCAGCATCGTCTTATGGAAGGGAATGCTGTAGTGAAGGGAATGATCTATGGATGGAGCCAACTTTACAGATGATACATCCAAATATGCAGATAGAGAGCAGGTGACTCATGACTGAGGTGTTCTTTAATGAACAATATGAGTAACCTGCAGAAGGCTCTTTGTATCTAGACTCCTTAGTTACAACAGTTGTACAGACAACTAGTCCCAGTCCAAACAGTGGCACGGTTCCAAAAACACCCAACACAAATAAAAAAACAACTTGTAAAGGAATTTAAGCACCTAAACATTGTACTGTATATAATATAAAATATTGCAAAGGTTTTCTGGGGATCTGAAATGTAGAAAATAGTTTTTCACATCCTGCAGCACAAGCATTCCAACCCAGTATTTTAAGAGAAGGTTTTATTTTGTCTAGCCAAGCTTGGACAATGCAGTGGAGTATGGTGAATTTGGTGTCCAATGTGCAAAACATAAAAGCTGCTCAACACAGATCCAACAGTAACTATCATGAAAACTATTTAAGAAATAAATTGCAACTTTATTATGCTCTGAGCAATGTTGCTGTTAAAATTGTTGTAGACTTCATTTCTGTTAGGGGCAGTGTTTCCAAAATAAACACAAATAGATATATTGGAGTAGTATTTACTTAAAAAGGTTCACTATTTGATGCCCAATTTGATGCCCAAAAGCTGGCTAGAGCCCATATCTTAGAATAGGAAGAAACAGAAATCCAGTGATAAAGAGAGCCTTTGTGGCTATACTTCCAATCACAACATTCCAGATAGACCAAAATAGTATAATAGGTCCTGCAAAGCTCCCTAATAGAAGAAATCACTCCTACTTCTGCTCATTACGATATCAGTCTACAAAGAAAATGAAAAACAATCTGTACATATATAAAATCAGTGGTCTCATATGCGGTTAATTTTTTTAATACGTCCATTTTTTCACAAAGAGATTGATAAATGAAGAAAAAAATAAAATAAAAAAACGCTGTTTACATGTGTCACTGGCATGCCCCAGACAGACCCACAGAAACAGCTCCGTGGAGTGAGCATAAGCAAAGAAAAAGAGTTAACCATTAAATAATACATCTGTGCCGAGAAGGGAATGCAGGAAAAACCTAAACATATAAGTTTGAGTTAGCTGCTCCCTGCTTTCCTGAGTTTAGGGAAAACTACTATAAATGATTGTCTTCACAGGGCCTTCAAAGCATAGTGTCAGTATATGTTATTAATCATGGAACAGTCTGTAGTCAGTTATTGGTGTTATTTAAAAAAAAAAAAAACATTTTAACATACAATCTTGTGCTCTTTCACACCATGAAGAGCACTTAAGGTGAGGTAAATGGCCCTTTTAACAGTAATATATATATATATAGATATATATATATATATATATTAGTGTTAATTTAAAAACACCCTTGAGTATTGTTTGCAATACTATGACCTATTCCATTGGAACTCCATTCTACCATATTGTTTTTGTTTTTAGTTGCAATGCAACCTGAACGGACATCAAAAAACATCAATTCTTTTTAGCCAATACATTTTTTACATGAATATAATTATATTGAAAAGTCATAGTTGATGTTAAATTTAAACAGATTTCCCGGTTTGCTTAGCAACCTATGATACGGTCTCCAACTCTATTAGTGAAGCCCTCTTGTATCTGGTCAGATTGTATATTTTAGCGATATTGTTGCTTAGCTGTCAGGTCTGATTTCTCCACATCCCTAATCCGCAATTGAATAAAATAAGTTAGCAAACATGCCGAGTTTTCATTTCACTCATGAAAACTGAATTTGTAAAACGAATGGATAAATCATGATGCTGTTTTCACTTTTAGGATCACACGGCCTAGAAACCTTATTCTGGATCATCAACGATGGGGGTCAGGCTACCTTTGTTGCTAAGCAACCATATTCCAAATGTACCACCAGTCAAAATTTTCCTTTTATACCTAAGTAATTGATTGAGTCTATTGGAACATAATTCATTTTAAAAACATATCTGTCCCACTATCACAATTACAATATTCGACTGTCAATATTAATCATTAATTGGAAGAAACCATATTGTGTCATGTTGGAAATGTTTTAATTCTGTTTAATATTTTAATAACAATGATGTCCACATTAATTGTAAATTAATGAGTGTGTTCTGCTATTATTCTTTCAGTGTTGAATAAAAAAAAAAAAAAATAATAATTATGAAAGTGGATAACACAAAATATAAAAAAAAAAATAGTAATTATATAAAAATAATAATACTAATAAGATTTTTTTTATATATTTTTAAAAGAATGAATGAAAGCGAATTTGTGCATGTATAGCTTTATGTATCCGCTTGTACTTTAAAATTAAATAATGTGTATTTTCTTCCGAATGTTCATTATATTGTATTTATTTGCTAAATATGAAAAGTATATCAAATACTATATTGTAATAAAAACATTAAAATAAATAAATAAATAAATAAAAAATGGCATTACTGGCATTAATTAAGGCTATATACAGTTGCGCTCAAAAGTTTGCATACCCTGGCAACAATGTGAAATTTTGGAATGTATTTTGAAAATGTGTGACTGATCATGCAACAAAAAAAATGTCTTATTGAAGGATAGTGATCATATGAAGCCACTTATCACTTAGTTGTTTGGCTCCTTTTTATATCAGAATGGTAACAGAAATCACCCAAATGGTTCTTTACATACCCTTGAATGTTTGGACTTTTTACAGACACACACAGGTTAAAAAAAATCGCAATTAAAGGTTAATTTCCCACACCTGTGTCTTTTTAAATTGCAATTAGAGTCTGTGTATAAATAGTCAATGAGTTTGTTAGCTCACATGTGGATGCACTGTGCAGGCTAGATACTGAGCCATGGGGAGCAGAAAAGAACTATGTAACATGGTAATGATAAAGAGTATAAAAATATATCCAAAGCCTTGAAAATGCCAGTCAGTACTGTTCTATCACTCATTAAGAAGTGGAAAATTTGGGGATCTCTTGATACCAAGCCAAGGTCAGGTAGACCAAGAAAGATTTCAGCCACAACTGCCAGAAGAATTGTTCGGAATACAAAGAAAACCCCACAGGTAACCTCAGGAGAAATACAGGCTGCTCTGGAAAAAGACGGTGTGGTTCTTTCAAGGAGCACGATACTTAAACAAAAATTAGCTGCATGGTCAAGATGGCAAAAAAAAAAAAAGCCTTTACTGTGCCAATGCCACAAAAAAAGCCTGGTTAAAAGATGCCCGACAACACCTTGACACGCCTCACAGCTTCTGGCACTTCTGTAATTTGGAGTGATGAGACCAAAACAGAGCTTTATGGTCACAACCATACGTGCTATGTTTAGAGAGGAGTTAACAAGGCCTATAGTGAAAAGAATACCATCCCCACTGTGAAGCATGGTGGTGGCTCACTGATGTTTTGGGGGTTTGGGAACTCTAAAAGGTACAGGGAATCTTGTGATAATTGGTGGCAAGATGAGTACAGCATGTTATCAGAAAATACTGTCAGACAATTTGCCTTCTTCTGCACAATGGCTGCGCATGGGACGCTCTTGGACTTTTCAGCATGACAATAACCCTAAGCACAAGGAGACCCTCCAGTGGTTACAGCAGAAAAATGTGAAGGTTCTGGAGTGGCCATCACAGTCTCCTGACCTTAATATCATCAAGTCACTCTGGGGAGATCTTTATGCAAAACGACCAAAGATTTGCATGACCTGGAGGCATTTTGCCAAGTCGAATGTGCAGCTATACCACCTGCAAGAATTAGGGGCATCATAGACAACTACTACAAAAGACTGCCCGTTGTCATCTATGCGAAAATACACAATATTAAGAACTAAAAAGGTATGTAAACTTTCGATCAGGGCCATTTGGGTGATCATTATGACATAAAAAGGAGCCAAACAGCTTTGTGATAAATGGCTTCATATGATCACTAGCCTTCAATAAAAATTTAAAAAAAATCTGCATGAGTATGCAAACTTTGGAGCACATTTCATAGAATATAATACACACACATTATATATATATATATATATATATAATGCTTTTAACATTTAAAAAAAATATATATTTAACCTTTGAGAAAACCGCCATAGTGGAGAAACAGCTACTAGGCTTGACTTATATGGGAACCAATTTGATTTTTGCCTTCTGTCACAGTTTACATCTCTTGTGAGGCTCCCTAATGGGCATTAGGAAAGGAGGCAAAACATAGCCTTTCCTAGGTTACAATTTATATTTTAAAACCAAGATTAATTTTCTAATCTATAGTTTAGTATTTTAAAAAAAAAATGTATTTTCTACAACACAAATAATTTAAATTTAGCATAAAACCTATAAATTAATACCTTAACTTTTCGCTCACGCTCTTCCATCTTGATTTCTATAGTCTCCAGTTTCCTAGTTAGTTCCTCACGCTCCCCGAGGTGCTTATTTTCTGACAGCTGTTTCAGCTTTTTTAGAGAGACATTTGTCCTGTACAGCTCATCCTCTGTGTCTTTCAGTTTCTTTTCTGTGTTTCTCTCCCTTTCTTGAGATTTCCGTAGTCGCTCCCTTAGTGTCCGTATTTCATTATTATGGCGTGATATGAGGATAGAAATCTCATTCTCTGTGTCTTCAAACTTGTTCAGTGCCTTTTCTTGTCTGAACTGCAGCCTTTTCAAGATTTTGTTTTCTTTCTGGAGCTCTTCCCATTTGATCTGGTGCTCTGAGAGTTCATTTCTCAGCTCGTTGATTTTTAGGAGCCGAGCAGAAAGGACCCTTTTAGTAACAAGATCCACATCCTTCGGAGAAGACTCTTTGTTAAGACTTCGGGAGCGAAATCCCCACTGGGTTCCTCTTTTGCTGGATGGAAACTTGGATCCGATTTTTCTCAAACCTTAAGAAAATAGGGAAAAGGAGGAGTAAATTACAGTTTCATATTGTGGAAACACATAAATATATTTTCTTGTTTGTTTTTTAAGTTAATTACATTGTCACTGCATAACACCTGGCACATTTTTTGATACACTTTAAATGTTTGGGCATGGCTAAAATCATACAGTTTACATACTTTAAGAACTGTTATGTCCAGTTGCAGAAGGACTTCCCACATTGTTACCTATATATTTTTCACATTGGCTCGTTGACAGAGTACAGCCAAATAACATGCAATAATTATATTAGCAAAACATTTAGCAATCTTTTTTTTTTTTTTAGCAAACAACTTTGGGTGGAGGGAAAATGGAAATCGTATGCACTATGAGAGGCTTGGCTCATCTATTATTCATATATAAATGTAATGCAAATTAGATTGCTAGAAATGTGTAGCATCATATGAACAAGTGACCTTTTTACCTTCTAACTGGTAAGTATTTCTCCTAATAAGATATACAGGAACTTCTTATGTTACTTAAATGTTAATTCCCACTACTTCATATATGAAGTTTTATGATCGTATAGTTTAGAAAAGCCTTAGCATTTATAAAAGAATCCTTAATTTTACAAGGTGCTTAGTATAATAGGGGAATTTAAAACATGACTATAGTTCTAAATGTCAATATGTTCTTTTTAATAAATACACTTGATACTTGTAAAAAATATGACTAAATAGAGCCTTTAATGTATTAACCATTATATCCATGTATTCTGTTGTGGAATCCATTATTTATATTTGTATACTTTTACAGGTGATGTTTACCTTGACTACCGAGAGTTATTCAACTGAAATGTTGCAATCCTTACCGCCAGTGCTTTTAAAAGGACAACTAAAAAAATGTTGCCTACAAGGATCCTCATTGTTGTGAAAGCAGCTCATGAAGACACAGTACTTTTGTACTGAGTGCCATGTAGCTACAGCATGTTGCAGAATGTGGTCACTGATTGGATAATTTGAATTGAAGTGCTTTTAAGCACTTCTTACATAAATAAAAGTACGGTATATAAAAGTTAAATAGAAAGATATATTGTATTTCTAGTGAAATCCAGACACCTTTCATATTCTTTTAAAGGAAATTACTCAGGCAAAGCATTTCAGTGTAAGGGCAAATTGTCAAACTAAACATATGCCTGGTTGAAGTTTCTGTGAAGACAGCAGGTCAGCCACAATCCGGGATGTATTTTGTTGATCACACATAAATGTAAAATGCACTATATAAAACATACATATCAACATTAAAGATGCAGATAGGTGGACATGTTTGTTCATCATGCCACAGAAATGACTTGGTGGTAAGACCACTGATGGATGATGGATGGATGCAATTTAACACAAGAATGCATAAACCAAACTTAAAAAGTAGTGACACCAAAGAGCATGAAGAGCAAGTAGTAAGTGGAGTTGGAGGAAAGAGAGAGAGAGAAAGAAAAAAAAAAAAAGAGATTATGCAATTTTTTTTATTAAAAACATATTAAAAGGCATAGGAAAAGTGGTGAGGGATGAGAGGGCCAGTGAGTAAGAGATAAAGGAAGAAGAGAAAAGTGCAAATAAGAATAACATTTGATAACAAAAAATACAAACTGTGCCGAAAGACAATGACAGTTGGAAAAAAGATCTAGGAACGGAAAAGATCTAGGAACACAGAATGGAGTACAATGGCCAGGGACAGTACAGTATGTTTGAGCACATACAAAGAGAAAAGACTATATGAGAATCTGGCTCAGTATTATAGAATATGAGCAGGGCATACTAAAAAGATGGAAACATACATATTTATGGAGATGCAAATTGAGTATGAGGTAAAGGGGTGGTAGATGGTTACTGAATAGATTCAGGGACTTATTCTAAATGGGATAATTAATTCATTCCGAACACTTCACTAAGGCAGCATGATCTACTCACAAGCCAAGCCCATTGGCCACATCCCTAACTCTTCTGAACCTCAATATGGATTCTTACACTATTACATGGCCTACAGCAGGAAAAATGTCCAGTGTGACACTGCTATTCTGGGTCACATCCTTGATTTCTTACTTTCTCATCTTTGTTTACTATTTCTATGTATGTATTACAAGCAATGTAATGTTGTATCACACAGTTTTCTTCCAGGGCAAATTAATATTCTTGTTTGAGTCTTTTTAAACTAAAGATTATAGAAAACTCAAACTGTGCGCTAATAACAAACAATACATTTAGAGGTTGTAAACTCACCCCACAAAAGCCCAAACAAGGAAATTAAATCATATAAAAATGGTGCCTTCACAGTTCTCATCAATATAAAGAGTTTAAGGGGGGGGGGATAGAAGAATTTGTCCTATTACTGGTTCTTCACGTAGGGTAAATGTGGGTTACGTTTATTATATCTTAAAAGTATTAGTTTACTAATGCATTTAATAATTCCTCTGTTAAAAAAAAGAAAACAAATTTTATATATATATATATATATATATATATATATATATCTATATATATATATATATAACTGAGCTTTTAATAAAATCACTTCTCATAGACTATTAGATAGCTATTATTATACGTTTTCCTCTTACCTGAATTTCAACTTCTAAAACTATCTAAAAAAAAATCTACTCCTTAAATCTCCACTGAAATCAAGAGCTTCATATTCATATCACCTTCCCAAACAATCTCCATTAGAAATTTTTGAGGTTTTTCACATACATGCACAACCTCATCCCTGTCTAGCTTTATCACAATCTTTCTCTTCTCGCTTTAGTTCATCATTAATATGACCGTTAGCCTCAACTACCTCACCTAATAGTCAATGATTGTGCCCCAGAAAGAACTAACTATGGAAACAGAAAAACATGGCACCACCACTACACATAAAGCAACCAGCTGCTTTGTGTACAAATATTGTTTATAAAATAGGAAGGAGGTTCCATATAATATTTTAACCTTATTGACATTGACAATAAATTGTTTAAAGCTAATTAACTTTTTATATTAATAATACGCATTTATTTAACTATGGACACCCTTACAGGCTAGAATAGCTTGGAAACATAACAAGAAAGTGGTCCTTGTTAAATGTGGTTCATATTTGCAAGATGAATCTGTTGCAGGCTTTGGGAAGATCAATCGGAGAAAAGCAATAACAATCTTATGAAAAAGTTATTTAAAAAGTAGCTGGACAAACTTCACTTTAATGTTTGACATGTGAATAGTACAATATATAATTAGAACAGAGTAGAGAAAGTTTCAGAAACCAATGATTAATACCTTGGTTGTGTAGAGGTGTAGTAGACCTCTGTTTCTGGCTCAGCTTCTTGGTTTGGGGTGATCGAGATTTAGAACTAGGAGTTGGAGAGCGATCAGATCCATAAGTTGTGTTCTCATAGTCATCAGAATAATAGGAGTCATTGTTCTTATCCACGTCTGGGCTTTGGTCATGACTAGGACTGCTCCTACTTCTTGTCCTCGTTCTTCCCCGGTCTCCCATGGCCAACTCTTTGTCAGCCTTCATCTTGACGTTGGTATTATTCTTGGTGATGTAGGTCTGTTTGCTGGTTGATTCCCGGGGTGATTGAAGACTCCCTGCAGTCTGCCTATTTCGCTCATCAAACTGGGAATACGGGCTCCTGCTGTTCATCGCAGTGCTCTAATCATTTCTATAGTAAGGAAATATACAAAGTATATTGTAATGGAGACTTGGACTGAATATACAAACTGCCTCTGATATAAGCTGGACATTACAAAAGAAACAATATTTTGTGGAGTACTTGCAATCTTATATAGGTATATCCCAATTGGCTATAGTATATTTCAGTGATATTATTTAAATGTTAAATATCTACTCTCATAACTTTATCTCTCCATTCCCCACTGTGGTGCTTATAAAATATAAATATATAGCATATTAAATATAAATAAATGGCACTTTACTAGTTAATGCTATCCAGCTTGGTGATAGAAAATAAACACCAGAAGTACTATCTACAAATGTACTTAGTAAGTAGCTGATTTCATAAAGACTGAGCTTGTATTTTTGCCCAGAAGAAACCCTTTATGTATGATAGAGGGTACAGGATAATAACACAAAACCCAAATGGACATGCTTAGACATACATGACATCTGTGGTACCAGACCATCCATACACATGAAGGACATGTGCTGGGCCGCACATACCCCACTGCAGGCTGTGTATCCTCCCCGGGCCTGTCAGCCCCCTGTACTCTGGGCTGGTGGTTCCTGTACTCCCCGGTGTCCACGCGTTGCTAGGCTGTGTACTGTATGCGCCTCATTGCTTCCTGCCCTGTATTTACACGCAGCTCCAGGGTAACGAACGGGGCGGTGCTGCCATCACTAGCACAAGGACAGCACTGCAAGGCCCGGTCTCATTGGAGCAATGTAAGGCTGCGTGCGATTAGCAGGCCCGGGCACCACGGGTGGTTGCTTGGAGACCGTGCATTAAGGCGCCCGCTGCCTGTCACTATGAATGCTGCTGTACAATTATATATACACACTGGCACTGAGCCTTTGGTAGAGGGCCACTACACAATGATATATACATATATATATATATATATATATATACACACACAAATATATATATATATATATATATATATATATACACACACAAATATATATATATATATATATAT